>JAJEJO010051195.1:96867-142866 GCA_020662805.1 Glaucomys volans
CATCCCTAGTTATAAGAGAAATGCAAATCAAAGCCACCTTAAGATTTAATCTTAGCCCAATTAGAATGTCTTTTATTAAGAACTCATTTTTTTTTAATTTCTCATGTGATTTCTTTGCCAGGACTTTCCATCAATCCATGGGTTGTGAGAAGTGTGTTAATTTTTAAATACTTGGACATGTTCTATACATCTTCCCTTGATGGATTTTTTATTTGTTTCTCTTGTAACCATTATATATTTCACACATTCTTGAAACTTAAAAATTCATTTAGATTGGAACTGTGATCTCCTACAGGAAAAAAAGTGAACAAATTGTTTCTGTTTTAGAGTTTGAGGGCTAATAACAGTTTCTGTATTATATTCTTTTTTGTTTTGTTTGTTGTTTGGTTCATTGGTTTTTAAGATACTTTTAAAATAAATAATAGCAATAGTAACGGTGATGATTCTCAGCTCACAGATCCATGTTCCATATATGGACAGGATTTATTTTAAAAAATCTTGAGAAAAAATGTTTTTTATGCTACTGGTGAATGGAATGCTCTGTTTTAAGTAAATTAGGTCATGTGGGAAAAAAACGTCACTTGTGTGCTCTGTGCACATATGACTTCTTGTGTCCTATTAGTTACAGAGAGTCAAGTCTCCAACTACCTTTCTAGTTTCTTTTTCATTTGTTTCCGTTTTTCTTTGCATATTTTGAAATTTCATTTGTGCATATACACATGGTATTCAAACTTTTGATAAGTTGACTTCTTTATAATAATGCAAAAATGGTTTTTTTTATGTCTGGTAATATGATTTATTCTCTTTTATAGATTATTCAATTATTCATTTTTTATTACTCACTGAAGATGTAAACAAATGTAAAATAGGCTTAGTGTATTAATGTCCTTCATGTGTATTTCTTTTCCTTCTTCAATATTATTGCTCACTCTTTTCTTTAGCTTTATTGATACGTAATTGACAGATTTTATAAATTTAAAATATAAAAAGGGACAAGATGACCACAGTCAAGTTATGAAGCTAACTTGACTGTTACTATGATAGATAGTACATCTATCATCTCTCAGCAGTTTTTGTTGTTGTTGTTCATAAGACAACTATATAACTACTTTGATTTTGATGTTGACACTTAATTCATATTTTCATGGTACATGATTCCTCTGTTTTTATGTTGCTAATATTTTCTGAATCAAGTTGTTTTTGTGTTGACAGCACGTACTTATTGTGATACATATGTAAATACACATATAAAGATATATATATATATATATATATATACGTGTATATATATGTGTGTGTGTGTGTGTGTGTGTGTGTGTGTGTAAAATCCAAGTGGATGATCTATGCCTGTTAGACTATTCATATTTATGAAAATAATGGTTGTCATTTACTGTTGCTTGGATCTGGAATATTCCCTAAAGGTCTATGTGTTAAAGCTTGTTCCCCAGTTCGGCACTATTGAAATGTAGGTGGAAAATATGGCGTCTGGTAAATGACTTCTGATCCTAGGAGCATGCCATCAGAGGAAACTGTGGTCTTTCCTTTTTGTTTTTCTTCACTGTTTGGTCATAAATTAGTGGTTTTCTTTCCATATTCCCCCACCATAATGCCATACTCCAAGAGCAGTGATGTCAACTAAACTAAAATCCTTAAAACTGTGAGCCAAAGAAACCTCTTCTCTCTATAAGTTGATAATCTCAGGTATTTATTATGGTAACACAGAGCTAACTAACACAGAAAATTGGTCACAGAATTGGAGCAATCTTTAACATTGACCCTCACTGAAAATGGTGAACAGCCTTTGTAATCGGTTTACAGAAGAAGCAATCTGGAAAAAACCTAAGCTGATCTTCATAAAGTAATCATGTAATTATGGTGGAGATTCAGAAGTTAAGAACACTGACAAAAATCAAAAGGCTATGTTGATGAGTTACAGATGAAACTGAGACTTTTCTTGGAAATTGTATGTATTTTGTCTATGCTCTGAGACATTGTGTTAGGCTGAACTTAAAGGTGATGTACTAATTTATAGCGGGTAGAGAAAATTTCAATGCTGTACAACATTCAGATAACAACTTGGTATTACCAACTACTTTTAGCCTAGTTTACAGTCAGAATTATTAGGATAAAAACTTTGGAGAGTGAAGATATCTGAAAAATGTTTCACTTGGCCAGAAAAGGAGCATGTATAAATTTGTAGCCATTGAAGATGCAGCGATTAGTGTCACTACAAAAAAAAAAAAAAAAAAAAAAAAAAAAAAAAAACATGTGCGAAAGAAGAAGAAGAAGAAGAAAGAAAAGAAAAGGAAAGAAAGTTCTTTGCACTGGGACATTAGAAAACATACCTGGAAGGCATTTCAGAAATCTATGGCAAGTCTGCAGCCATCACAAACGCAGAGATGTAAAAATGGAAATCCGTTTCAAAGACATTCCAGGACAGATTCTTTTGAGAAAAGAGCCCATGGCTACCCTGCCTGCCCAGAACAGACTGGGGAATCATTTTTCCATGTTCAGCTGGCAAGGCACTCAGAGGCCACTAATACCACTGCACAATCAGGCTTATGCTGGTGGCAGATTTCGGCATTCTCCAAGGGGTGCTGGTTTGCAAGCACGAAGAATGAAAAAGAGTTATAGGGTTCAAAGGAAAGTCTAGGAGCATGTTGTGGGGTCAAAGCCCCTGCAGGAATTCCTTGCCAGGTTGACATGTGGAGCTGTGAGAAAGAGGCAGAAGCTACAGTGGAAAACCCAGGATTGTAGAAATGTCAGTTACGTGCAACCTGCCGAGGAGAGCTCAGGCATTTTAAAAGCCTGACCAAGAGAAAGGTCATGTGGAAGCCCATAGAAGTGGAGCTACCTAAACCCTTGGGAGCCCACATTCTGCCACAGTATATCCCAGATGCCTAACAAGGAGCTTTAAGATTTAACCTTTGGTGTGGTTTTGGACTGTTCCCTCCTTTCTATTCCTGTTTCTCCTTTTTGAATTGGAAATGTTTACCCTGTGCCTTCCCCACTTTTACATCTTGGAAGTATGGGACTTGTTCTTTTGATTTTGCCTGGGGCTTACAGTTGAAATTGCCTTGGGTCTCAGAGGAAGCTTAGGACTTGGACTGTAGAGCAACACTGGAATAGATAGGACTTCGGAATGCTTAGGGTTAGACTAAACTCATTTCTCCATTGGGAGATGGATGTTTGGGGCTGGGACAAAAATACTGTGCTTGGGGTATGGAATGGCCCCCAAAAAACCATTTTTTATAGGTTTGGCTTCTAACTTCAAGTTATTTAATGGTGGTAGAATATTTTAAGAGATAGGGTCTAGTGTGAAGTGTTCAGCTCATTGGAGATGGAGATCTAAAAAGGAATTGTGTGATCTTAGTGTATTCCTTTTCCTTTCCTTTTTTTTCCCTTTTGGCCATGAAGTGAAGGGTGTTTTTGATTTTTTCACCACACTCCTATAGACCAAAACAATCATGACTGATTATGGAATAAAACTTTTAAACTGTGTACCAAAAATAAATGAATAAATTAAAAAATAACTTTTTAAATTTTCTTTTTGTATGTTTTCTATTTCAAATATTCATTACAATGATAGATTCATGTAGTTATTTCTTACTTACCAATTTTCATTTTCTTTTTTCTATTTTTTGGCTTTCTGAACTTATTTAAATTGTTGATAAATTATGATTTGATTTTATTTGGTATTTGATAATACCATTCTATCATTCTTTTGCTATACTAATCATTCATTTAAAAACTTGGAGTTCTTTAACTTTTATAATCTAAGCACATATATACTCTCCTTGGTAGTAATACTGTCTGTAATGATTAATTTTTTGTGTGTCATGGTGCCCACACACCTTATCAAGCATTATTCTGAATTTTTCTATGAAGGAATTTTTTGATGAAGTTATTTCTATATGTATATTTCGAGTATGTATATTATGCTCCATAACATGTGTGTATCTTGTCCAAACACAATAAAGATTTATCTTCCCCAAACAAGAAGGAATTCTGTCTGCATCTTTGCCTTGGGACTCAGACTGACACTTTTCCCTCAGTCTCCAACTTGCCAGCCTTCTTTTCAGCTTTTGAACTTCTCAGATTCCATAGTTATATGATACAATTATTTAATAAATCTCTCTATAACATTCTGTACAAACATCTTTTTGGTTCTGTTTCATGTAAGACCCCATTACCTTGTTAAATGTTCATATTTCTAGATTTGTTATAAATGACTCATTGAGTTTTATGATTTGCATTTTTTGGTAGTCAGTCATATTTTAAATAATGTACAAATAGAAATATGTATATATTATATTTTCCCCAGCATATCCAACTCCCATCTTCTATTTCTTCAGTGTACATCTAGTGACGAGTACTCTTAACTTTGTATGGTCTAACCATTTTTAATTTTACCTTAATTTTTGGAAACTAAATTTGCTGGGAAGAGTATTCTAAGTTAACACATATATTTTTTCATTCAATACTGTACTGTAATTTCAGTCTTTATTATTCTACTTATGAGAAGAGTGGTGTCATTCTCACAGTGTACCTTGATGTGTTATGATTTTCTCTAAAGATCTTCCAGTTTTTGGTTTTTTTTTGTCTTTAATTTTTAAAGCTTTGCTAGAATATGTCTAGGTTTTATACTGGTATACTAACATGTGAGTTTTTATGTCAGTCTTTGTGTTGCTTTGTTTCTGCTTATTAGCTCTAACAGTTTGTGTGTGTGTGTGTGTGTGTGTGTGTGTGTGTCTGTGTCTGTGTATGTATACATATGTGTATTTGGAATTTCCTCTCTAGGTCTTGCTAACAGCACATAGACCTTTTTAAATCTTCTATCTTCCTTTCTAACTTGGATGCTTTTAACTTGTCTGTCTTACCTTATTTCCTATGGTAGATCCTTTTGCACAATGTTAAACATAAACTGTGAGAATAGACATCCCTGTCTTATTTCTGATCCTGCTGGAAGCTTTCAGTCTTTCACTTAGTATGTTAGCTGTATATTTTTCATAGATAACTTATCAGGATGAAAAACTTCCCTATACTTTCAGAGTGTGGATCACATTTATTCTGAAAGGATATTGGATTATGTGAAATACTTATGTGTCTACTGCAATAATACTGCAAATTCTGTCCTTTATTTATTGACATGTTATATTACTTTGATTTTAATACCTTGAATCAGTCTTGCATTGCTATAATGAATCCAACTTGGTCATAGTTTATGATTCTCTTTGAAAGCACCCAGAAAATCACACAGGACACGGGAACTCATGCAAGAGAATTTATTAAGTGGACAGGCAGAGTGTCTGCCTGCAGGATGAGAGAGAGAGAGAGAGAGAGAGAGAGAGAGAGAGAGAGAAAGAGAGAGAGAGAGGCAGACAACCAGAGTGCCCGCTCTCAGGGCTGGGAGAAAGAGAGAAAACGGTGGGGAAGCTATTCTTAAGCAGTGGAATTTAAGGACAATGGGATCAATGGCTGGCTGGGACGTTCAGAGGCTGACTAGGAAGTTTGTGGGCTAACAATCTGGGTTGTAAAGTGGTGTGTGGTGGGGAGGATACTGGTGGCAGCAAACTGGCCT
Organism: Glaucomys volans; assembly: GCA_020662805.1. Classification (NCBI taxonomy): domain Eukaryota; kingdom Metazoa; phylum Chordata; class Mammalia; order Rodentia; family Sciuridae; genus Glaucomys; species Glaucomys volans. Next base: position 102,449 of record JAJEJO010051195.1, read on the forward strand.
GATGCCAACACTCTTAATGTTTCTGAGTAAATTTTGTAGGAGATCAGCGGCATGAAGTATGCTTCCACACTTGGTCCAACAGAACAAACACATACACAGTTTATTTATAGTAGCTTCGCATTAGTCAACTGCAAGAGGCTCTGTGTTGTGGTTTGGCTCTAGAATGTTCTCCAAAGGCTCATGTGTTGAAGGCTTGGTCCCTAATGCTGCAGTGTTCTAGAGATGGGGCCTTCAAGATGATTTATAATGAGTTCACTGTCACGAGCGACTTATTGACTAGGCGCTGGGTGCCACGTTTCTTATGCATCGCACAAGGTATCACACCTCACTTCAAACCTATTCTAAGCCTAACCTATTTCTCCTAGTGCTGAACCCAGAGCACGCATACAGCAATGTGTCCTAGTCCAGGAGCTATGGTTGGGTTCCTCCTCATCCACAGCAGGGATCACAGGAGAGCGCAGGGTTGGGCGTTCTCTCTGATGTCCTGCAGTCCCGCTCCAGTTCTGCTACTCCAAAAGGCATGGGGCTTTAGTGCAGCTTATAAATTCTGGTTATGAGTTTCCACCCTATGGTTACACCCACCTGGTGTCCAAGGTGTGTCACAATAAGCTGAGCTTAGCTTCGGCTTGCCCATTCAACCATACCCGTGGTGCCAGTATAGGAACAGATAGATAAGCATGCTCTGGCCGAGCACCAGGCTGGCCTGACACTATTTCTAAGATGCTCACTACAGTCACTAACCTCATCAGTGGATTAATCCATCGAGCAATTCATAATTTGATGGCATTATTTGAAAGTAATGGAAACTGTGGGAGGTGGGACCTAGTTGGAAGAAGTGGGTCACTGGGGTCACAGGATTAACCCTGGGAGTATTAATGTTGTCTTGGCCTCTTTCTCTCTACTTTCTGTTTGCCTTGAGGTGAACCACTCACTCTGCCACAACCATTCTGCCATGAAAGGGCAGAAACACTGGAGCACCAGTCATGGACTGGCTCTCTCTCATCCTGTGTAATCTGAAATCATGAGCCCAAATAAATTCCTCCTCCTTTTAAATTGTTCTTAGGTATCTTGTTACACTGAAGAACCAATTAACATGCTCTGTAACCAATTAACACAACTACAATCTATTAAGTAGTCCCTATACCTCACTTTCATTTTTTATATATGCTGTTGTTATGTTCACTGGAAGTTCTCAGAATGTGTGCTGGTTCTGGGAGCCGCCATTTTGTTAATAGACTTGTTTTGCTTTGCTTAAATGAATTTTACTAAATTTAATTAGTTTAGGGAATTTTCCTTTTAACAATATTCTGCTGGCTCAATTTGCTTGTATTTTGTTCATGAAAATTTACAATATTTGTAAGGGAAAAATGTTTACCTGAGATTTCATTTTATTTCGATGTCTTCATATGGATTTTGTTATCAGGATATAATGAACTCAAGAAAAAGGGAAGATTTTCCCTCATATTTTGTGTGTGTGTGTTGGGGGTGGTGTGAATTGTGATGTTTTAACTTTCTAAAACGAAACTTCTCTGGCTAGGGAAAAACTGGCTTTCTCAGGCCAAGCCTGGGCAACAGCAATGGACTCAGCCAGGAACGTGCCTTCAGTATGCAAAGTGACACTCCACTCAAACAGACACCATTCTTCTGCTTCAACCATTCCAGGGCCATGTGCCAAGCAACTGGAAATGACTCCAATAGCCTACAGTCCACTGAAACCAAAGTATCTCATCTTAAACAGTCTTGCCTGGCCCTTCCCATGGACATTCCAATAAAGTCTGTAACATGGGTGTCCCCTCACTCCTGCCTCTTTTGCCCCCTCCACCCCATGGAATCGGATTTTGTCCCTGTGGTACTTGGTGGTGTATATTTGTTTTTTAAATCAAATAAGAGGTCGAGTATATTACAAACAAAACGCTGATTTTTTTTTTTTTTTTGTATATACATTTCCAAGAAATGTAATGGGGTTCATTTTTGTGGTGCCTTCTTCATCTGGATTCCAGGTCCTGTCCAAAGTTCTTTCTTTTCAGCCTGAAGATCTCTCTACATTTATTCCAGGGAAGTTCTGCTAGTGACAGATTCTCAATTTTTGTTTATCCTGAAATAGTTTAATATTGTCCTAATTTTTTAAAAGGATAGTTCTTGCTGGATACAGAATTCTTGGCCAATATTCTTTTCCCTTTCCAAAATTTAAATATAAGACACTACTGGCCTTCAAAGCTTCTGATGATGTTGTACCTGACGAAAACAAGATCAGCCAAGCCATTCACGTAAAGCCAAAAGAAGCCTTTATTATAGCTGGCCAGAGATGATCACCTGTACACCTAAAAGCGGTGTGTGGAGGAATCGTGCACCAGTTGCTTCTCATTGCCAGTATTTATACAGAGGGGGAGAAATTAAGGTGAGCAGTCCCTCCTTCCTATATTAGGGAGAGGAAGGGATTAGGGTGGGGCAGTCTCTCCCTGCTGCAGGGAGGGGAAGGAGTTAGGGAGGGGTCATCTCTCCCTCCTGATGGTATTTGAGAATCCTATTTCTTTTGGGGAGTATAACTATGAGATGTCAGGAATTCGTATTATTGTGGATTTTTTGTATTTGATGAATACTTTCTCTCTTGCTTTTTAAAATATTTTTATCTGACTCTGGTTTCAAAATTTGAATACAAAGTACTGGAAAGTGTCATGACCTTCAAGTCTGTTAATTCAGAAACCAACAAGGGACAAAGGGAGATTGAGAAAGAAAAACAAACACATATAGAGAGAGAAAGCTAGGATGAGATGGGACACCATACTCTGATGGAGGAATGGTGGCCTGGAGATACTATAGCACATTTATCATATAGGTTTTATCATCAAAATTTGTGGGAAAGTTTCCTCAAAGAAGACAAACTTAAAGGTCGTGGTCACTTGCAAGACATTGTGGCTATCTTATTATGCCCAGAAATCTTTATCTCAAGCAGCTGGTGCCTAAGCTCAAGGTTCAGAATGATACAGCTCCATGCCTTTGCACAGAGCCTCCTCAGACCAGGTGTCAGCCCGGCAGCTGGGCAGTCCTGACCTGCACATTTGCACAGGAAGTTCGTAGAGCAAACACAGCCATAAGGCAGTCATGACTCATGATCCAAGTCACTGCTCTGCACAGGAAAGTAGATGTGCATATTAACATTGCTCATTATATCAAGGAAGATTCTTAGCTATTTTCTTCAAATGTTCTTTCTGAACTGTCAGGACCGGTGAATAAATCATTGCTTTGAACCCACCACTTTCCTTGTTAATTTCTCTGTGCAAAGGCACCAAGAAGTCTGCCCTGCTGTCTGGTGATGCCCTGTTTAAAGGGAAATTCCCTGGTTGCCATGGAGTTTATATTTCATGACCTAAGGTTCAGGTGCCAGCTGCCGGGGTGGAGAATTGTGGGTAGGAGCTAATGTACCCACATTTGACCTCAGTTCTGTTTTAAAGTAACTTTCTCACAATGAATCCCTTTGATGTAAAAAACCCTATAAAATAAACGTGTGGAGCCTGCTTATTGTCAGTGTTCCTCCATCAGAGGTCAACTGGACTACCATCCAGCTTCCAGGACTTCTGTGTTTGCTCATCTTTTCTCCAATCCCCTCATCAGCTCAGTTCTGGGAAACTGAGTAAAAGTTGCGCTGGAAGGAACTCTGAAGCTATTCTTTTCTCACATCTTTTTTGAAAGTCCCATTGCTCATATTTTGGTACAGGTAGTGGTAAGATTTGATTTTCTGAATTCCCCTTCTATTTCTCAAGTTAGGCAAACAATTTACTTGTCTACAAGTACACTGACTCTTGTGCCAGATAAACTCTACCTTTGAGTGCCTCTAATAGTTTTCAAATTTTTAATTGTAATATTTTTCAACTTCCAGATTTTCAATTCATAATCTCTATCCCTTTATTAATATTTTCTATTTATTTCAATATACTCTGATGTTATATTCCCCAAAAGAAATAGGATTCTCAAATACCATCAGGAGGGAGAGAGATGACCCCTCCCTAACCCCTTCCTCTCCCTGCAGGAGGGAGAGATGACCCCTCCCTAACCTCTTCCCCTCCTGGCAGGAGGGGGGAGGCAGCCCCACCCTAATCCCTTCCCCTCCCTAATACAGGAAGGAGGGACTGCTCACCCTAATTTCTCCCCCTCCCTATAAATACTGGCAAGGAAGGAACTGGCGTGCAATTCTGGACGCACCACTTTTAGGTGTGTGGGTGGTCATCGCTGGCTGGCTATAATAAAGGCTTCTTTTGGCTTTACATGAACGGCTTAGATGAACTTGTTTTCGTCGGGTATAACACTGATACTTTGTAATTTTAGAGATGATTTTGTTTACTTCCTTGAACATATCTAAAGTACCTGAATTTAAATCTGTATAAATCCAGTGGTTCCGTTTCCTCAGAAAATGTTTCAGTTGAGTGCTATTTCACTGTTTGTGGGCCATATTTCCTTGTTTCCTTGCATGACTTGTAGGATTTCTTTTTTTTTTTTTTTGAAAGTCAGGCATTTTAAATAATACATTGTACAAGCTGTTCCCCAATTATTGTTGTTTCTGTTTGTTATTGCAAGTTTTTCTTACTGTTTGCTGCAGCTAATTGCATATATTCACGCCTGTTTTTAAGAATGAAAAATAAATAAGGATTGATTGATTAATTGATTGATTGTACTAGGGAATGAACCCAAGGTGCTTTACCACTGAATTACAACTCCAACCCCTCTTTTCCTTTTTAATTTTGAGACAAGGTTGTTCTAGATTGCCGAGGCTGGATTTCCACTTGCAATTCTTCTGCTTTAGCCTCCCAAGTCACTGGGATTACAGGTGTTTACACCATGCCCAGTCATATTTATATTAAAACAAGCATCACTTCAAATAAAATCCATTTTCCCAAAAATCTTTTTTCCATGCCTACACACCAACTTGAAAAGAATGTTTCTCAGATTCAAACAAACTTAATCTGTATAGATCTTTCAATCAAATCATAAGCATCAAAACATAAAGATGGTCATAAAATTAAATTCTATAATGGATATAGTAAATAAGATATTATGACGATTTGAATAATTTTTCTTTTATCTGGTATAATGGTTAATTTTATAGTTCAATTTCATTGGCCAAGTAATTACTTGGTCAAACATTGTTCTGGATGTTTCTGTGAGTCAGTTTTTGTATGAGAATAACAAATTAGTGGACTTGGAGTAAAGTAGAATCTCCTTTATAATGTGGATGAATCTAATACAATCATTTGAAGACTGACTCCCCTTCTACCACCCTGAGAAAGAGGGGATTCTCGGACAACAGTTCATTTGTTAACTTGAACTACAATCAATCTTGGGTCTTCTCTGAATCGCCAGTCTGCTCACTTCCCCTGTTGATTTATGACTTGTTAGTGTCCATAATTACATTATCTCTTAAAATAAACCTCCTCCTCTACACACACACACACACACAAATTCTGTTGGTTCTATTTTTCTAGATAAAGCTGTTATACCTGAAAAAGTCTAGAATTAAAAGAAGAATCTATAAGGCTGTCAGTACATTGCAGCATTTTTATAAATGTCATAAAAACAAACAAACAACACCTTACTCCAAGTTATGGCATTTCTGTGACATAACCTTGCCATAAATGTGGCTACGGCCAAATAATCATAGCCAGAATGGGAAGTGCCACCCTAAGTACTGGGGCACACTAGTTTCTGAGAGTCTCTTAAGAGAAAAATTTATACCTAATAAAACATTTTTGCATTACTTGTCTGAATATGGATGTCAGCAAATTCTGAGATTGTTATCCTGGTTAGATTTTTGAAACATTTGAGCAGTCCCTAGTATCACCACTCTACCTCATTTATGTGTCTGAATGCATTATGTTGCTCAGCCTTGTTTGCAATTAAGATGTGTGTGAGAACATGTGTGCCTTGCACTGTCTTTTATTAACTAAGATATTTGTATCATGATTCTTTAAGGGATGAATAATTTATTTTAATTGTGTTACTCATGTGCTTTATATTTACTCAGATTAAGCATAAACAATATTAATACAGAATCTTGGCTAATTTCACTGTAGTGTCTTTATGTAGCACATCAATGCCTTTAGCAAGCTCTCAAATTATAAAAAATATTAATTTTTGCTTGATTTTTCACCATTCATGTTGACTTCTAATGGTGGAAAGTAATTCATGAGGTACTTATTTAATATTTTATTTGTTGGTGGAGTCTAAATGCTGATTATCGTTCATGATATCTATTTATTTGTCATGATTTTATTACACATAATGCACTAAGAACTCCTAACTTGATGTGAATTTTTAAAATCATCACAATATTGTTTAACACATAGTTTTAAAATTTCCATTTTATAAATAAATTAAATAAGGTATCAAGAGACTAAATGTCTTGTCAAGGAGACACAAGTTTTGCTCTTCACATATTTCTGACACATAATTAGACTTTAAAATATGCTTTGTACACAATAGAAACACTTCATATTTTTCTCTATTGACATAATTATGAGAGCAAAATGGAGGCACACTTTTGAGGTTTTTTTCCATATTCATAATGTATGGATATCCAAAATTAAAATCATCTAAACTTACACAATATTTGAAACAATCTTATTTTTTAACCTGTGTTGGCACAGTGGCATATTATTACATATGAAAATATTAGATCTTAATATTAATTTTTCTTATTTTATCCTAAATGCACGTGACTTGATAATAGGCCACAGACAGAATTCTCTTTACCTTCCTCACCATCAATACAAAGTGTGTCAATCCTTGTTACCCTCGGTATTTCCACTTGGAAGATGGGATGAGAGCTGGTAGCCTCTCCTGTGTGACTATCCAGTCACTTCTACTAAAGGAAGAGAAAAATGTTATTCCCAACTGAAAGGGTCTCCCCTTATTCTGCACTATGATATGTAAGATATGTAAGTAAAATCTCTCTTGAAGCTGTATTTTCTCCTGAGTCTTAGTTTTTACGACCTAGGAATGTTAACAAGTTCTTGGTTCCATTCTTTTTGAAATATAAATACCTGTGAAACTGACACTTTGGTCTTATGTATGCCAGAAAGTTAGACACAAGAAAAGAAAGAAAGCATTCCAGTGAAAGAATAAAGGATGCCCCGCGTTCTTCTTCCTTGTTCTCAGTATACTAGATAACTTTGTCCAGAGTAATAAAATATTTGAGTTATAGCATATGTGTAAAGGAAAGAATGATGAAAATGCCAGGCAAGGGAGGGAGAAAGTGGGAATACTCTGCTTTTCTCTGTGAGGCTGTGAAGTGTTTTCTGAAATGAAAATTAGATGGGTTATAAATGTATCAAACAAACTCTTAAAAGTTTAAAAAAGTACTGAAAAGTTCAGAGGAAAAAATGAAATGAGAAACTTCTCATTAAAATCAGAGACAGGAGGAGGTGGCAAGATAAAATTAAAAAAAAGAAAAAAGTATATATATATATATATATACATATATATATATATATATATACACAAATTGAAAAAAAAAAAAACCTTAAAGACATGATAGGTATTGATCCAGAAAGAAAGCCACATGGCCAGTTGATTTCACTAGGGACTTCTACCAAATATTTAGGGAAGAAATACAAATTGTCAGCACTCTCTTCTGTATAATAGAAACAGGGGATATTGGCTAACTCACTCTGTCTACCGCCGTTACTCTAATAGCAAAACAAACTTTCCTATGTTCATATATGTATACACCACAGTGAATCGCCACATCATATGCAACCAAAGGAGTGGGAACCTAATTAGAAGAAGATATACTCTATGCATAATATGTCAAAATATACTTTACTGTCATTTATATCTGAAAGGAACATATTAAAAAAGAGATAGTAGATTGCAGGAAAAGAGAACTATAAAGCAATATTTCTCATAAATGTACATCCTCAATGAAGTACTGTCAAATCGTATCCAGCAATGTACAACAAAACTATACACCACAACAAAGTGAGATTTATTGCAGATAAATGCTTTATTATGGATGATTTAATGCTTCTAATGGTGGAAACCACAATATCACTAGGATAAGGAATAATCATGATCGTATCAATAAAAGCAGGAAAAAGCATTTGACAAAAATTAAACACCATTTATGAAAAAAATTCTCAGTAAGTTAGAGTTAAAAGGGAACTTTCTTAAATTGATAAAGAACATTTGCAAAAAAACTACAGTCAACAGAGTTAATAGTGAAAAATCAATATATTTTCCAACTACAATCAGGAATAAGAAAAGGATATCTCTCCTTTTCATATCTATTCAGCATCATGTGAAATACCAGGTTGTATAAGGAGATTTTAAAAAAGTAAATTAAAGGTATATAGATTGGAAATCAGGCTCAGTTGTGCATGCCTGAGCAAAGCTCTGACAAGAAACTACCAAGTACAAGGCCAGGCTCAGCAACTTAGTGAGATTCTTCCTCAAAATAAAATCCGAACAGGGATGGGGATGTAGCCTTGTGGAAAAGTGTCCCTGAGTTCAATCCCCAGTCCCCAGCAAAAGAAGTAGGAAAAAAAAAAAGTAGATTGATTTGAAGATAAGGCTTTGTGTCTTGGTTCACAACAGGATGATCCCAAAATCTAACAAAAAAATTCCACCGAAATAATAGTTATACCAAGACTGCAGAATACAAAGTTGATATTGAAAAGTCAATTTCATTGCCATCAACGAACAATTGGAATTTGAATTAAAATGACAATAGTATTTATTATATCACAAAAGTAGATGAAATGTTTTGTTATAAATCTAACAAAATACTTCCAAGTTTATATGTGAAAGACCTTAAAAAATATTTAATAAAATTTGAGATGCTCTGTGTTCGAGAATTGGAAGAGAGAATATTGTTAAAATTTATATTTATCTACACTTGATCTATAGAGTCAGAGCAGTTCCAATCAAAATCTCAGCTGGGCATTTTGGGATATCTACAAATTAATTCTACAGTTTATTTCAAAAGACAGAAAGTCAGAAGAACCAAAACCATCCGAAAGAATAACAGAGGTAGATGATTCACGTTACCCAAGTTTAATACTTAAGATGAAGTTATAGTGATCAATATAGCATGTAAAAGAATAAAGATATTAATGAAGCAGAATGCAGAGCTCAGAATTAGACCTACACAGATATAATCAGCTGAAATTTGATAAACAAAACAAGGCACAGAGAACAGAAATCACATCTTTCTGATACTTTAAGTGGATCATAGATTCAAATGTGAAATGCAAATCTCTAAAAATTCAAAAAGAAACAAAAAAGTTTGGCAGTAAGTTATTTTTTGTTAACAAAACGAAAATTTAATCCATGAAAGGAAAAAACTATTAGATTTTATGAGAATAAAAACTTCCAATTTGTGAAAAATCTTAAGAGAAAGAAAAAATAGGACACAGTTTAGAGGAAAATCTTTGCAAAATTCTTTAAACTCAACAAGTAACAAAAGAAACAACTGGATTAAAATTGGACAAAAGATCTGAACAGATACCTTACCAATAAAGACATGATGCGGATGACAAATCAGCATAAGAAGGGATGTTGAACATGTCATCAGGGGATTGCAGGTTAAAACAACAATGATGTATTACTAAATGCCCTTTAGAATGTCTATCATTTGACATACCAACAAGCACAAATGGTGGTGAGGATTTGTGTGAAACACAGTAACTCTTTTTCATTGTTTATGGGAATGACAATAGTGCAGCCACTTTGGAGAACAATTTGTCCTTATCTTACAGATTTAAACATAAGCCTTATTATACAATTACTTAATCATCCTCCTAGATGTTTACCAAATTATTTGAAAACTTATGTCACATACAAATCATCATGAAAATGTTTGTTTATTTTTTACATATTGTTGCCAACACAATATAGTCAATAAAGTGACAAAGAATGGCATTATTTAAGTGAATAGATTGGGAAGATCTGTGGTATATCAATACAATGATGTAATGAAAGAGAAAAAGGATGGAAGTGAGGGAGGCAGGGAAGAAGGAAGTAAGGAAGGAAGGAAGGAGGAAGAAAGGGAGGAAAGAAGAAAGGAAAAAAGTAATCAATCTCCACAAAGACATAGAAGGACTTCAGATGCACAGGGCCAAACAAATGAAGCCAGTGTGAAAGCACTACATCCTGAGTGAGTCCAGATACACCCCTTTGTAAACTGTGATTGGTTAAAGACAGTAAAAGATCAGTGATGTAGGAAGTGTAGGGTTGAAAACATGGAGAGAATATATGATTGAAAAGTGGAGAAAAGAGAAATTTCAGAGCATTGCATCTATTTTTATGGTATTGTAATTGTAAAATATCTGATATTTTGCATTTGTCAAATCCTAGAGAACTGTGTAGCACTGAGAGAGCCTTACATCTAGTCTTGTTCTAAAGATACAGGAGGGGCACGTTTGTTGGCCTACTATAGACAGAAACTTCTAGTCAACCCAGGTCTCAGTGCATGCTGAAAACCACCTTGCGTTTCAGTTATCAGCCTTAGGAGCAAAAACACATGGAAGCCATCGGATGGGCCTGTAGAAGTAGTCACCTGGGTGAGTGGATCTGGGAGGTGCACACTCTCGTGCACTACTACCTCTCACCTAGAATATCTGACTTGTTCTGTTTAGTCACTTTACTAAGTTTTACCTGTTCCCCAAATCCACCACACTGTAGTCACTAATAATCTTTCAGAAACAAAAATCTGATTTTGCCACTTCATAATTAAAACATTTCAGAATTTTCCCACTGCCTTTACTACATATTGCAATCACTTAATAAGTTGGAAAATAATGTATGGCCTGGTTACCAACTGCATCCTCTCATCCTCAGTGTATATTTTGATGATATTAAACTATTAAAAAATATCATATTCTGTTTCATACTGAGCTTTCACCTACATTACTTTACCTGGAATGTCCTCCCCTGTACCTTTAGAACTGGACCCTGCCTACCCTACTATACCTGTCAAAAGATCCTTTATTTGTCCTGCTTTTATATTTCCACAATAACTTCTGTAAAGGCATGCAAAAGCTGGTAGAATATGCAGCTAATTGTTCGTCCAACAGCATCTACAAAGGGATTGTGAGCTGTAATAGTTAATTTGAATTGTCAACTGGATTGGATTAAGAGAGGCCAAAGACTGAGATTTATGGGTGTGTCTAGGAAATGATTGGCACGTAGGATAGTGAACTAAAGTGGAGACCCTCCCTAAACGTGAGCAGCATGCTACAATAGGATGGTGACTTGGATGAAATAAAAGTTGGAAGAACAAGGAAGCAACAGGAAAAGCAAGCTTGATTCTTCTTGAACAGGTTCTTGATTGCTGCTATGTTGCCTGAGGATATCAGACTCTCACTCCTTTACTCTTCCAAAGCGGACTGTCAGCCCAGAAGCCTCCAGTCTAGGACTGGGGTAGTATCATTGATCCCTTTTGTTCTGAGGCTTCAGCCTCTTGGACTGCGCAGCTGCTGGTTCCTCCAACTCTCCAGCCTGCAGATAGCCATTGTGAACTAACCAACTTCTGATCTAAGTCAGAAGCTAGAAATAGATTCCCTTTTATAATCATACTATACTTCCTGTTGATTCTGTTCTTTTAGAGAACTCTAATACATGAACTGTTTGGATTCTGGAATTATTTGATTATCATCAGTATATCTTCTACATAAGAACAATGATCCATGCATCATGTTATTTTAATAAGTATTATATGATAACTACATATTGAGAATGAAAGGTTAAGAATGTGGTATCTTTCATATTGCTTTGTCTAATATAGTGCTTCTTGAATGATGTTCTTCTTTTAAATATTTTTAAAATTTATTTATGATGAAACTTTTACTTGCAGTTCCTATGTGTCATAAACTTTTGCAAAAATGTGGAAAATAAAAGAATAATTACTTGATTACATTAAGACTAGGTATGCTATCAAAATACCACCAAGTACAACTTAATTCTAAATATAAAAACTACAGAGAAAGAATTCTCAGCAGCATTCTTAAAAATATGTCAAGCTTCATAAATGTCTGCTGCAGGCAATTCATCAAATATTATCAAGGAAAACACATATTTAATGAGCACCTCAAGCAAGTGTGAACATTCTTTGAGATTGCTTTGATTGATGAAATATACAAATTATATTTCACACTCACATACTCAGTTGAATTCATCAACCCTGAGAAGAAGCCAAGCTAAAACTGACAACAACCTGTGATACATGCTTCATATCTACCAGAGTGCATATAAGATCTAAAAAGTTTATAAAGATATGGGACATGATTCAAGTCTACTTAAGCAACAAGTTTCCTCTGGCTTATGAATTTTACAGATGTTTCCTTGTTTCCATGGAGAGCAAAATTCCAATAAAGTATATCATTATGCCTTTTCTAAGCACTGTGTTAGGGATCCAGTGATTCTTGGGAAGGTAGCCAAGAAAATAATTCTTGTGTGATATCTGCAATCTGCCTATGTGAATTCCAGTCATTTTTTTTTTCTCCAAGGAAAGGTGCACCTGCCATAGAGAACATTTACATGAATTAAACACTCCAGTTTTTATTTTGATATGTGCACATTTATGCATATTTCATTTTAATGACTGATTGAACATTTACTCAGACATTAACTTGTTAAGCATGTTATTTGTTCAAATTTAACTTTATAATTGCTAAAAATTATTATGAAAATAAGTGAAAGATTTTGAGAATTTCCATTTAATTCTGTAGGTGTGAATTGTTGTGTATATATGTGGAACTTTTGCTTCTTTTAATTTCTTTCCATAATTTAGATTTAGCTCATATCTTCTCTTGGTTAAGATAGTTTAATATTTAATTTCTTCTAACCTTCTAGCAATCTGATATTAGAACCTGTAGGTTTAGAACTCACTTTTTTCACCTTACCTAGTCAATTTATTTTGACTCCTAAAATCATGGTGAATACAAAGTGGAAAATCCTTTTGAAAATTTTTATGACTACTTTAGAAGACTATACCTTTGGAGCAATTGGTTCAGCTACTCACATTAAGTTAGTCTTGTTATATGTTATACATATATGTATATATATATGACATATATGTAAACATAAGATCTATATCATATGTATAAAAAATTGGTTTCTCTTCTCCAATGAATTAAAAAAATCTCTCTTTCATTGCTTATTTTTCTTTTGTTTCATTAATTATTTAGTTAATATGCATTATAAGTTAGGCTACTATGTTACTCAGTTTTTTGTCATTGTAACCAAAACACCTGAAAAGAACAATTTAGAGGAGGAAAAGTTTATTTTGGTTCATAATTTCAGAGGTCTCAGTTCATGGTTGGGCAAATTCATTGTTTTGGGACTGAGTGAAGCAGATCATGGTGGAGAAAAATATTTTACCTCATGGCAGCCAGGAAACAGAGATAAGGAGAATAAGGGTTTGGGGACAGATAAAATGCCCAAGGCCACGCCCTCCATGACCTACTTCTTCCAGCCACATCCCATCTGCTTACGTTTACCATCCATTATTCCATTCAAGTTTTTAATCTACCAAATGGATCAATCCACAAGAGGTCAGAACCCTCATGATCCAATCTTTTCATCTCTAAACATTGCTGCATTTTATAACACATGAGCTTTGTTGTGCGACATTTTATATTGAAACCATAATAATTACATTTTTTGTATTATTAAGAAAAAATGACTTTCCATGTTTATTTTTAATGTAAGTATATGCTCTCATATTCTTATTCCATGAAATTAGCAATGCACTTTGTAGTCTTGTAGTCTTTACTGTAAGGAAACATTGTAGTCATTACTGAAAGGAAATATCATTAATTGAGAGTGTCCACAGATTAATTTTTTATATTTGCTAATGTTTTCAGAAGTTATAGGAGAGAAAAATTTATTCCAGCTTCATCCCAGAAAATACTCTGACAAACAAGCAAACAAACTATGCTGCTAGAAGCAACAATTTTATTAAATGTAGGGGTGAGTTCATTCAGAACAGATAACTCAGTGTAGAGGAGGAAGAGCAGAGGAGGCAAGAAGTGGCAGTGGAATACTGTTTATCTGTAGATTTTTGTGAAGTTTTGTCTTTATCCCATGGTATGTTGTAGCATGCTATTATTTCCACCTTATACCATTTAAGCACACAAAACTGTTGATAAATCAGAAATTGCAGTGACTAAAGGATTTTGCTTTTGTCAAATCACTGAATGGCAGATGTGGTATGCTGCTCAGGAAGTGCAGAGCACAAAACGTTCACCCAAACTGGGTGTAATGCTGATTGCATCTTATAAAAATTTTGAAAAGATGCATAGCCAACAATATCCTGATCTTGAACTCAAGGCACTTCCTGTGTCTTGGAGTGCGAAAGGGAAAAGTCCTGAATAAAACAAGATTTTCCCTAAGGAGTAATCTTTAATATTCAGACAGAGATTTCACCCTCATTTATGGCCGAATAATACTTCATTGTGTAAATTCCCTTCCATCAGAGTCATTTAAAGTTTCTCTTATGGTAATTACTGATCTTCCTAATTTCTGTTGCTGCTGCTCATGGTGCTGTCATTATTTTGCTTTTAATGTTATCTTTAATGTTCAGATATAATAGATAATATCTATAATCCAAATCATTAATATTAATCTGTTACATATTATTTGAGTTCAACATATAATAAAGTTGTTCCAAATGTCCACATATCCATTTTTCTACTAAAATATAAATTATTAGCAAAATAGTTAAAGTTTTGCACCTTCTTCCATAGCATGCATCCCCCTTATCTGAGACAGCTACTAACCAGTTTGATATGTATTATTATAATTCTTTTATGTATCTTTTTCTCATACATAACATACCCTTGCTCAAGATATTTTATAGATTTACATGCTTTACATCTTTGTGTAGTCATACTGTGTATATTATTTCACACTTTATATTTATGTTTAAATTATTTAAAATTTGCCCATTCTCTTTCTTGTAGGTTCAGTTTTTTTATTCACAGATGAATTATTAAAATATACATTATTTGCACATAAGCAAATGAGTCATTAACACATGACCAGATACAATGTGGAACACTTCACTTATATTAATTCATTTAATCTCCACTGAACTATGATAATAAAATGTTAACATCTCCCTTTGCCTGTCTAATTTACAATGGAACAAAATTTGACACAGAAGACATACTAATCCACTTAAGCCATTTTCCATCAGATTGTTCTTTTCTCTCCTAGTGATGAACATTCATGTTTTCAAGTATTTACTGTTTTTATAATGCCACTAAGATATACCTGTGCATGCATTTTTTTGCTTCCTTTGTGTATGTGTGGAGTAAGCAAAGTCATTATAAAATTTGTCTAGATTGATTGATGTAGGTGGTAAATCATTTGGTTTTAATTGGTTTCTATTATTTTGCTT
Organism: Glaucomys volans; assembly: GCA_020662805.1. Lineage (NCBI taxonomy): Eukaryota > Metazoa > Chordata > Mammalia > Rodentia > Sciuridae > Glaucomys > Glaucomys volans. Next base: position 117,843 of record JAJEJO010051195.1, read on the forward strand.
TAATGTTGCTGTTTAATTTTCATTTGTCTTTAAAAGCACCTTTTATATTCCTTATGACTTTTTCAAATGTCTTTCAGTAACCTGTGTTTATTTTAATTGGAATGCTTTTTATATTGTGAACACTCATTTCTTGTTGCATCTGTGGCTACTTCTAACTTTATATTTGCTTAACAACATTTGTTTTGGTATTTTATACAGAAACAGTTATCAATATCTACTTGTAGGTTTTATGCATTTTGGTTTTAAAAATTTCAACCTTACACTAATATTATAAAGATATCATTGCACATATTCTTCTAAAATGCCATATATTTTTGCTTTGTTTTTAGGACCTTGGGAGACTAATTTTTATGACTTTGAGATAATTTGCCTTCTTATGGAAACAGCCACTTGTCTCTCCATCATTTTTGAATAGGCTATCAAATTTCCAGTCATCATTCTTCTATCTCCATCATACATTAATTTCCACATGTATGTAGGTTTCTATGTGTGGTTCTATTCCTTTATTGTTCCTTTTGCCTATCAATCTGAAGAGTCTAGTTAACGTGACATGAGAATAGGTCTTGCTGTCTTGGTGGTTGATTGCCTGTCTGTCTGATTGTTATATGAGAGTGAGCTGCATGGGAGAAATCTTGAGGTCAGGGAACTCCTCTTACATGATGGAGGCTGGACATTCTGCCCATCATCTCCTCCAAAGAGAGACATTCTCCTTATTACCCTAGAAAGCAAGAAAATCTGCTCTAAGTAGAACAGAAAAACATCTCTCTATTATACTTTAATTTTTCAGTAGAAAGAACCAAAAAGTTTGAAATAAAACAAACAGAAGCTCTAATTGTATGGCTACTTCACAGCTGTTTGATTTTAGGCTGTTAATATTGTCAGTGTTAGGAGCCAGGCTGACAATGCAACGTGACTTGTGTTACCAACATGGTTCTGTCACACACTGGGCACAAGGAAGGGGCATGCCTTTGACCTTGACTTTTCCCCTTCAAAACCAGAATGGTAAAATCTTCCTGACAAGATGGTTACAATGATTAAATAACAGCAGTAGGACAATGCATGTATCCTAGCAGGCACTGTGATAGCAATGCAATTTTTAAAGTGACATGCAAGACACCCAGAAGTCATTCAATTATGATTTCGTTTAATTAGCCAATAAATATTTATCGAGCATACTTGATGCCATGCCAGTGCTGGTAGACACAGACTCCGCACTCATAGGACTTACCCTGCAACTTAAATTCCAACCATAACAATTTTTAGATCCAGAATAAAGATTATTCCAGAAAAATATAAATATATTGAAGGTGGCAGAGAAGCATAATAAGCCAGAAGTGTGAGCTATTACAGATTCTTTTCTTCACCACAGAAAGCCTCTTATATAAATCAAACACATGAAGATCTTGCTAGCATATACTTAAAACTTCATTGTCTCAATAGTCATTTCAAAGATTTATGAAATGGAATTAAATAAAATTTCTATGTAATTTAACTTTGCACTGTAAATGGAATATGTTATTTAAATCTGTGTTTTAAAACGTAAAACACAAAGACAATAACTCCATGAATTTTTCTAAAATAATTCAATGTAAAAAAAAAAAAAGTCCTGTTTGGCATTACCACTGAAAATTCTAATATAAGACCTAAATTAGGTTCAGATATAAAATTTGAAAATCACATCTTCATTCCAAACATAATTCGAATTTAGAAGAAATCAGATCTGTTGCCACAGACCTGAAGCTCAGATGTCCCATGATTTCATGTGTGAAGGTAACGATATCTAGTATGCACTCACCATCCAATGAGAGCAGCAAGAATGTAGTGCACTAATTTTATGAGTTTTGCAATAAACTTAACATCTATATCCAGTGATATTACTTACTTTTATTTTGCCATAAACTGAACACAGCATTTCTGTACATTTTTCATCATCTCTGTTTATTATATGTGTATAAAGTGTTACAAAAATATGACATGTCTCTTAACTTGCTAACATAAATGTTGGTGCACAGGTTTTCTAGTGACAAGCAATAAACAGTATTGCCAATAAAAGGATGCAACATTCTGGGAGTTATGTCGAGTTTCTATTAGTTAAGCAATTGTTAACATGATTTTACACACATATATGCTGTTTAAACATCATCAATAAAAATTTTTTATAACAGACTTGGTGCAGTATAATTAAAATACTATAAAAATTTTGCCCTTTTAAAATACAGTTAGTAACTTCTGTGTATTTAGAGATGTGCAATGATGACCACTATCAAAACGTAGAATATTTTCATCACTTCAGAAATAAATTCAGGACCCATAGTAGTTGCTCCTAATTAAGGCACTTTCTTGGTCTGTGATAACCACTAACTTATTTTTTACTCTGTATTTACCTATAATTTTAAATAAATGGAATCACACTAAATATGGTCTTTATTGAGTTGCTTATTTCAAGTTTTATTCATGCCATGGCTTGTAATAGTTCCTCATTTTTCTACAGTAAAATTTATGCAATATATATATACATAATATTATCTATTCATCAATTGATGGACATCTGAGTTGTTTCCTCTTTTTAGCTTTCATAAATAACAACACTTAGAACATTCACATACAAATGTTTGTGTGCACATGTTTGCAGATCTCTTGGGTAGATAACTCAGAATACAATTGCTGAGTCAAACGGTAACTTTATCTTTAACTTTTAAGTACTAGATTATGTTCTATAGTGTCTCAACCATTGTATGTTCCTTACCAGCAACATGAAGACTCTACTTTCTACAAAACGTTGCTCCTATATGTTTTTTTTTTAAGTAGTCTGATAGGTATCTTTTGTTGCCTGTTTTTTTGATACTGTATTAGGTCTGGGGCTTTAATTTCAAAAAATACAACTTCAAATGCAATAAACCTCAATGTTGAGAAAGTGAGTGTTCAAAATCCTTAAAGTCTAGATTCCTGAAAAAATCAAAATTCTGAAAGTCTATTTCTGGGACAAAAGTAAGTCATTTATTTGCATTTTTTAATATGACAATGCTTTATAGTCTACACAATAAAATAGGCAATAATAAAAATATTTAAAAGAATAAAGAGTCTGGTATACTAACAACAGTTGCATGGGTGTAACAGTTAATGAGAAGACAACTCATATTCATAAAAAATAGGCCAAAAGCAAAATATGTATATGAATTATCACTGTGGTTAGTGATCATGGCATGCAGCTTTATAACTGTAGTCATATGAAATAATGTTAGGGACAACCTATGTCTTTTAATGAGGTAATTCAAAAATCATGGTGGGTCACCACAGTGTATTCATTCACTCAAGAGGCTAAGATTTTGAGAATTTCAGCAAAGAACTTCCTTTAATATTTCTTATAAGGGAGCCATGTCTGCTAGCACTGAAGTTTCTGGTTTTTATTATTTGGGGAATTTTAATTATTCCTCAATTTTTTAGGGATAAATTTGCTGAATACCGAGCTATTGGCTGATAGATTTAGAATAGGTTATCTGTTTCCTGATCTCCATAGTTTCTGAGGTCACAGACTGTTCTGCTTAGAATTTCTTGTGTATGGTAACTCATGTTTGCTGAGTTCTACATGTGTTGTGTGTCTCTGGCTTTCAGATGTTGACTATAATATACTTGATACAAGTTTATCCTATATCAAGTTTATCCTATATCAAGTTTATTGGAGTTTGATATAGTTGATATAGGATATAGTTTTGATATATTTGATATTCGATATATTTTGATATATTGACTATTTGATATAGTTTGATATAGTTGATATAGGATAGGAGTTTATCCTATATCAAGTTTATTGAACTTGCAAATTAAAGTTTTAAGTCAATTATGGGTATCACAAGCTATTATTTCCTCAAGTATGTTTTCTCCCTCTCTCTCCACCCTCTCCTCTTGTTATTCCTATTATAAAGTGCTTAATGTGGTCTGACAGGTCTCTGATGTTCTGTTCACTTAACTTTATTCTTTTTCTTGCCACTTCTCAGACAAGAATATCTCAATTGTCCCATCTTCAAGTTCACTGATTGTTCTGAAAGTTCAAACTTAATGTTAAGTATTTAAAGAATTTTTATTTATTTCATTTATTGTACTTTCAAATATGGAATATTATTTAGTTTTTATTATATATTTATATCTTTATTGACATTCATTATTTCAGGAAACATTGCCATACTTTAACAAATTTAAACAGAGTTTTGTTTAATTTTTTTGAACATTCTTAAAGGCTTTCTTTTTTTTTTATTTACTTATTGATTCATTGGACACAAATGGAGTACAGCTATTGTTTCTCGGTTTGTACACAAAGTAGAGTCACACCATCTGTGCGTTCATACATGTACACAGGGCAATGGTATCTGTCACACATTCTGTTATTATTCTTACTCCCCCACCCCAACCCCACCCCTCCCTTCCCTCTATGCTATCTATCCTTCCTCCATTCTTGCCACCCTTCCCCCCTGCATTATGCATCATCATTCATTTATCAGAGAGACCATTCGGCCTTTGGATTTTTGGGATTGGCTGATCTCACTTAGCATAACAGTCTCCAACATCATCCATTTACCTACAAATGCCATAATTTTATTCTTCTTTATGGCTGAGTAATATTCCATTGTGTATATATACCACAGTTTCTTTATCCATTCATCTACTGAAGGGCATCTAGGTTGATTCCATAATCTAGCTATTGTGAATTGAGCAGCTATGAACATTGAGTGGCTGCATCACTGTAGTAATCTGATTTTAAGTCCTGTGGGTATAGGCCAAGGAGTGGGATAGCTTGGTCAAATGGTGGATCCATTCCAAGTTTTCTAAGGAATCTCCACACTGCTTTCCAGAGTGGCTGCACCAACTTGCACTCCCACCAGCAATGTATGAATGTACCCTTTTCCCCACATCCTCGCCAACACCTGTTGTTGCCTGTATTCTTAATAAAAGACATTCTAATTGGGGTAAGATGAAATCTTAAGGTGGTTTTGATTTGCATTTTTCTTATAACAAGGGATGTTGAACAGTTTTTCAAAAATCTGTTGATTGCTTGTAGATCTTCCTCTGTAAAGTGTCTGTTCATTTCCTTGACCCATTTGTTCATTGGGTTATTAGTGTTCTTGTTGTAAAGATTTTTGAGTACTTTGTAGATTCTGGAGATTAGTGCTCTATCTGAAGTGTGTGTAGCAAAGATTTTCTCCCACTCTGAAGGTTTTCTCTTCACATTGCTGATTGTTTCCTTTGCTGAAAAAAAGCTTTTTAGTTTGACTCTATCCCAATCATTGATTCGTGCTTTTATTTCTTGCGCTTTGGGAGTCATGTTAAGGAAATCTGGTCCTAGGCCAACATGATGAAGATTTGGTCCTGTTTTCTCTTCTATTAGGTGCAGAGTCTCTGGTCTAATTTCTAGGTCCTTGATCTACTTTGCATTGAGTTTTGTACAGGGTGAGAGATATGGGTTTAGTTTCATTTTGCTGCAAATCCCAGCACAACTTGTTGAAGAGGCTGTCTTTTCTCCATGCATGTTTTTGGTTCCTTTGTCAAGCATGAGATACCTGTATTTATGTGGGTTTGTTTCTGTGTCCTCTATTCTGTACCATTGATCTACCTGTCTATTTTGGTGCCAATACCATGCTGTTTTTGTTACTATTGCTCTGTAGTATAGTTGAAGGTCTGGTATTGTGAAACCCCTTGCTTCGCTCTTCTTGCTAAGGATTGCTTTAGCTATTCTGGGTCTCTTATTCCTCCAAATGAATTTCATGATTGCTTGCTCTATTTCTATGAGGTCCGTCATTGGGATTTTAATTGGAATTGCATTGAATTTGTATAGCATTTTTGGAAGTATGGCCATTTTGGAAGTATGGCCATTCTAAATGAAGAAAAATTGAAAGCATTTCCCCTGAGAACTGGAACAAGGTAGGGATGCCCTCTTTCGCTACTACTATTCAACATTGTTCTTGAAACTCTAGCCAGAGCAATTAGACAGACCAAAGACAATATTTTTGACAATATTAATTCTGCCTATCCAAGAACATGGGAGATCTTTACATCTTCTCAGATTCTCTTTAACTTCTTTCTTTAGTGTTCTTTAGTTCTCATTGTAGAGGTCTTTCACTTCTTTTGTTAGATTGATTCCCAAGTATTTTATTTTATTTTTTGAGGTTAATGTGAATGGGGTAGTTTTCCTGATTTCTCTCTCAGAGGATGCATCACTTACAAATAAAAATGCATTAGATTTATGAGCATTAATTTTATATCCTGCTACTTTACTGAATTCATTTATGAGTTCCAGAAGTTTTCTGGTGGAATTCTTAGGGTCTTCTAAATAGAGAATCATGTCATCAGCAAATAGGGATAGCTTGAGCTCTTCTTTCCTATTCCTTTTCGTATTCCTCTAATTTCTTTGGTCTGTCTAATTGCTCTGGCTAGAGTTTCAAGAACAATGTTGAATAGTAGTAGCGAAAGAGGGCATCCCTGCCTTGTTCCAGTTCTCAGGGGGAATGCTTTCAATTTTTCTCCATTTAGAATGATGTTAGCTGTGGGCTTGGCATAAATGGCCTTTACAATGTTAAGGAATGTCCCCACTATCCCTATTTTTTCTAGTGTTTTGAGCATGAAGGGGTGCTGTATTTTATCAAATGCTGTATTTTATCAAATGCTTTCTCTGCATCTATTGAAATAATCATGTGGTTCTTGACATTAAGTCTGTTGATATGGTGAATTACATTTATTGATTTCCAGATGTTGAACCAACCTTGCATCCCCAGGATGAAACCCACTTGATCATGGTGCACTATCTTTTTAATATGCTTTTGTTTGTGATTCGCTAAAATTTTGTTAAGAATTTTTGCATCTATGTTCATTAGAGATATGGGTCTGAAATTTTCTTTCCTTGATGTGTCCTTCTCTGGTTTTGGTATCAGGGTGATATTAGCTTCATAGAATGAGTTTGGAAGGGTTCCCTCCTCCTCTATTTCATGAAATACTTTGAGGAGTATTGGAATGAGCTCTTCTTTGAGGGTCTTGTAGAACTCGGCTGTGAATCCATCTGGTCCTGGACTTTTCTTTGTTGGTAGGCTTTTGATGACTTCTTCTATTTCATTGCTTGAAATTGATCTATTTAAGTTGTGTGTGTCCTTCAGATTCAGTTTGGGTGGCTCATATGCCTCTAGGAACCTGTTGATGTCTTCCAGGTTTTCTATTTTGTTGGAGTATAAATTTTCAAAGTAGCTTCTTATTATGTTTTGTATTTCAATTGTGTCTGTTGTAAAATTTCCATTTCCATCATGAATTTTAGTAATTTGGAGTTTCTCTCCTTCTATTCATTAGTGTGGCTAAGGGTTTATCAATTTTGTTTATTTTTTCAAAGGACCAACTTTTTGTTTCGTCAATTTTTTGAATTGTTTCTTTTGTTTCAATTTCATTCATTTCAGCTCTGATTTTGATTATTTCCTGTCTTCCACTACTTTTGGTGATGATCTGTTCCTCTTGTTCTAGGGCTTTGAGCTGTAATGTAAGGTCATTGATTTGTTGACTTTTCATTCTTTTATTAAATGCCCTCCATGCAATGAATTTTCCTCTGAGCACTGCTTTCATAGTATCCCAGAGATTTTGATATGTTGTATCTTTTTTCTTGTTGACCTCTAAGAATCTTTTAATTTCCCCCCTAATGTCTTCTGTTATCCATGTATCATTCAATAGCATATTATTTAATCTCCAGGTCTTGGAGTAGTTTCTGTTTCTAACTTGATCATTGATATCTTATTTCCTTCCATTATGATCTGATAGTATACAAGGTGGTATCTCTATGTTTTTGTATTTGCTAAGAGTAGCTTTGTGGCATAACATATGGTCTATTTTAGAGAAGGAGCCATGAGCTGCTGAGAAGAAAGTGTATTCACTTTTTGATGGATGGAATATTCTATATATGTCCGTTAAGTCTAAATTAGCGATCATGTCATTGAGTCCTATGATTTCTTTGTTCAATTTTTGCTTGGAAGATCTGTCCAACGGTGAGAGAGGAGTGTTAAAGTCCCCCAGTATTATTGTGTTTTGGTCTATTTGGCTCCTGAAGTTGAGAAGGATCTGATTGACGTACATGGATGCACCACTGTTTGGTGCATAAATATTTATGATTGTTATGTCTTGCTGATTTATGCTTCCTTTAAGCAATATGAAATGTCCTTCTTTATCCCTTCTGACTAACTTTGGCTTGAAGTCTGCTTTATCTGAAATGAGGATGGAAACCCCTGCTTTTTTACTCAGTTCATGTGCATGGTATGTTTTTTCCCAACCTTTCACTTTTAGTCTGTGGGCATGTTTTTATATGAGATGAATCTCTTGAAGGCAGCATATTGTTGGGTCTTTCTTTTTAATCCAATCTGCCAGTCTATGTCTTTTGATTGATGAATTTAGGCCATTTACATTCAGGGTTATTATTGAGATATGACTTGTATTTCCTGTCATTTTAGCTTTTGGGGGGTTTTTAGCTTAACTTTGTTTCTCCTTTGATTGACTCTTTCTTTAGGGTAGTTCCTCCCCATGATGACTGAGATTGTTATTTTTCATTTCTTCCTCTTCGAATATTTTGTTGAGAATGTTCTGTAGGGCAGGCTTTCTCTTTGTGAATTCTTTAAGCTTTTGTCTATCATGGAAGAATTTTATTTCATCATCAAATCTGAAGGTAAGTTTTGCTGGGTATAAGATTCTTGGTTGGCATCCGTTTTCTTTCAGCACTTGAAATATGTTGTTCCAGGCCCTTCTTGCTTTTAGGGTCTGGGCTGAGAAATCTGCTGATATCCGTATTGGTTTCCCCCTGTAGGTAATCTGATGCTTTTCTCTCACAGCCTTTAAAATTCTGTCTTTGTTTTGTATGTTAGGTATTTTCATTATAATGTGCCTTGGTGTGGATCTGTTGAAATTCTGTGTGTTTGGTGTCCTGTAGGCCTCTTGTAATTGATTTTCCATCTCATTCATCATATTTGGGAAATTTTCTGATAATATTTCCTTGAACAGATTATTCATACCCTTGGTTTGTATCTCTGTGCCTTCCTCAATCCCAATAACTCTTAAATTTGGTCTTTTCATGATGTCCCATATTTCTTGAAGGGTTCGTTCATGATTCCTAACCATCTTCTCTGTTTGTTTGACTTTGTTTTCAAGATTAAATATTTTGTCTTCATTGTCTGAGGTTCTGTCTTCCAAGTGATCTATTCTGTTAATTATGCTTTCTATTGAGTTTTTAACTTGGTTTATTGTTTCCTTCATTTCCTTGTTTCCTTCAAGGATTTCTGTTTGTTTGTTTTTTTCCCAGAACTTCTGTCTCTTTATTGAAATTATTTTTTGCTTCCTGAATTTGCTCTATTAGCTGATTATTCATAGCCTGAATTTGCTCTCTCATCACATCATTCTTTTCTTGGATCATTTTAATTATGAACATTCTGAACTCCCTTTCTGTCATTCGTTCTACCATGCTGTCTTTGGGTTCTCTTGATATATCATCTAGGTTTGTTTGGGACACTTTCTTCCCGTGTTTTCTCATGTTGCTCATGTATCTTCCCCTCTAGTAGTACAAATCAGAGGGATTGCAATTTCCCTGTGAAGACTTAAAACGTCCCTGCAGATTTTCAGTAACTCACCTGATGTTTGAGAAGTGCTTAATCAAGTGGTGACCCAAGAAAGGTGCTGTCCCACTACCTCCAGGTTGGGAATGATCAATGCTTCTGGGCAGAGGCAGCCTGGTGTTGATAGACAGTCAGATACAGCAAGGTGCTAGACCCCGGGGCCAGGGTGTGGACCTGGGCACTAGACCAAGTTGGGGTTGGGGCACAGAACTGTGCTCAGTGATGGAGACACTGGGCTTGAGAGCCCAGGCTGACCTGAACTCCTCGCTGGGGGCTCAGGCAGTGGCAGCGGACACTGTAAAATGCCTCTCTCCCGGGGACACTGTAAAATGGTTCCAAAGGCCCTCAGCTCCCCCAGGAGCCAGCGACTCCAGTTGCTCCAGGCCAGACCTCCCCAGGAGCCGCCGGGCAGTGGCTCGGAAGACCCGACCTCAGCTCCGAGGACTCAGGCAGCTGGAGATGGTCGCTCTCTGCCAGGGAAGCTGCAAAATGGCCTTAAAGGTTTCTTAAAGTTATTGTCTCTTGAAACAGCATCTAGGCTTCCTTAGGAATTATCTATTTCCTATTTTTCTTCCTGTGCATTGAACATATTTTCTTGCGTAGTATTTATTACAATTTTTTGTTTATCATAGGCCTTTTCAAATTATGTAATGAGGCAACTTGGAAAATGCTATTCATTCCTTCCCTGGTGTTTCTTATTTTGTCTGTTATTTACATTTGTTTAGTGGCTTTTCTGCACAGCGTTATAAAGTTCATATTCTCTGTTATGACAGCAGCCACTGATGCTGACCTTGCTTGGCTTACTGGACAGAGTATGGTGGAGAGATATCTTAAAGACCTTGTGAGGGTTTCTGTGTGTGTCGTTGTATGCCTTCTCTTTTCTAGAGTTGATGATTCTGCCTCAGTTTTCACTTTCTGCTTTTAAAGAGCCTCAAGTGTAGCCAGACCTGAGCTATTAGTGACCTCTCTACTCTCTCATGGTCATGTCAACTGCTCTGTTCATACTGCCGGGTTTCTAGATTCCAAGTCTTATTTAGGAGTTTTAAAGCTCCCTATGAATATCTTAATCCCCAGATTTCCCACTTACATTTCTTGGAACAGTCTTTTGTCAGCTCCAGGTAGGACTAATAGCACCTCTGGCAGCCACAACATTAAAAAAGTATTGCCATTAATTATACTTAAAAATAATTGGGATATGACTATTCTGGAGTAGTGAGCTCTAGCAACACTAATAAATGACAGCCTATATCAGTGAGCTGCTAGGCAGGTCAAACCATCCAAGTTCTTTGCAGACAGGAGCTGTCATTTGTGGAATTCTAAGCCCTTTTCCTCATTTGAGTACCTCTGAGGCTGCTGGCTATTCTATCTACCAAAGTTAAAAGGCAGTTAGTTTTCATTTCTACTATAGAAATGAGTATATACTAACATCAAATTCTCAGGGCTGTTTTCACCATGATTCATTATTTTTCCTTGAAAACCACTTCACTTCCAATCCTCTAAAGAAGTTTATTTTGATGTCTTTTGCCAGTGCTTTCTTTGCTTTTACAGAGGATTGGATTGTCAGGGGTCATTACTCTGATAGTCTGAAAATCCTTCCTTAATCATTAAGTTTTATCCTTCTAAGGAAAGCAAAGAGAAAAAAAGAATGGGCAATGCCAAGTATTGGAAGAGAGAGCATCACTGAAAGAGCAAGAGAAGAAAGATCTGTCTCTTCCACTTCGATTTCATGGTTGGAATGATAAAATTACCTCCTCACTACCTTCTAGGCTTTGAAAAGAGATTTAGCCATATGAAGTTATAAATACCAATTCATATAAAGTTGTTTTGTAGGGTTACCTTCAAAACAAGAAGGGCCTTTCTTCCTTTTAAATGAAAAAGAAAAAATTGTGTTTTTTTCTGTTTTTTTTTCCAAAGATATTTCATGTTATTTTATTGATTCCATATTATGACCACACTTGTAGTCTTTGCCTTTGTTTTACTTATTTTTTTTTAAGAATGAGTGCCACCATTCACCTGAAAGGAGTAACTGTCACTAACTCCTGTGTTTGACAGACCTCTCTCGTCTCTTGATATGACCTCTCTTCACTTTTATGTAAGGTCCAGCTTTTTCCTCCTTTCCTGACACCTATTGAAAGCTGCCAGTGAATTCTATTCTCCTTCCTCAGAAAAAGTAACTAAAATTAATGAAGCACCTGCAGAAAATCCAGGTCTTGTCAACAAATCATGTAATGAAATGTTGGTTAACCAAGGTAACAGTGAGTAATCCTTCAGAGCTAGGTAAATTAATGAGTGAAGAGCCTGAGGAATACATAAAATCCATTGAATAGTGGGACTGGAACCCCTCAGTAAACTGTCATGGAATTACTCAGACTAGGAGAGTTATCTTGAATTGGTACTGGATAGAATGCTTAAAATAACAAGTTTTAGTATTATCAATGGAAAAAGAAACTACTCTCAACACTGCTACTGGAAAAATATTACCCTTTACCATTCTAATGATTGTACACAAACACAATATTCATCTTTTTAACAATACTCTATGATTCAAAGACTAGCTTTAACTTTTGGAATTCATGAAATTTTCCATAGAAAAAATAGTTATTAAAATATGTAATTCAAGGATAATTAAATTCTGTATAATATTGCAACTTGCTTAGTTTCATTCCTAGATTTTGATCAAAATACCTGTTTATTTTTTCATTATCTGGCACTTTGTGTATTTTTAAAACTTCCTTATATCCATCCCTAGATATGGTTCAAAATACTGATTTTTCTAATGGAAATAAATTGGTGTAGGAAAACTTTTGTCAATTGTGCAGTGTCATTGTTTTAGCCAAATTGTTTTACTGTGACTGAAAAGCCTGATCACCTCCCCCCAAAAAAATATAGAGGAGGAAATGTTCATTTTGGCTTACAGTTTCAGAGGTCTCAGTCTACATCTCTAGGCCCAAGGTGAGTCAGTACATCATGGCAGAAAGGTATGAAAAGAAAGCAGCTCAGGCCATGGCAACAAGGAAGCAGAGTTCTGCTAACCAGAAACAAAACATAATCCCCAAAGTCACAGCCCCAGTGATTCATCACCTCCAGGAACAACCCACCTGCTTACAGTTACCACCCAGTTAATCCATATCAGTGGATTAATCTACTGACAAGTTAAATTTTGATAATCTAATAATTTCACCTCTGAGTGTTTTTCCATTGTTTCCCACATGAACTTTTGGGGGATACCTCACATCAAAACAATAACGATCAGGTAAAGAACAACACTATCTTAATATTGCAGTACACTCATTGGTGGGTGTAATTCAGCTAACCAACAGCTTTGCAACAAAATAAGACTAGATGAAATATGCAGCTTCTTAAAATAAATATGCAATAATATGTAAATTAACAATATTAAAGCTAAATAAATTCCTCCAATTACATTATTTCTTTTTGGAATTATTTTATCTCATTTAATCTCTCTCTCTTTTTTTTTTTTTTTTGTGGTGCTGGGGATTGAACTCACGGCCTTGTGCTTGCGAGGCAAGTACTCTACCAACTGAGCTATATCCCCAGTCCTTAATCTCTTTTCTATTCCCATAAAAGTTTTATATTTACACTTACATTTATATATTAAAAAGTGCTAAAATTTGATAACATTAAAGTTTATATATAAATTTGAGAGGATATATCTTTTCTATACTATGAACATAAACTATTATTCTATTTGAGTATACTCTGATTTCTTAGTATTTTAACAAATTTTTCACAAAAATCTTGTTTTTGTTTCACAAAAATCTTGTTAAATTACATGTATGTGTTTGATTTCTTGAACATACTTACATGGTTTTTATGTTTTAAATTTAGCTTCATGCATTCATTTGTAACATGTAGAAATATAATTAATTTCTGTAAATTGATCTGTATTCTACCCTTATTTAACTCACTTAATAGTTCTGGGATTTTTTTTCCCTTGGTGGATTCTTTAGGATTATCTACATAATTTGTCATGTCATCTGAAAACAAGAAGAGCTTTCTTTATTTCTGGTTTTTATGTATTTCATTAGTTTCTCTTGCTTCATTTTGCTGACTAGAACTTTCCATTTCATTTCTTGAGCTAGTCATAATCAGTAGTATATCATTGATTTATGAAGTGTAATACTCATTCTTGAAGAATTTGGATGCAATACCAATGCTCTCATCATTTTGAAACTGCCATTCTGTGAGGAAGCTCAACAAACACTTCTGAGGAGAAAATACTGAGGGACTCGAGTTGACATGGAAAGAATGAGATGTCCAACAACTCTAGCAGCTCCAGTTCCCCACTGTGTTCTAGTGAAAAACATTTAAGTCTACGGAGACAGAACACCATTTGCCACACACATAAAAATTTAATTGATGTCAAATTTAGTAATATAAAATATTTTACACAGGGCAGTGCAAAAATGTGATTTCCTTCTGAAAAAAAAAAAGAAATAAAGAAAACAACCACATTACTATCTGTACTACACAGCAATACTGCTTGAATCATAGTTCACAGAAGGAACTCATTCCTGAGTGTTTTGAATAGGAATTCTTCAGCAATGTTGAATTACAAGAAAATTCAAGCCATGCCTATGTGGAGAGAATATAAGGGAATATGCCAGAGAGAACCCACAGGCATAAGCATGAGCCATGTGTTTTTATGTGTACTTTGTAGAACTTCAATAAAATGATGAACTGAAGCATTCTTAATTAGTATATCAGCAAGAGGTAAAGTCAACCAGTGATTAGAGACAAAATGCTCAGTCATTTTGGTCACATTATGTGACAAGAAGGAACTCTTACAGGTGCTTAGGGAGATGACCAATGGTGATAGTATGGAATTTTAGAAAACCTGAGAGCAATGCTTGTGAGGGAATAGAGACCAAAACTACAAAAGAATGGTGCTCATAACATAGTGAGTTCCTACATCTAGACAGCAGACACAGAAAAAAACAGGAAAAAATATTTAAAAATATTTTTTCTTGTTATAAAATAAAGCGTGTCTACTGAACAGAGAGAGAGATGAAAAATTATTGCAGAAGTATCATTTGATATTGATGATAATATCATCATTACTGAAAAATCTTTCAGAAAGTTAAGAAAAGACAGGAAGTTCCTCAGCTTGATAAAGAATATTTACACAAAACATTCTACTTACCAGTGCAAGATTAAATGCTTTTTGCCTAAAGAACAGAAATAAAGAAAATATGTCAACTCTAAAAAATTCTGAATATTCCATCCAGCAAAATGAGGTAAAAAAGGATATAAAAAACAAAGAGATCTGAATAGAAGAAACTGTGTTTTGTACAAAACAAAATCTCAAGTAAAATATCAAAGAATCAGTCAAAAATAAATTGCTTCTAGGTCTAATAACACATTTAGCAGTGCCACGTAATCAGTTTATGATTTCAGGAATGATAATTTATTCAACATATATGGCCAAAGGACTAAATATTCCAAAAAACCATTAAAAAGGTACCTTCCTTTAAACTTCACATCTTTATAAAATTTAACCCAGGAGAGGGATTGAAGGTGTAGCTTGGTGATGGAGTGCAAGCTCAGCATATGCAAGACCCTGGGTTCAACGCAGCACAATAATAATAATAATTAACTTAGATCAAAGATTTCAGTGTAAAATATAAATCTATACAATTTTTAGACAAAATCACCAGGAAAAATCTCCACATGACCTCAAAAGCTTTATCTATGAAAGAAATAACAAGAAATTGGACTTCTTCAAAATAACAAGAAAATATTTGTACTGTGAAAAACACTGTTTGAAGATGAAGATAAACTATTGACTGACAGAAAATGTTTGCTATCCACATAAATATGATAAAGGATATGTATTCAGACTGTCTAACATGCTCAAAGTTCAATGTTAAAAAATTCCAATTAAAAATGGACAAGGACATTTTAGCAAATAAACTACACAGGTGGCAAATAAATACATGGAAGTATGTTCAACATGGAGAGCCAATAGGAAGTGCAAATTAAGACTACAAGGAGATAGCACTATACCCCTATCTGAACAGTTTAAAGGAAAAGGTGACCATACCAAATCCTGGTATGCAGACACTGAGTCTTCCTCAACGTTGTTGGTAACAATGTAGAGTTTTAAAGATGTGGGAAACAATTGGCAGTTTCTTAAAAAAAGAACACTTTTTAAAAGTGTTTTTAAACACTTTCCATTCAAGCCAGCAATTACACATCTGAGCATTTATCTCAGAGTATTTAGAATTGTGTCCACACATAAACTGTGAAGTATTTCTTAATAGTACTTTATAGCAGCCCGAACCTAAACAACCATTATGTTCCTTAGTAGGTGGAAGACTAAACAATCTCTGAGATATCCCACTTCCAACCAGGGCACACTACCACTACTCAGAGATAAATAAAGAGCAGTTATTGACACATGCAAAATCTCTGAAGGATGATAAGACCATCCAAGTTGTGAAAAGAACCGATCTCAAGAGTTCACATACCCTGTGGTTCCATTCACACGGCATTCTCAAAACAATGACTTCTTGCCGGTGTCTAGGGTTGGGGGAGAGAAGGGTACAGGTGACAGAGAAGTGGCATCACAAGTAACAGTTTTGTATGGAATAATTCTGTGTCTAGATCATGGTGGTGGTTGCACACAATGACGCGTGTTGTATACCAGAGTGTAGACTCTGACATTCTACTCTGATGATGTTAGATGTAACCACTGGGGAAAATGAGTGAGAGAATACAGGCTTCTCTAATACATTTGCAATTCCCTATGGCTCTCTATGTCAAATTTGAAAAGCTACCTGAAAAATGAAAAATAGAAAAGTGATAAATTTGCAAATAAAATGCACCCAGGATGTCAGCATAAACCTATATCTTGTTTTGTCATTTTCTCCATGTGTATGTATGTGTATGTCTGTAGCTATGTATCTTAAGAGAAATTTCAAATTATACTTTATTTTCTAAAGGTTTTATGGAGTACTGGGGATTGAACCCAGGGGTGCTTAACATAAAAAGGGCTTAATATTAAGCCCTTTTTATATTTTATTTAGAGACAGGGTCTCACTAAGTTGTTTAGGGCATCACTAAGTTGCTGAGGGCTGGCTTTGAACTTGAGATTTTCCTGCCTCAGTCTCCCAAGCTGCTGGAATTACACATGTGCCTATTTTTTAACAGATTTTGTTACTTGAAAATATCCTGGGAATAATTTTAGTTCTCATTACATATTTCTTACATTAATCTTTTACAGACTAGATTCCTTTATGCAGATTTTTCTATCAATTTAGAACATTATTATATTATTACACTTCTGTATTATAAGGTAGAAATCTTTTTTTTTTGTAAACCTCTTCAGATACAATTATTACAAATACACATTCACATAAATCTCTTAGAATCAGAAAAACTCCTGAAGGTAGATTTATAAGGTCAAAGGTACAAGTAATGCCAAGTTGCGAACTCTATTTAAATAATCCCCGATACGAATATTTTACCAATTTACATGACTTTTAGCAAATATGAGTTTTTACTGTGTAAGAACTGACATAAAATATTGGTGGTTTATTATTTAATGACTAATAGGGCTGAGTTTTTTTCAAATACTGACCACTCAAAAAATTATTTATTTATATTTCAGCAATACTTTTGCAATATGTTTGTTGGTTTGTTACATACTATCTATTCATCAATATGCAATATTATATTCATCATATATTGTAAGAAGTGTCTTGCAATTTACTATTTTCCTGCTATTTGACATGCAGTTTGCCTATTGTTTGACACTGAGGTCTCAAATCAATACCTAATGACATGTTTCAAAGTTTTCATGAATTTTTATTTTCAGATGTAAAATGCTTTCTCCACGTTCACATAATTTTTAAAAGACTTCTTTTTCTAAGTTTGTCATGATTGTGCACTTCTTAGAAGCAGAGCACTGAGTACCTCTTCTTCTGTACTTTCTTAGAGTTTTAGTTGACTTGGGCTACCATAAAAAGGCACCATTTACTGTGTAGCTTATAAACAACTGAAATTTATTTACAGTTCCAGAGGTAGAGAAGCCCAAGATGAAGGCATGGAAAATTTCAGGGGTTTGTGAAGACCTGTTTCCTGACTCATATGGTACCTTCTGGCTATGTCTTCACAAAGTAGAAGTCACAAGAGAGCTCTCCCACCAATTCCACTCATGATGCCTCTGATCTTATTACTTCATCATTTCCCCAAAGACCTACTTCCTAGTATCATCACTTTGAGGGTTAAGACTTTAATGTATGAAACTTTGGATACGCAAACATTCCGTCAACAGCAATCATCAAGAATGTTCTTACAGCTGAGTGCCCTCCTTGGAATACAGAGCTAATACCCCCTCCATAGCACACAGCATGTTTGCTTACAGCTTGGAAAATAGAGGTGATGTCTTTCCCTATATAAAAGGGCAGGAATGCTTACTGCTTAGTGTAATAAAGGTAATATCTTGCTCTAAAGCCCAGTTCAAGCACAATTACTATCCACTACAGAACTTCGAGTTCCTCTTATCACGATGCAATATATGGGTCAATTGACTCTTTTCTTGTATACCTACCAGAACTCAAGGTCAGGAAACCAGCATAAAATAATGCTGCTCTGGCTATTGCAATCGCTGTGATTAATAACAGTCATCATGTAACTTGAAGTCTCACATATTCTGCTAGCACTCACCCTATAGTTAGCATGCATGTAGGGAATTCTCAGACACTTCTTGGTACTGAACAGTCATATATAATAATAATATGATATCCTTTTGTTTCATTTAGCTTTTGAGTGACTTTTCATTTAACCTTAATTAATTTAGGCATTTCTACGCTGCATATCTGAAGTAACAAAATAAGTGCAAAGATGGTGGAACCAGGTGCCTACATTCAAATTTTCTCGGATGCTTGAAAGTTCTATGAATTGGACTAAGCCATCCAATCTCTTGGTTTTAGTTTAATCCTTACAAAGTAATCAAAGGAAATATTCCTTCACAGAATCTTTTGGGATAATTGCCAGGTAACATGCAAAGCACTTGGTTTAATGCAAAGTACATGTTAAAAACTATCTATATGTCAAGTTTAGAAGTTTAATTTAATTTCAAATAAAACATGAGCCTACTGCTCAATAATTTAACTATGAATTAGAAATAACAGTGTGTTTGTTAATTTATAAGGTAGAATGATTAAACAGTATTTATATCCACCGAATATATATCTGTACATTAGAATCTTAGCATATTCTGGTTCATTTTTTAGGCTTAATTTTTAAAATTAATGATCTAAGTAATTTTGAAAGTTCTGTAGGAAAGAACAGAAAAGGACACCTTTGAGATCTCTGTTTGAGAGAATTATTAAATAGAATATAAATACCGTTAAATACTGAGTGAAATACCGATTAATTGAAATACATTCAAAGTAAGAATTTATATCCATCTAAATTCTTTTTGAGAATTGGAAGATTAACCAATGATTGAAAGGAGATATATAGAATACATTCATTAAACAAAGAACATTTATCCCTCTAAAGCACACATGTATATGCAAATACATGAATATGTACATTTATACACACACATATACATATATGCATATATATGCATGCATATTTTACACACATATATGCACATATACATACATATATATATATATATTGGACATATCAGTCAATCTTTTTTATTCACAAATTCCATCTTGCAAATATACACTATTCACTAAAATTTGTTGGTAAACAACTAAAGCAGTATTCACAGCATTTCATTGGTCATTTATGGACATGCAGAGAGTGGTAAAAAACTTATTACCTGATATGTAAATTCCCAGGTAAAGCTAAAGTGACCCTTTGCTTTCTTGTTTTAACTTTTATACTGTAGAAAAGTATCATTTTATAGTCTTTATAGGACTGCATTTCTCTTGGTTTGTGCTTTTTATTGGGGATTTGGTTTTTAATGTGTTCCTCCAGTGTATAGCTAAGGAGTTGCTTAATGTTTCTGAGAGCAAGAAGGCTGTGAAATGCCTTATGGAGAAAATTCATCTATTAAATAAGCTTTATTTAGTCATAAATTCTAATTCTATTGCCCCAAGTTCAAAGTTAATTAATCAACAGTATATACCAAATTAAATAAGGTGTTTTTCAATAGTAAATCCTCAAAAACTGTGTGTATTGAATAGTGGACAAAAATTTTGTCACCAGAATCTTGAAGGAACTGTTGATTCTTTATTTTCCTCCTGTAACAATTATTATTCAGTATTCGCCAATTCAGTATTTGCAGTGACTTTCTAAAACAAAAAGCATGAATAATGGAAATCAACTGTGTGTGTGTGTTTAAAATCTACAGATGAAAATCTTAGCTCAGTGTTTAAATGGGTAAAAGAATATGAACAGAACAGGCATTTCCCAGTAGGGAATAAACAAAGAGCTGGTTGACCCGAGTTTTCTGAAAGCTAGAAATGAGATCGTCTCCTTAGTTCATACTACCTTTTGGTCAAGCCAGTGCCTTCCATTGAGAGGACTTAACAGGAAACTAACTGACAAAACAGTTTCAGGCGTCCTTTGTGACAATGGAGAGATAAGAAGAAAAGACCTGCACAAATATTAAATGGAAAACATGGGCCAAGATTGAGCTTCCCCTCAAAGATGACAGTTTGCTATCCTATGTTAATCTTAAGTTTCTTCTATTATTTCAATAAATAAATGAATGATTCTGAGAGTGACTGAGCATTTTTGCAATCTTTGTTCTTAGGGTTTGGGTCTTAATTTTCCCCCAAAGCCCATATGCTAAAGGCTCTTTTCATGGCCCTTTGGCACTATTAGGAGATGGTGGGACCTTGAGGAAGTGGGGCCGAGTGGAAGGAAGTTGGTCACTGGGGGTGTGCCCCTGGAGGTGATACTGGAAGGCCAGTCCTGTCCTCTCTCTCTACTGGCTTCCTGGGTGCCTTGAAGTAAAAAATTTCCTCTGCTACCTGATCATCACAATGAAGTTCTGTGTCCCTGCTGGTCTAAAGGCACCAAGAGCAAGCAAAAAGGAACTGAAACTTCTGAAACCATGAGCCAAAATTAATCTTTACTCCTTATGTTTTTCACAGGGTTTTTTTAAATAGTAAGAGAAAGCTAAACTTACATGTTCATGTCAAGTGCTGATACAAATTAATTGTTTCATAACAGAAAATTAATGCATTTACCTCTGAAGATGCTTTATCATGTAGAAGAGGTGGTTAGTGGAGTTTTTATCTCGTTTTCCTATAGAACAAATTGCATCGTGTTCAGATTTTTTCCAAGCATCTATTTGTCCATGAAACTGGTCATAGTCCTATACTATCAATAATATTTTTGAATATTAAAATTGTTTAATGATTACTTGGGGAAATTAAATAGTAGATTGTTTTCTAATGATTTTAAGCATATTAAGAAAGTATTACATGTCAGGTATGGTGGCACACAACTATAATTCCAGTAACTGTAAGACTGAAGTAGGAGGACTACAAGTTTGAGGCTAATCTCAGCAACTTAGCAAGACCCAGTTTCAAAATAATAAATAAAGAGGACTGGGAGAAATGTCAGTGGTACAGCACCCTTGGGTTCAATTTCAAATACCAAAAAATGTATTACAAATATATAATTATTTACATCTGCATTAATTTACTTTATTTTTCCTACTTAGTATGTATGTCTTTCATTTTTTATAGTATTCAAAGTTATTAAGTTAATTTCACAAGAATAAACAATTAGAGATATCACATATTTTTATCCTTTCTTACATTTTTCCATTTTACTCTCCTTTCAATTAATTTGATCTTATCATTAAATTTCCAGTTACTATATTATTTTGAACTATTTTTATATATTTAGCAATTAAAACATTTATTCCTGAAATTATTCCTATGCATAAAATTTTTTGTTCTCTCCTTTAAAGTTTGATACTTGACATTCTAATTAACAATATTTTCAGGAGTTCTACAATTTATTATTTTTGAAGATGACACAGTTAATATTTAGGACAATATTTGATCATGTCACTGGAGAGGAGATATCTCTCAAGAAGGGTGCCATGAGTCCCCAGAGGGAAGGCAGAATTTGACTCAAGACCAGCAGGGTTCTTGGCATATGGGTCAGAAAAGAATTTCAACACAAACCATACAAAAACATAGACAGAGGTTTATTCAGAAGTAGATGCAAATTACATGTAGAACGCAAGTTATAACCAGTGGGAGAGACAGCAACCTATTTGATATGGGGTGTTAATATTTAGAGGGGGCCAGTGCCTAGGTGCTGCACTAGTGATGGAGCCAGGGCAGAACTGCTCAATTTTGCGTGGGTGTTCCTTGTGCTTGCTTATGTTCCTCATTTTACAAGGGGTCAAACAAAGGCCTGTCACTCAAGAGTTACAACAGTTCTTGTGCACGCATTTTGCCTTTCAATAGGTCATGGGTGTTTCTTTTGAGAATCAGTAGATCTCTCTCTTCATCCTAAATCACTATCTCAGTTACAGAATTAGTGTTATACTCCCCAAAAGAAATAGGATTATCAAATACCATTAGGA
The DNA here is from genome assembly GCA_020662805.1 of Glaucomys volans. Taxonomy (NCBI): domain Eukaryota; kingdom Metazoa; phylum Chordata; class Mammalia; order Rodentia; family Sciuridae; genus Glaucomys; species Glaucomys volans. The sequence goes on from JAJEJO010051195.1 coordinate 140,004, forward strand.
GGGAGAGATGACGCCTCCCTAACCCCTTCCCCTCCCTAGTACGGGAAGGAGGGACTGCTCACCCTAATTTCTCCCCCTCCCTATAAATACTGGCAACAAAGGAACCGGTGGGCGATTCCCCCACACACATCTCTTAGGTGTATGGGTGGTCGTCGTTGGCCAGCTATAATAAAGGCTTCTTTTGGCTTTACATGAAGGGTTTGGATGATCTTGTTTTCATTGGGTATAACATTAGTTATTTTAAATTTTGATATTTTGCTATTTTTTAAATTTGGCATTGTATTATTTATAATGAAGACATCTGAAAATGTTTCCAGTTTAGGTTCACTACTTTTTATATTTTATTGCAATTATATGGTGGTAGAATTAATATGTGAATACTTTGTTATACATGTTCCCTTCAAATCTTAGATACTGTTTCTTCCTGGATGTCATATTTTCTTTTCTTACTTATCAGCTGTTGATTCATTAGTCATTAATATGTATACTCTCACTGTATTTGAGTAGACTTTGTTTTCTTTGGTTTATTTTGGCTTTTGGCTCATACCTTTGGATACAATCAGAAACTGCTCTCAGGACTCAGTGATGTAGATATTTATTCACTCTGAAGAGACTGGAAAGAGTGGTAAGATAGGGGAGTTGGTAGGACAACTGCCACAACAGAGTCTGTCTCCCTGGCACCTTATGCTGCCCCTTGTCCCTGGTGTGGAAGCTGTCTCTTGCTTCTCTGGGTTATCCGAGTTACCCAGACCCTCAGTCTGCATGTGGGCTTTGCTGAGACGGTGTCCTGTGGCCTGCCCTTGCCTCCAGTTCTCCCTCCCCACATTAGGAAGGATTCCTGTGCTCTCAGAAGGAAGCTTCCTGACTCTTAGGAGGTCACGCTGCTTTCTTAGAGCAATGTTTTGCAAATTAGCCAGAAAAGTCCTTTTGAAAATGATGTTATTTTTGTTCTTTACATGTCCTAATTGCAATATTTATGAGGTTTGGTGTGGAATTTCCATACACAAATACAGTGTGCACTAGTGAATTCCAACCTTCCTTTACCCACCCTTCCCTATCCAAATCCTACCCAAGTTCTATTAACGAGTATTCTACTTTCAGGTGTACTGTTTTTAGCTTCCACATGAGAGAGAACATGCAGTACTTGTCTTTCTGTGTCTGGTTAACTGCACTTAACATGAAGCATTACACTTCCCTCATTTTCCTGCAAATGACAAGATTTCATCATTCTTTACGACTGGGTGATATTTCATTGTGTAAACTCCCTCCATTCAGAATAAATTGAAATTTCTGGCATGATAAATGCCAATCTTCCTAGTTTCTGATGCTGCTGGTGATGGTATTCTCATTATTTTCCTTTTAATGTTATCTTAGGAAATGTAGCTCAACTTTTTTTAGTAAATCAAAAGTTTTCTTCCTTTTTAAAGGAAATATAGAAGGGTATTTGTTTGGAGATTCCAGATTATTAAGAATTTTAGTGTTCTATGATGTCAAGTGACTGCAGAGTCTACTTACCTATCTAGAGCCCTTTGTGAAAACTATAATGGACCCACATGACAACATCAATAAAATATTTCACTATCTTCCCTCATTTCTCATAGGTATTACATCTTCTAATTTACTGCTTAATAGGTATAACTAAACCAACAAAAATAAACAGACAAAAGAGGTTGTGAAGCATACTAGGAATTTTTAAGTAATATGATTAATTGTATCAAAGCCTGATGACATTATCCAAAATGTGTTCCATCACTAATTAGTTGCATTTGTGACTTCTGCTTTGAACATTGATGACATTCTATTTATTTTTTCATGTGTTCAAAATGACCTGTCCAAAAGTTTTTGAAGAGCAGAAATTTTACAGCATTTACCCGTGTTTAAATAGAATGGTATCTCATACTAAAACTGATGAGTCTCACGTATGTTGTTTGATTTCTATTTTAGACGTTACACAAATTTAAATTAGAGAAATATAATCTCAAAGTCCTCCATTCCATAAATTACAATAGTGAAAATAATAATCTGATGATCCAATGCATGAAAACAGTCCCCAAATTACGATAGCTTAATGATCTTTTGAATTTACAGTGGTGCAAAAGTGATACACATTCAACAGGAACTACACTTCAAATTTTGAATTTTGATCTTTTCCCTAGCTAACAATATGCGTCTCATACTCTCTCATGTTACTGGGCAGAGACAGTGACCCATAGCTCCAAGTCATCCAGGTGATCATGAGGCAAACAACAGCACTCTACAATGTGCTGTGGGGCTAAGCTATACAATTCAGTAGTTTAGGCATTTAAACTTAATTTATTTTCAATTTACAATGGGTTTATCAAGCCATAACCTCATTGTATGTTAAGGAGCATCTGCACTTGAAAAGAAGCATTTAATATATTTGCTCTCTCTTTACACTAGCACATTTTTTTGTTGTTTTCAACATCTTTAAAATTTTTAAAAATTTGTTCTAATTGCACATGACAGTAGAATGCATTTATACATTTGATCAAACAAATGGAGTGTAATCTCTCATTTTTCTGATTATACACATTGTAGTACCACATCAGTCATGCAATCATATATGTACTATATGTACATGAGATAATAATGTCTCTTTCACTCTACAATTCTTCCTATCCCCTTACCACTTCCCTGCCCTTCAATTTCCTCAACTTAAAATAACTCTATTCTTCCCTGTCTACCCCCTTATTGTGAATGAGCATCTGCATGTCAGAGAAAACATTCAGCCTTTGGCCTTTTGGGGTTTGGCTTATTTTGCTTAGCATGATCTTCTGCAACTCTATCCATTTACCAGCAAATGCCATAATTTCATTTTTCTTTAAAGCTAAGTAATATTTCA
>JAJEJO010051195.1:142966-157459 GCA_020662805.1 Glaucomys volans
AATCTCCATACTGCTTTCCATAATGGTTGCACCAGTCTGTAGTCCCACCAGCAATGTATGAGTGTACCTTTTCCTCCACATCCTTGCTAACATTTATTGTTGCTTGTATTCTTGATAATTGCCATTCTGATTGGAGTGAGATGAAATTTTAGAGTAGTTTTGATTTGCATTATCTAATTTCTAGAGCTGTCGAACATTTTTTCATATTTGTTGATCAATTGTATTTCTTCTTCTGTGAAGTGTCTCTTCAGTTCCTTAGCCCATTTATTGATTGGGTTATTTGTTTCTATGGTGTTAAGTTTTTTGAGTTCTTCATATATCCTGAAAACTACAGAACACTAAACAAATAATTTGAAGAAGACCTTAGAAGATGGAAAGACCTCCCATGCTCCTGGATAGGCAGAATTAATATTGTCAAAATGGCCATACTACCAAAAGCATTATATAAATTTAATGCAATTCCTATTAAATTCCAATTTACATTCCTCAAATAGAAAACGCAATCATGAAATTTATTTGGGAAAATAAGAGACCCAGAATAGTCAAAGAAATCTCTAGCAAGAAAAGCAAAGCAGGAAGCATCACAGTACCAGACTTCAAACTATACTACAGAGCTATAGTAATAAAAACAGCATGGTACTGGCACGAAAACAGACATGTAGGCCAATGGTATAGAATAGAAGACACAGAGACAAACCCACATAATACAGTTATCTCTTATTAGTCAAAGGTGCCAAAAATATTCACTGGAGAAAAGGTGATAAATGGTGCTGGGAAAAATGGAAAGCCAAGTGTAAAAAATGAAATTTATTCTTTATCTCTCACCCTGCATGAGACTCAACTCAAAGTGTATCAAAAACTTAGTACTAGAACAGAGACCCTTTGCCCACTATAAGAAAAAGTATGCCCAAATCTTCACCATGTCAGCTTAGAATCTGACTTCCTTAACAAGACCCCTAAAGTACAAGAAGTTAAATCAAGAATCAATAAATGGGATGGAATCAAACTAAAATCTTCTTCTCATCAAAAGATACACTAGCACATTTTAAGTGGTCAAGATATATCTAGCTTCTCAAGTTCAAGAGCTCACTCCACATATTTTTTTCTTAATAATAATGCCTGTTGTATCTCAAAAGGTAAACTTCTAATCCAAAAAAACAAAAGAAAATAATCCCTCTCTTCTTAGAAGTAAAACAGTGTTTTTTTCCTTTTAAAATATTTGTTTTACTAAATGAAATAACCTAAGCAACTACCATGTGCTGCTGCCATTTTGCCTAATCATCTTCATTATATTCTGCAGTTCTACAGATGTTCCCTAGAGTTACACTAAAGAATGTATACTAATCATTAAAGAGAACTGGGAAACAGATTTTTCTCCAAAGTCATCACAAAAGCATAAGAAATGATACCCTGAAGACATGTTCCTAATAAGTATGCATTACAGATTTGCTTTGTGATGCGGATTGTTAAATAAATAAGGAAAGAATATATTAAAACTTCAAAGTAGAAATCTCATAGTCCAAATTCTGGTATTCCTCAAATTGTGAATAAGAGGCTACTATGAACTTCCTAATATTTACTTATTAGTACCTGTTTCTTTTTCCTTCAGAACAAAACCATAAAATCCAGGTGCATGCACATGCTCGTACACACAAAAGAAAATGAATGATTTTATATATTCAGCATGTAAAGCAAACAGAAATAATTTTCTCAATCACTTGGCAACCATGTCAGAAATGCTTCTCAGTCTAACTGTGCATGTGCCAGGTAACTTCTAGATGCAGCTCCATGATCTGTATTTCCTGTTCCACTGACTCATTGAATAACTTATCCTCATGCCCTGATGTATTATAAATGTGAAAGTTACTTGATTCTAGCCACTGCTACTTTCATGGATGCTGATGTACAAGTTGCCATATTTGTTTTTGCTGGTTTTGAGGTTTCCTTATACAAGACTTCTGCCAAATTAAATGTCTTAAGTTACACCAGATTGCCTTTAGAATAATTGTTCCCTGTTATTTTTATTTTGTAAAGATAAAGGCTATGTTTATATGAGGACACTCATTTTACCCTCATGCGGTACTATGAGACCCATGCTGGTCACATCAATCCCCATTTTTGCGGTTATAAAGACTGATTCTCCTGAATAATTTGCCTGAGGTCTTTCCCACAGCCTCTCATGTCCTTTTTGCCTTGAAGAGCCCTTCCTCAAAATAAATTCCTTTGGTGTGTTTCACTATAAATAAAGCATTAGCAGTGTTTTTCCTTTGTTAGAATCAGATCTTTTCCACCAGTAAAGTCCCCACTTTCAATATAAATATTTTCTGTGTCTTTTATTTTTTTAATACTATTTTTCAGCCTTTTATTTCCAGCCAGCCCACACCTTTGAGGGTTACTTATTCCCTCCTCATGCAGGTCACGGGTGACACAAGATGTTATAATACGGGGGAACTGATAAGGAGTACCTCTCTGTGAATTTTTTCCAAGTTCTGGTGAATTGATAATTATTGCAAATTTTTTAAATTAAAAAAAGTTAAGGATTGGAAACATTGTTTAGCATACAATACAGATAATAAAATAGCCATGGCTGTTTAAGATGACGAAAAGGGAGAAAGACAAGAAAAAGAATAGTGATAGTAACAGATGGTCATTATTTTGTTTTTGTACAGGAGATTAAACCCAGAGCCTTGGTCATAATTGGTCATTTCATAGTGATAAAAGTGTCAATTCTTCAGCAATATAACAATATCCCTTGTTAATATGCAGCCAATAACAAAATATGAAATTCATGAAGCAAAAAAAACAAGGAAAGATAAAGAAGATTTACATAAAACTATAAATATTATAATGGACTTTAACACACTTTCTCAAAATTGATAAGGAAAAATGTTAATAAAAATGAATAGAAGCTGGGTGTGATGGCACAAGCCTGTAATCCCAGTTGCTCAAGAAGTTGTCCCAGGGGGATCATGAGTTCAAAGCCAGCCTCAGTAAAAGTGAGGGACTAAGCAACTCAGTGAAACCCTGTCTTTAAATAAAATACAAAATAGAGCTAGGGATGTGACTCTGTGGTCGAGTGCCCCTGAGTTCAATCCCCAGTACCAAAGTAATTTAATTAATTAACTAATTAATTAAATGTAATCATCAGGATGGACCTAGTTAAGATCTATAAGAAACTATGCTACAATATAGAATTTGCTGACTGTCATTAAGAATAGAAATAATTTAAAAATATTTTAAAGAATGTGGAGAAAACAACCCACTTTTACACTGTCGGCAACATTGTGAATTAGTACAACCAATATGGAAGTCAGTATAGAGGTTCCTCAAAAGACTAGACATAGAACCACCATATGACCTTGGCATTTGTCCTACAGAATTAAAGTCAGCGTACATAGTAATACATGCATACCCATGTTTACAGCAGCATAATTCAGAGAAGACAAACTATGGACCAATCTAGATATTCATCAATAAATACAGAAGAATCTAGAAAAATCCAAAAAATGTAGAAATCAAACAATGCAAACCCTTATAACTCAAATATTAATAAAGAATTTATGAAAGATAAGAACTATGCAAACTGAATGACAATGAATCAAAAGGCATTAGAAATTATGGAATAAGAGAATAAATCAATGTAACAGAATAGAGCCACAAATAAACTCACACACACAAAATGAGCAAAGATAATTGTGGAGAGGAAGTATAGCATTCTCTCAACTGGACATTCATAGCTGGGTAAAAGAAAATCTGAACACAGTGCTTGCATCTTTCATAAGAAATTAACTCAAAAAGATCAAACTTAAATGCAAAGTGCAAAACTTTGAAATTTCTAGAAGATAACAAGTGAGAAAATTTAGGTCACCTTGGGTTTAATAATAAATTTTAAGGCACACACACACACACACACACACACACACATGATCCATGAAAAAAAAATGATAATTTGGATTGTATTCAGATTTTAAAAACTTTGTTCTATGAACAAATTGTTAATGATACTACACAAGGAAAATATTTGTAAAATATTTGCAAAAAATATATGTGATAAATGATCAGTATCTGCAAAATACACTCTGTTGTCATTGTTTTGTTTTTGTTCTGGATATTAAACCCAGGGCCTTGCACATGCTAGGCAAGTGCTCTACCAAATGAGCTACTTCCCCAGCCTCCTGTAATATACACTCTTAAAATTTATATAAACCAAAAACCTAACTAAAATTGGAAAAATATCTGAATAAACACTTCATAGAGATGATAAAAGATGACAAGCCACCATGTGAAAACATGGTCTCCATCATATGCCATTATAGAGTAAAACAATTAGCCAATGATACATGCCTTCTAGAATGCCTAAAACCCAATATGTTGACAATACCAATTGCTGAACAAGGGGGAAGAGCACCAGAAACTCCCTCTGTGCTGAGAAGATTTCAAGATGAAGAGGTCACTTTGGAAGACAATTTGGAAGTTTCCTATAAAAAGCTAAGCATTATACCACATCAATGTTTATAGCAGCTCAATTCACAATAGCTATTATATGGGACCAACCTAGATGCCCTTCAACAGATGAATGGATAAAGAAAATGTGGTATATAAGCATATGAATACATACGGTGGAATATTACTCAGCTTTAAAGAATGAAATTATGGCAGTTTCTTTAGTCATCTGGATAATATGAATTATATCCACAAAAAAATATCATTTTACACTCACTAGAATACTTAAAATCAAAAGACTTATATCTCAGTTGTGGTGTGTTTGCCTGTGAAGCACAGGGCCCTGTGTTTAATTCCCTGTACTACTCCCCCCAAAATAGCAAACACATATAATCCCACCTTGGGAAATGTTTTTTACATGGCCTATAATTCTCCAACTTTTAAAAGGGGAAAAAACTATTAAGAACATTCATGGCAGCTTTATTAATAGTAACCCATGACTAAAACCACAACAATAGAGTAATCAAGTGTGTATTGGTACAGTCACACAATATTATTTTATTCAGCAATAATTACCTACTAAATATTTTCTGAAACATGCATGGATATTGAATATATGAAGGGGAGTGAAATAATACAGCTTAAGTATTCATCATGTGTATTTCCTTTCATGGTAAATTAAAAATTGGGCAGGTTTTCACCAAAGTGACTGAAATCAGAACAGTGACTATTTCTGAGAGAAGAGGACTTCCTTTGGGAAAAGAGATATTAGTAAATTTCTAGAGGTGATAAAATAGTCTTTTTTGTTGTTTAGGGAGTGAGAATTTGTACATTCATTGCTAAATTTCATTGTAGTATACAGTTAAGGTCTGCAAGTTTCTCAGTATGAACATTTTTATGTAGTTCCTTTTCTTGAATCTCATTGGTATTATATCTAATTTATATATTAATCTGAGGCATTTGAAAAATATGGTATTCCAGCCCTCAATATGTTATAATTCTCCATTTACTAATAGTATCTTTGGTTTCCTCCAATGTGTTTTATAGTTTTAAACAATAGAGTGACCATTTAATATATATTTCTGCAAATGTAAATGATACTTTATAAACTAGATTTGTAGTTCATTTCTATTACAATGATTTTTTTATTCACTTCATACACCATAAAGTTGTTAAACTGCCTTAAATTCCACAACTTTTGTAGATTACATGGGATATTCTGTGTACATAATCATGTTGTCTGTGGATAAAGACACTTAAAGTTTTGCTGTTTGAACATTTGCCTTTTGGTTTTTTTTGCCTTATTGCGTTGGCTTAGAATTCAGCTATGATGTGGAAAGAAGCTTTAAGAATAGAAATTCTTGCCTCTTTCTTGACTTAGGAAGCAACTTTAATATTTCACAAATAAGTATTGTTTTCTCAGTGTTTTACAAAATTTTTATATTTATTTATTTATTTTTGGTAGATGGGTTTCTCAGTTTAAGGAAACTTCTATATTCTCTTTCTAGTATGCTAAAATGTTTTTTTTTAAATCACTGACATGCTATATTTTTCAATATTTTTTTCTGTGGTTAAGCAATTTCAGCTGCTTAGTCTGTTGATATGGTGAATCACAAATATTCAATTAGTTTGTATTTGGGGCTAATCTCCATTTGATTTTAACCTATTTTTAAGACTATCAAGTTCTTCTCCATGCATATCTACCTGACTCTTTAACCAATTTTCTCTTTTCCTCTTTCTCCCTCTCTCCCTTTCCCTTACTCCTTCCCTCCTACTCTCTTCACTCTAAAGACAACTGGAAATTTCAGTTGGTGAACATGTCCAGGGGCTGGAAAGGTGTAATACCCTCCCCTACCCAGCCTACTACTTCACTTTAAGCAAGTCTTCTATTCAGCTGCTCCTGAGTGTCATCTTTTAAAATAATTGAAAGGCAAATCTGTCTTTATCTCACTGAAAACACTAAGAGAAGATTTCATTGAGGCTGAAAAGAAAATACTGATTTCACACAGTATATCATTAGCAAACTTTTAGAGGGAAAAATAGAAAATAGAAAATAACTCCATAGGGTCCCTTCTTCATATGGCAAATGATGATGTAGAAGAGTTTGCTTAAATAACAGCCAGAATTCTAGGACCTACATGACAAGGGACTAATGCATAAAATTCCCAGCAAGATCCCAGATGAGACTTATGACAGCAAGATTTCTGCAGTCAAGCATACTCAACAAAGAACATTCTTGATACATTGGATAATGTCTTTAATTTATATATAATACCAGATCCACAGGACAGTTGAACAATAAAAGAAAGCATGTATAAAGTATTTTTAAAATTTCAGTAGCACTCTGAAAACCTATCTTCAAGATGAATACATTTCAAAACCATAAATGTATTCATAAGTCCCAGCTGAGTTGTTTATCAAACCTATTTGATTCTTGATAACTTCAAAATTACGGCCCATGAGTCGTATGATCAGATTGATTTCTGAAAGGCAGTGTTGAAAGATCTCTTATTGTTATGTGTGGCTGTATCTTCCTCTGGAAATGGTCCACTTTCTCCTTTGAATGTGTATTGCTTACTTTACTCAAAAGCTTACTACTCTCAAAATGACAGATATTTTCCATTAAATGGGTATTTCTTAATTTCCTCCAACAAAACATCTCTTTCCTGAGATAGCCCATATTCTTTCTTTTGTTTTGCTTTCCCAAATAAATCTGTTTCTAAAAACAACAAAAATAAATATTAATATATGACTGTGTAAAATATCATTACCACTTGAAGAGATGTACTCCTGTATGTTAAATGGCACTATTTCCTTGAAATACACTTTTGTAAAATGTAGTTTAGTTTTATATTGAGGATTTTATGCCACTTTTTATATCAATTTCTTAAAAATAATAAAGGCAAAAGAAGTATGACAATGCGTCATTATATAATATTCTTTTAAAAATACAAATAAGTGCTTTTTTCACATTTTAATCTGAGAGTAGTATGTTGCAAGATGACACATTTGACAATATTTAATAACAAATAGTTTTCACATATATTTTTAAAATAACCAACATTGGAAGGGAATAATAAGAAAATCTATTTGTTCAGCTACTTAGTATTTTTTTAGTTACTTAGTATTTTTTTCTTAAATTCTACAATAGAGAGACATAAGAAGTTAATCAACATGGAGTATATACGAGATTTGCCAGTGTCATCTACATTTCAAGAGGCAGTAAAGAATTCCTGGAGATGTCATGCACTGCATAAAACTTGAAGGATATATTAGAGATAATCTGCTGAAGTAGGTGTAAAATGAGATAGGAAGATCATTCCCACTGTCAGGGTGATTGGTTGGAAAGGTTATATTCTATTTTGCTAAAATAAGGAGGTCCCACAATGTGTTCTAAAACATGAACATTTATTTGTCTAAAATAAGGGTTTGGAAGTAAGATATGGCCTGAAGATGAGCCCGTGCAATACATGAGATCACTTAAGGGAAGATCCTTTCCATCTTTTCCTTCTTTTTTTGGTTTTTTGTTTTGCTTTGTTTTTCAGTTTAAATACAATTTTACCATTTATTCATTCATTCATTTATTTATTTATTGTAATTGGTGCATTATAATTATACATGAAAGTGGAGTTCATTGTGGAATGCTCATACACATGCATGACATAGTTTGCTTAATTTCACCCTCATCATTTTTGAGGGTTTTCTTTTTGGTCACTGTATTCAAGATGACACAAGGTCACACTCTCACTTAATACCCAGAGAATGGGGAAAAAAGTTTCCACCATAATTGGTTTCTCTTTAAATCAGAAATAAATTAGAAGCTGCATACGATACTTCTGTGAATATTTCACCTGGGATAATTTATATGGAAGAACTATTGGAGATACATATTTTTAAAAAGACTGAAATGATTTCTTATGGGAGTCTGTAAAATACCTACCTCTTTTTAATTGTTTTTGTCTATTTTTCCCACAGAGAATGTTAAAAAATAGGGATCTGTTTGAAGTTATTGTTTTTTAGTATCTTCTTTTTTTTCTAATTTCAGACTATTTTGATAAATAAATATTTGATCTGAATATCTATGCTTAAAGAGCAGGTGGTATTTTAAGCCAATATTTCATGGCTTCATATGTGTTTTCTATCATCTGTCTATCTATCTATCTATCTATCTATCATCTATCATCTATCTATCTAAATAGTCACTTTGTGTATACAAATATTTAATACTGCTTGAATAGCTACTATAACTACTAATTAAACTCAAACTTATGAATTATGTGACAAAGAACCTAATTTTGTTGATGCTTAAAGAAGTATAGAGATTAACATTTAGCATAAAGTGATTGTCAAGAAGTATTTAATTTTAAGCAATCGTGAATATAATTGTATGTATTTTATAGAAATAGCAAACCTCCTGTTTGTGAATGAACTTGGAGTTTATGCACAAGTTGATACATTTGAAATAGTCTATTACTTGGATAACATGCAAGGATATCTTACTCATTCAATCACGTGATATGAAATGCAGCCAGTCCCACCCTGAACTCTCATATCACTATGCCCATCTATTATAGCATCTATTTCCTTCTCCAGTCTTCACAGTTATTGTGATATTTTTTGGTGTATTTCTTTAGTTCCTCTAATAAGCCCCCTGGAGACTATAAAATTGTTCTATTAATTTCTTTCTCCCACAGACACAAATTAGGCAATCAATGTTTCTTGAAAGGCACTATGGGGTTTGACTTATTTTTCTTAACTTTACCTACCAGAAGAGCCCTTGTCTTTATTGTAATCCTTGCTACCGAGAACAAATGCATCACAAATTGCCTGGTGTCAGCAATTGGAAGTAAAATTATATGGTATAGAATGAGCTAAGTGACTCCTTCATTATTTGTCCCTGATCCTAAACGTCTTAATGGTTGTGGAATGCCCCATTCTCATTGAACTATTTTCCCCTCTGGTTTGTCATTCTTAGGAAAAGACCAGTGATGCTCAGGCAAGGGCATTACTGAATCCAGTAGAACGATAGAGATGATGCCCTTATCTTTTGCAGTCTCTAAGCATTTAGTTTCTTTGTAGAATTAAAAGCACATAATGACTCCAAAGTGAAGAAACTGATTTCATAAAGCAAATACCCAAGGCAAGTGAGTTGTTTAATGTCAGTTCACAAAACGTTTATTGAACCAATATCACCACATATCCATTTATTAATTTCTTTCTAACACACCAAAACAGAAGACGAGCAATATAATTAGTACAGCATGTCACGTATTTAAGTACTTTAGTAACATTTGTTAGCCTTTGTAACAGGCTTATTAATTTAGAGATTTTTTAATTCATTGTGTTACAATTTTCCATGTTTCAGGTTAAATCACCTTTTCAAAGTATGAACTTACTGAATTATAGAAACATATGAATGAATAAAGGGTTGATCATAAAAAGAAAAAAAAATTCCCTCCTAGACAGATATTGTTTTCTAGTATACTAAAATTTAAGTTTCAAAAGTTAATTCAACTGCTACTAAACCAGTTTGAATATGCTTATTTAGAACAAAATTTCTATTCATGTGTTTTAGTAAAGCAGTTGTATGTGATCATCTAGTATTTTATAATTTTTTCTAAAAACATTCTTGAACTTTACAGAAATTGTAAGCAAACTCTAGATAGCTTTAGGAGGCTAATCAATATGTAAGGAATTTTACAAATGAGACTATGATCAAATGCTGTTCATTCTGGTTTCCTACTATATAAAATGCCTGTGCCTCTGACTTATTCAAGGGAATAATGAAGTGGATTTTAGAGAACATGAGATCATGATTGATGCATCAAAGTATCAGAACAGAATGAAGAGACCAGTTCCAGCTTTAATTACTTCACAGAAGCAGCTGTTCACCCATTACAGGGCATGAGTACTATTGCCATCTTCTCTGTCCTCACCCCACAGATAAGGAGGTGATGTCTTCAGTAGAAGGAACACAGTTGTTTCAAAGGCCTTGCATCCCTGAAGAAGCTAGTGGCTGCTTGCTACCTTGGAACTATGGGGCCTGTTGGGCTGCCTTCAACTATTCTCACAGGGGGATGGTTATTTTCCTTCCATGGCAAATATATGTGCATATCTCTCCCAGGAGTCCTGCAGCTAAAGAATATCTTTCAGGAGTCATTTCCTCTAATTCTCAGGTTTACTGTTAGGCAGAATGAAAAATAATTGGGTGGTCAGTGCCTAAATTAGTGTCCTTTTTGTTCAAACAGGGCCTTGGTTTTTCCCCTGAGATAATAAGTGATAAGGTATAGATAAAAAATAAAGCACTTCACAAATAATATTGGGACATGTGTAGTCTTTCCTGGAAAATACATGTAACCCTAAGGAAAAAATAAGACAAATATGACGACTAATAAATATAAATGCTCATATTGTGAGAGAGAGCATAAGTGTAGTTGAAAACAGAAAGAAAAGAAGAAGGGAAAGTGTTTGCTAATCATATGACTGATACAGAATGCACTTTTTCTCATGTGCAAACACAGACAGTAAGTACGCATGTTCCAAGAATCCCAATTGTAATATCTGATCAAATGTCATTTGCAGGGTTGTATAAATAACCACACTGTATTATAGACACTCACAATAGGTTGAGACTATTTCCCAAAGTTTTGCATCTTGTCTGGCTTTATGATTCAGTTTGACCAATAAAGCACGGTCAAGGTGACATGATGCTTATTCTAAGCAGAGGTCTCAAGGATCCTTGGAATGACTTAAACAGCTGAGACTGTTCTGTTTATGGTATAGAGAAAATTTATATGAATCTCAGATTAAATTTCAGTGGAATAGAAAGTGTGGTCTGAACCATTCCTGTAATCCGAGCTGACCGTCCACCAATCTTTGGACACATGCTGTAAGGACATACAGAGTGTCCAATCCCCAGCAAACTTGCAGAGAACCACATACCCATGAAAAGAACAGCCACTGTTTTTCACAAAGGCTAGCTGATACAGGATATGGCCACATAATTTATGAAGAACTGTAAATATATAATAAACCAGGATAATGTTTAATTCTATTAATGATTAAGGAGAACAAAATGTGCATATTTTCAAAAGAAGACATGATTATTTCTCATAAGATTAAAGAAGATCATTTAAGATTGGGAAATATCTAGTTCCAATAAGTACTGGAAAATGAGTTCACATAAAATTATCTGGAGTTTATTCTTTGTGCAAACTTTGTTGGGTATAATTTGGTAGTCCCATTTCTACTATTCTATAACATAGTAATAATGGAACAAATATACAGATAGTTTGGTGAAAATATTTATAGCAATATGGTGGCGAAATAATTGTGAGAATTGAATTTTACTGTAATTCATAAGAACATTAAGGCAACATGAACTACTTCCTTATAACATGCAAGAATTCTAGAGTTATGTGGTCCAGAGCTGATAGATAACATCAGGAGCAACAAAGGACCACACTCCTACATCTTGTTATCACATTGCTTTCAATTTGAGTCTTATATGTCATGGTTTGAGGTATATGGCCCTCCGTACATACTATTTTCCACCAATAATAGTAATACGCAGTGAATAAATTTCTATTCACATAAATTGTCCTAGAAAAATATTCAAAAGATATTTTTACACATCAAAAGCAATAGGACAGTACAATGTCAGTAGATATAAATGGAATAGATGTATATTTACAAACAATAAAATTCTAGTAATGTAAAGAGAAAAATATTTCTAAATTATTTTAACATTAAATTTTAATTAAATTTTTACCTTGATAAGATATGTATATCACAAAATTTACCATTTTAACCATTTATCACTGTACAATTCAGTGATATTTAGTAAAACTGCAAGGTTAGATGACTATCATCATTATCTACTTTGTTAAATATTTTCATAATCTCGAGAAGAAATCCCATATTCAGTAAGTAGTTGTTTCTCATTCCCTCCTCAACCCCTGGAAACCACTAATCTTTTCAAATAAATTTGCTTGTATTGAATATTTTATGTAAATGAAATTATAAAATATGTGGCTTTTTGCATCTGACTTCTTAAACTTAATGTTTTTCAAGCTTTTTCAACATCATAATATATATCAGAACTTCATTCCTTTTTATGGCTGAATAATATTCTGTTGTATGGGAATATTACACTTTTGTTTATTCATTTTTCAGTTGATGGACATTTGGGTTGCTTTTGCCTTTGTCTATTGTGAGTATAGCTGCTATTTTTGTTTGAATATCTTTTTAAAGCTCTTGTTTATGCAACTTATAGAATTGCTGGGGCATATATTAATTCTATGTTTAGCTTATTAAGCAACCACCATTTTTTCCCACAGTGGCTGTATTATTTTACATTCCACTGAGCAATGTATGAAAGTTCCTTTGATTTCTGCACATCCTTGCATACACGATAAAAAAAAAATGTAGCTACTCTAGTGGTTGTGAAATGATATCACTTTTGAGTTTTTTTTATTCCAATCGGCATGAAGCATTTATTTTATTTTTTATTTTTACAGACTGCATTTTGATTCATTGTACACAAATGGGGTACCATCACTTTTGATTTTTAACTTAAATTTCCCTAAAACTAATGAAATTGAACATCTGTTAAATGCTTGTTAACTATTTGTATATTTGCTTTGGAGAAATTTCTTTCTAAATCTGTTGCTGGTTTGTTTATTTTTGAAAATTTATTTGGTCTTCTTGTTGTTTTTGTTAAACTATAAGACTTCTTATGTATTCAGAAGGGTAGAGCCTTAAAATATACTCAATATGTAACCATTTTGCTCTTTCTGTAGATCTTCTTTTCACTCTCTTGATGAACATGAATTCGTTTTTAATTTTGATGAAATCCAATGTTCTGTTTTTTTCTATTTTTGCCAGTGCTCTGGTGTGATATCTAAAACCACTGTTCAATCCAATGTTATAAATATTTAAACCATATTTTCTTCTAAGAAATTTTAGTTTCAGTTTTTACTTTTGTCTTTGATTTATTTTGCATTTATCGTTTCATATGAAATGAGGTAGGCCTCCAACTCCATTCTTTTACATATCCAGTTGCCCCAGCACCATTTGTTGATGAAACTATTTTCTGTTAATGATCTTAGATGTACAGGCTTATTTCTGCACTCTCAATTGCATTGATCCATGTGCCTTTCATTGTGACATTCCCATGCCATTTTAAGTATGATGCTTTTGTAGAAAAGTATGAAAATGGAAGTATGTTTCCTTCAAGGTTATTCTTGTTCAAAATTGCTTTGGGTATCAAGACATCCCTTGAAATTCCTGTATGATCTACTTGTCCATTTTTGCAGAAAGGGATGTTATGCTTTTGATGTGGATGACACTGAATCTGTAAAGGCTTTGGGGAATATGGCCATGGTAACAATGCTATATCTTCCTTTCCATGATCACTGGTTGCCTTTCCATTTCTTTAGCTCTTAAATTCCTTCAATAATATTATATAGTTTTCAATGTATAAGTCTTGCACTGGGATAAATTTATTCTTCAGTATTTTATTCTAATCTTGTCTTTTGTTTGTTTTTGTTTTATTTGGTTTTGTTTACATACTGCTGGGCTTCAAACTCAGGGCCTTCTTCACACTAGGTAAACACTATACCACAAAGCTAACCATAACCCCTCCTAAACATTTTATTCTTTTGATGTTATTTACCATACATTGAATTATTTTTCTAATTTTCCTTTTGCATGGTCCACTAATAAAAACTGGGTATTTTAAGCAAAATACCCAATATTTGAGTAAGCTCAGAGGTATCAAAAGCTTTTGCTTATTTTATATACAATATTTTTTTTCAAACTTTCCTTGTGATTTTCTTCATTTTTTATATCATAATTTCAAAAGCAAGAAATTACATACTTAAAAATTCTGTTGAGATAAAAATGTCTAAAGATGACTGTCAAGGATTCCTACATCTTTGTGCCATAATTGAGCCCTGAGACTAGTTTTCCAGCCCACTCTTTGCTGTTTCTATTTCTTTTGAACAAACCCCAGAGACTCAGTCAGCTTTCCTTTTCCCAGAATAGTTA
>JAJEJO010051195.1:157559-185083 GCA_020662805.1 Glaucomys volans
CCTAAATTATTTCTATACATGAGAGAAATTGTTTTCCAATCATGGGAACTCATATTGGGAAAATCAAAGTCAGGAACTCATCACTTTGGGGGGCAAACTTGAAATAGCTTATGGGGCTCTTTTACATATGAAACAGTTAATGCAATGCCTTTGACCTTGTGTTGCTATTGATAATAAGATGGAATCAAATCAGAAAATAAACATAAGGCCTATTTTGTGCAGCTGATTTCTCTCTTCTCCCTTTTTTCAGTTTGATTCTTTTTGTTCCTCTGATGGTGAAGTGTGATATCCAGGATTAATCCTCTAATCACCTTAGAGAAGCCAAGTCTTTTCATCTTAGGTAGGCTTCTGCTCAGGAAGAAAATTTTGTTTTAACCTGATTGTATTTTCCCTTCCATGTTTCTTTTATCCTTTACAAAAGCCACGTTTTTCTTTTAAATTCCATTATCTACCTCCGGGCTTAAGATTACAAACAAAATTTTGCACACACACTCACACATATATAAATCCTTTTCTTTAAAAACCTCCTTTGAAGTTTACCCTGCTACTGGCTAGGTAAAGGGAAAATAGTGGGGAGTAATTGATCTAGATTCATACATGAGTTTGAGACAGTCTAAAGTTGGAGGTAAAATGATGGAGAGTTATTTTAGCAGTGAGGTAAGAAGTGAAGAACATTGTCCCTAAGGAAAGAATGTTTTATTTCATTTATTTTTAAATTTCAGGGATTCAATGGTATAAGATATATGAATTAATAGAAAGAGTAAAAGATGGCATATACGGATTCCGCTGCCAGCGCCTGCCCTGCGGATTCCTCCATGCCCACATGCTGCAGCTTCCCATCTACCACTGTGTGGCAGCCTCCATCTTGGGGCACTGCAGCCTCTTCTATACCCCCTCCACATGGTAGCCTCTACCTGGGGACACTGGACAGGGCCTGAGACAGCCACCTGCTGCAGCGCCACCGACCACAGTGCTGCATCCCCAAACAGGTTGTCCATCACATCTGCACAGTCCACCCTTGCAGCCTCTTCTCTGAAAGTGGTTGCCTCCATCTTGGGACACCTCTGCTGCCATCTTGAGTTACCTCCACTGCTGCCACCACCATTTCTAGTTGGGGCAGGGTCTATCTTGGGATATTAGTCAGAGAATAGAAGCCCAATATCAAGGTCCCTATAGGTTAGCCCACGCCATCATCATCAACTAAGGACATGGCTGCCTCCATCTGGGGATAACAACCAGGACCTGAAAGAATATCACCAATGTCCCTGCAGGTTTGGTTACTTCTGAGGTATTCCTGGTAGGAATGCTAATAGCTACCATCTTGCTTTAGAGGCAGGAGATAGCCTTTCATGGGGTTGGTAGGTTGGAAAAGATTGTGAGGGCATCCTGATCCTAGTTCACATAGCCTAACAACCCTGCATCTACCAGGATCCCAGAGACAACTTGCTAGAACCTGACATCAACCTGGTCCATGACTCCTCCCCATTATGGCATGTACTGATTACCTAGTCTCACCAATTAGGAAATCAACAGGGCCCTCCAGCTCCTCAATCCCCGGTCTTCCAACCACCCTCTAGTCACCAACATGGTCCAGTGCTTGCAGCTACAAGGCTAGTCCACAGTTCTCAATGCCTGGTCCTAATCTGCCCAATACAGGTGCATAGGACTGACACTGAGCCCCTAAGACCTCTGGGGAGAGAGGTTCCTGATTGCAAAGTTGAAAAGGTGTGGGAAGGAGAGATACAATTTAGAGACTTAGAGACCAGGAACTGTGGGGTCTCCAAATGAGGTAAGGGGCTAAGACCAGGTTCTGCTGTCACATATGTGGACACCAAAGGAGAGACACTGAAGGAGGTGCAGACTTCCAGTTTGACTGACAATTGCTATACCCCACCTCCACAAGTCGCATCTCCAAGTCTAATCCTCCCACCTAAGTAACTTTCACCATCTTCAGTGGTGGAATTATCCGCAAACTCTAGATAATCCCACCTATCAGATGAGAAGGGAAGTAGGGAAGGTATTGAACTCCAACAGAAACAATTCTTCAATTTTCCTTCAAGATTCCTTTCTCCCCTCTCCCCATTTTTTTTTCTTTTTTCTTTTTTTGTTTTCTGCTCTCCCATCCCCAACATTTTTTAGATCAAGTACCTTGCATCAGGCTACTGAGAACTAGAAGGTTTGAACAGTCTATTGCAGTTTGGTTGTAGATGTTTTTTAATTTTTTACATTTTTTTCTTTTGCTTTTCTTTTTCTTTTTTTTTAACTTTCTCTATTTTCCTCTTATTTATCTGTTTCCTCCAAGTTTCTTTATCTCTTTTCTCCTGCTAACAACCAACTTTTTTTGATTCCTCTTTCACTCTTCCTGTGATTTAACACCTCTATATTCTCACCCCCCACCTCATTAACATCATATCTTACACCACTTCCCCATTCTCTCTCTGTCCATCATTAGAAATTAGAGACCTTATTGAAAACCAAATGTTTAAAATGTTATAGATAATAATCGAACACATCATCTCTGTTTATTGTGACTAAACTGTTAATGTCTTAATAGGGACTATTTGGATTAGGGCTGCATATTATTTGCATTGGGTGCTGTAAATATTGATCTCCCCCTTAAAGGTGAAGTATTGGAAACTTGCAGTGATACTATAAATCTCTACGGTTAAAACTGCAATGGCTCAGATCCACACTGCTGAGGGGAAGACACATGAACAACATAAAAAAAAAAATCAAGGGAAGAAAGCACCCCAAACAAACCAAGATGCTATATTAATAAAATCAACAGCACAGTAGAAGAAATGTCAGAGAAGGAATTCAGAATGTGCATAATAAAAATGATCTTCAAATTAAAGGATGATATACAAGAACAATAACAAGCAACAAACAATCATTTCAATAAAGAGTTAAAAGAGTAAATGCAGGAAGCAAAAGAATACTTCAACAAAGAGAGAGATTCTGGAAAAATAAAACAGAAATCCTTGAAATCAAGGAAACAATGAACCAAATTAAACACAATAGAAAGCATCGCAAACAGACTAAATCACTTGGAAGACGAAACCTCAGAATATGAAGACAAAATATTTAATCTTGAAAATAAATTGACCACACGAAGACAATGGTAAAAAATCATGAATAGAACTTCCAAGAATTGTGGGATAACATGAAAAGACCAAATTTAAGAATTATTGGATAGAGGAAGGCACAGAAATACAAAACAAAGGAAGAAACAATCTATTCAATGAAATAATATCAGAAAACTTCCCAAACTTGAAGAATGAAAGGGAAAATCAAATACAAGAGGCTTACAGGACACAAAATGTACAAAATCACAACAGATTCACACCAAGGTGCTAATGGAAATGCCTAGGATACAAAATAAGGATAGAATTTTAAAGGTGGCAAGAGAGAAGTATCAGATTACATATAAGGGGAAACCAATGTGGATATCAGCAGATTTCTCAGCCCAGACCCTAAAAGCAAGAAGGGCCTGGAACAACATATATCATGCTCTGAAAGAAAATGGATGCCAACCAAGAATTTTATATCCATCAAAACTAAGCTTCAGATTTGATGATGAAATAAAAAACTTCCATGATAAACAAAAGTTAAAAGAATTTACAAGTAGAAAACCTGCACTACAGAACATTCTCAGCAAAATATTTCATGAGGAGGAAATGAGAAACAACAACGAAAGTCAGCAAAAGGAGGAACTACCCTGAAGGAAAAGCCAGTAAAGGAGAAACCAAGTTAAGCAAAAAAGACAAAAATAAGCCAAAATGACCATTTATACAAATCATGTCTCTATAATATCTCTGAATTTTAATGGCCTAAACTCATCAATCAAAAGACATATACTGGAAGATCGCACAGAAAAAAAAAGACACAACAATATGCTGCTTTAAAGAGACTCATCTCATAGGAAAAAACATCCAAAGACTAAAGATGAAAGGACGGGGAAAACATATCATGAGCATGGACTGCACAAAAAGGCAGTCCATGAGTTTCCATCCTCATATCAGAAAAAGTAGACTTCAAGCCAAAGTTAGTCATAAGGGATAAAGAAGGACATTTCACACAAGACATAATAATCATAAATATTTATGCCCCAAACAATGGAGCATATATGTATGTCAAACAAACCCTTCTCAATTTTAAGGATCAAATAGACCATGACACAATAATACTGGGTGACTTTAACATACCTCTCTCACCACTGGATAGATGTTCCAAAAAAAAAAAAAAATGAACGAAGAAACTATAGAACTCAATAATACAATCAATAATTTAGACTTGACAGACATATATATAATTTTCATCCATCAACCAGCAAATACTTTTTTTTTCAGCAGCACATGGACACTTCTCTAAAAAACACCCTATGTTATGCCACAAAGCAACTCAGTAAATACAAAAAAATAGAGCTACTTACCCTGCATTCTATCAGATCCATAATGGAATGAAAATTAGAAATGAAAAATAGAAATCAATGATAAAATAAAAAAATAGAAGCAACTTCTACACCTGGAGAGTAAATAATACTCTATTGAATGAAACATGGAGAGTAGGAGACATCAGGAAGGAGATAAAAAAAAATTCTTATAAGTAAATGAGAATATTGATACAACATATCAAATTCTCTGGGGCACTAGGAAAGCAGTACTAAGAGTACATTGCATTGAGCTCATTCATTAAAAGAATAAAAAGTCAACAAATAAATTACCTAACATTACTCTCAAAGCCCTAGAAAAAGATCAGATCACACAAAAAGCAGTAGAAGACAGGAATAAAACTCAGAACTGAGATCAATGAAATTGAAAGAAAAGAAAAAAATTTTTAAAAACTGACAAAACAAAAAGTTGGGTCTTTGAAAAAATAAACCAAATTGATAATCCTTACCCACACTAAGGAAGAGAAGGAGAGAGAAAACTCAAATTAATAAAATTCATGATGAAAAAGGAAATAAATATCATGATGGACAATATTGAAATACAAAAGATAATTAGAAGCTACATTGAAAATTTGTACTCCAATAAAATACAAAATCTCAAAGATATTGACAAATTTCGAGAGATATATCAAGAGGAAATACAAAATTTAAACAGATCAATTTCAAGCAATGAAATAGAAGAAGCCATCAAAAGCCTACCAACCAAGAAAAACCCAGAACCAGAAGGATTCTCAACAAAGAATAACAACAAAGAATAACAAATACCAATACTCCTCAAAATATTCCACAAAATAAAAAAGGAGAGAACCCTTCTGAACTCATTCTATGAAGCTAGTATCACCCTGATACCAAAACCAGGCAAAGACACACCAAAGAAAGAAAACTTCAGAACAATATTCCTGATGAACATAGATGCAAAAAATTCTTAACAAAATTCTGAAAAATCTCATAAACATATTAAAAACAAAAGACATATTAAAAAGATAGTGCACCATGATCAAGTGGGGTTCATCCCAGGGATGCAAATCGGTTCAACATCTGGAAATCAATAAATGTAATTCATCGCATCAATAGACTTAAAGTTAAGAACCATATGATCATTTCAATAGATACAGAAAATCCATTTGATAAAATACAACACCCCTTCATGTTCATAACTTTAGAAAAAATAAGGATAGTAGGAGCATACCTCAATATTGTAAAGGCTGTCTATGCTAAGCCCAAGGCCAACATCATTCTCAGTGTAGAAAAATTGAAAACATTCCCTCTAAAAACTGAAATGAGACAGGGATGTCTTTTTTAACCACTTTTATTCAACATAGTTATTGAAAATCTAGCCAGAGCAATTAGAAAGACAAAAGAAATTAAAGGGATATGAATAGAAAAGAAGAACTCAAACTATCACTATTTGCCAACAACATGATTCTACATTTAGAGGATCCAAAAAATTCCACCAGAAAACTTCTAGAACTAATAAATGAATTCAGAAGTAGCATGATATAAAATCAACACCCATAAATCTAATACATTTCTATTCATTAGTGATGAATCCTCAGAAAGAGAAATTAGGAAAACTAACCCATTCACGATAGCCTCAATATAAAATATATAAAATAAAATAAAATAAAATAAAATAAAATAAAATAAAATACTTGAGAATCAATCTAACAAAAGAGGTGAAAGACCTCTACAATGAAAACTGCAGAACACTAAAGAAAGAAATTAAAGACCTTAGAAGATGGAAAGACCCCCCCATGTTCTTGGATAGGAAGAATTAATATTGTCAAAATGGCCATACTACCAAAAGCATTATACAGATTCAATGAAATTTCAATTAAAATCCCAACATATTTCCTCATAAAAATACAGAAAGCAATCATGAAATTCACTTGGAAAAATAGGAGACCTAGAATAGCCAAAGCAATATTTAGTAAGAAGAGTGAAGTAGGTGGCAGGACAATAACAGAACTTGAACTACACTACAGAGCAATGGTAACAAAAATGGCATGGTGTTGGCATGAAAATAGGCAGGTAGAACAACGGTGCCGAACAGAAGACACAGGGACAAACTCACATAAATATAATCATCTCATACTAGACAAAGGTGCCAAAAACATACAATGGAGAAAAATTTGACTCTTCAACAAATGGAAATGATGGAAAATGATGGAAAAACTGAACATCCATATGAAGAAAAATGAAATTAAACCGTTGTCTCTCACCCTGCACAAAACTCAACTCAAAATGGATCAAGGACCTAGAAATTAGACCAGAGACTCTGCACCTAATAGAAGAAAAAGTAGGTTCAAATCTGCATCAAGTTGGCTTAGGACCAGACTTCCTTAACATGACTCCCAAAGCACAAGAAATAAAACCAAGAATCAATAAATGGGATGGAAATGGCCTTTAGGGTAAGGACTCATGTGTACCTGGTTAGAAGCTGGGCTGTATTTCCACAGGTTTGCTGAAGCCACAGGTGCCTGAAATTTCAAAGCCACCTGTATGCTCAGTGTTGTCTTCCCTGCTATGTCTGGACTTCTCTAAGAAGTGTTTCCTGGGGACTATGACATATATCATTCTGCTTTTTCAGCTATAATTTCTTGCTATTATGTTGATGTCTTTTTAGTGTGGTATTAAGGTATTAGGGTAGTGTTTGTATGATTTCACTATTAAATCTCAGTCTTTTAATGGTGTGTGTGTCTCTGGTCTGTGACATTCTCAAGTGCTTCTTCCTTCACTCTTTAAGTCAGTCAGAGAGACAAGAGGAGTCTGAGTCAGATACATCCAATTTTATGGGACTGGACTGGTAAAGTCTTGGTCCCTGGAGACAAGCACCTCATTGTGAAGAGCTTGCTAAAGATATACCAATAAAGTTTATGCTTCTCACCTTTTCTAGAGCCACGTTTCTCACCTTTTCTAGAGCCATGACGGGGTCTTTTGTGGCTCTTCATTATGATGACCCAGAGAGTTTCTAGAAGGCAGAAAACACAAAATGTAGAAGACCATTAAGACTACAGTCCCTAAGAATCTCACACTCAAGCTAGTTTACACAGCAATTCATCCGAGTTGACATTTAAGAAATCTTTTACAAACAAAAACTTAGCAAAATGAATGAACTTTTTGGCAGGTAAATAAGGGAAGAAAGTAAAATTACTAAGATGTTGAAATTATATGACATTCTTGCGAGTTGGAAATGACTTGTCTTGTAGAATTTGTGACATATGAATATATATGTTTTTATCAATAATCCAGAACAAAATTGTGTCAAGATAATTAAAATTATATTGTCATGTTTGTTTACTTCTTTATCATAGAGTAATTAAACATCATATGAATAATGGTAAGCATAAAATAGTAGAAGGTAAGCCCAAGAAAACATTTGAAAATTAGAGTAGGTCACTTTTTCCAGTACAAGGTCTATTGAAAAAATCAGCTATAGAAAAGAAATTGTTCCACACATTACTGTGGTTATGTAGCAGGAATACAATGAACAATATTACATGAAGACATTTTGAGTGGAAAAATATTAACTGCTTAAATTGTAAAAAGGTATATAAAAATTCATAAATGTTTTGAGGAAAGTACTATTTTGGAGGTAAATATATTTTAGCAATGGTTTTATAATATAATACTAATGTTGGATTTTTGTATATGAGTACAAATAGAAATATCTACCATAATAATCAAGAATGTGGTGGAAAATATATATATATATATACATATATATATATATATATATATATATATTGGACATGTGATGATATTAACATTCATATAAACAAAGGTCAATTTATGTAATTAAATTATTTTTGTGATGCTCAAGAGTCTCTATCCACTCTTACTGTTCCTCTGGGCTGTGTGTACATTATTCACTGCATATTAATTCCCCAGTTACTTATTACTGACCAAACTCTTCCACCATTTTGAATTGTGCTTTTCTAGAAAGTAAAGATGGAAGTAAAGTAAAGAATTTAGGTCTATGTGTATAATGTACTTAAGAGATAATGCCTACTTTAGAAAAGTTGATGTTAAATAACCTAAAAAAGTTTATTCAAAAGAGATCAAATCACTTAAAGTTGTTCACATTGTATGTTCTTTATTATTATCGACTGTTTCTGCAAAATTCCAGTGTTTAAATTGTATATGGTGTTCCCCAGTATCACTGCCTATTACATTAGTTTTTAGATAAACATGAATCTTCTTAGCAACAGTCACCGTAACACTGTGACACTCACAACTATGGAATTGTCTTCAGCGAGACTTAAATGCTCCTTTTGGAGAACTTGGGGTAGTTCTATGGGTAACGTATTATTTCCCATCAGCGGACACCAATGATACTAAAGCATTAAGACTTTGGTTTCCAATTTTTTTTCCCCAGAAACTCAAAGATGACACTGTTGCTTTTGTCCCCATTATCTGGAGCTTCACTTTGGCCAGTAACCTGGCATGACTATGGAGGGAATCACTCCAATGGTCTATTCTCCCTTTCTGCCTGAAAGGGCCTGAAGCCCATGCCCTTTTCCTCAGAGTAACAGTCATGGTCAATGTCAATGTTAGTTTTCATTTAAAAACTTGATGATACCTTGGAAATATTTTAGAAAATAAGTTATTCCCTTCTAAGAAATTAGACATTTTAGAGCTAAGATTGAATCTCTCAGCTTTCCCAATTTTCCACTTTTAATCTTACCTCAAAGTATAATTTCATTTCTCTTATTTTCAACTTTTAATCTTACCTCAGAATAATTTCACTTCTCTTGATCTTCCTAGCTGTCTGTTTCTGGCTTGTTAGAAATAATGTATAAAGCCTATTCCATCTTAGCATATTAGGTTTCAAACATAAAATAACAAATGCCTTCTTGCTTGTAATAACATACTCTTTGATGTCCCTAAATGTTTTGCTTTGACTTGTTGCTCTAGCATGATGAGTTAATATAGCAAGGCTTTGAGGAAAAAAAACACAGCATTTATCATATCAATTAGAGTCTAAAGTTAGCAGTCTCTTCATTTTGTATCTGTGGTTCCAGTTGCAAAGAAGGCTCTTGCTATTTAATTAACTAATGTACACATTAACACATTATGTAACTAATTAACACATTATGTAACATAATTACATAATGTGCTATTTATCAGTTATAGAGTTTTACTTTGAGATCCTTCATTTTAAAATAAATATATGTATGAATGAGAAATATATATACATATATGTATATAAATTATATACCTATGTAAAAGCTGTTTTATATATATGCATACAAATATACGTATTTATATGTGCAAGTGTATATATACTTATATATACCCACAGATCTAATTCTTTTTGCTTATTCAAAATTTATTTCTTTCACATAATTTAAGTTTATAAAACATTATAAGATAGAAAATATGGATATATGCATTTTACATTTATCCCTATATGTAATAATCCCCTTATCCAATTTAAATGGCTCCTTTTGAGTTTCATTATGATTAAAAACTATATTTTCCATAAGAAATATACTCACAAAAATCTAGCAATTCATTTTATGAATAATAAAGATTTCGGTGGAGGATTAGATTATGACCATTGAGAACTTCAAAGAATTTCTGTTTAAATAATCTATTATTTATATTGGTTTTTGTGTCACTGAGGAAATTCTACCAATTTCAGAAGTTTTAACATTGTCTTTTACCACTTGGTGGCAAAAGTCAACAAACAAGGCAAAATAAATTCTTGATTCTCATTTATTTCCTATTAAATTTATCCATTTACCCTAAAATCAATTTTCATCCCTACATTATGCAGCATAAGTATCTTCATATCTACATATTCTACCTCCAAACTTTCATACTCCCCGGTTAACATGATATTCACAAAGAGTCCCTTCGAATAAAACAGTTTTATGTAACAAAACCAGCTTAAACCATATCTCATGCTACATTATAGAAGCAGGCATCATTTAATTTTTTTCTCAAGATTCATGCAGCAATTTGCTTTCAGAGTTGGAATTAGAAAATAGTAATATTCATGTGTAGGTTCACATCCAAAAAATACATGTGAAAATATTGGACGAGGGCATATCTCCTGCTCTCCTGATTTATTATAATCCTATTATTATTAGTTGTTTTTTGCTTACTATTTCTTTATAAAGCTGATTCAATGGACAGGTTTAACTGTATACACCATAGAAATGAATACACATTCCTTTGCACTAAATCTTTCAATAACTCCTTCCAGGATTTAGAAACTTCCATATGTCTGGTAAACTGAATTTCCCTGATTCTATAAATAAGCATATTTGCCCTTGTACTATCTAATAAAATAGGTGTAGAACTGCTGAGAGCTTCTATTCTAAATGAGTCCTCTGTGTCTGGAATTAGTGAATAGCACACATTCTATCTTTCTTAGGCTCTCTGAAGTAACCCTAATTATTTTACCTTCTCCTTGAGTTTCACAAAAGTCATATGCTCATTTCTCATTTCCCTAATTTATAAATAGCTCTCATTCTTCCTTTTTAGATCATTTCTTCCAAGTCTATTTTTAAAAGTTGTAACAATGTAGTCAGTAAAACTATCAGAATGAGAGTCAGACTTGGAAATGATTAGTGGAAGGATGGAGGAATCTAGGGCACAAAACACTACCCCTCACTGTATAATCTTCTTTTTACCACCGAGTTCTATGTTAGCCTAGTGTTCACTTATTCTTTTTCAAATGTTTTAGAGGGATGCATGCAACAAAACCTTAAAAATGGGATGATAAATGTAATGTAATACTCATTAAACTGCATAACAATCTTAGATTCATCTAGCAACAGTAAATAATGTGAAATTATTATAGAACATATATATGCTCTAGATTTTCCACTTGTAGTTTTCAGCAAGAAAAAGCATAATTGCATAATTTTACAGATGTTTCTAGCAGGAAAACTTATCTATATTGTTTTCAGGTTGTCACACTAATTAGAGTATATGCTACTTGACTGAGCACAAGAAACAAGCATACCTCTTGTATTGTTTACATTACCTTTCATAATCTGTGATATGAATTAAAAGTAAGTTTTGAATGAGTGTGAACAAACAGAAGTATGCTTAATCTGACTGAATGTCTTTTTATTTCATCCATATCATTTGTCCTCTAAACTTTTGTACACACACGTCTATAAATAAATGAACATAAATTAAATGCCTATAAGTAAATATCTACAACTCAATCTGTGTTAACTTTTCAGCACAGTAACCAAAATACATCACAATAACAACTCAAGAGGAGGGAAGTTATTTGGGGCTCACAGTTTCATCTGCTTCAGTCCATAGATGGCTGAGTCCATTGATCTGGGCCCAAGATGAGGCAGCACATCATGGTGGAAGGGCTTTGTGAACAAAAGTAACTCACTTCATGGTGGTAATAAAGCAGAGGGGGAAACAGGAAATGGACTTCAATGAAGATGATCCCTTCCAGGGCATGCTGCCAGTGACCCACCTCCTCTAGCCATGCCCCACCTAACTATAGTTACCACCCAGTTAGTCCAATCAAACTAGGAGGGCCTGGTTAGGTCGCCTCTCTCATAATCCAATCATCTTGCTTACAGACATTCCTCTGCATTAACACGGGAACTTTTTGAAGATACAGCACATCTAAACTATAACAAAATCAATGTTTATATATAAATTATATGAGAACACATGGATTTGTGTTATGCATGTATACATTGTGTGTATCTCTGTGTGTGTGAATACAGCTTAAAAGTTAAATTCAGTTTGATAAACTTTCAGTTAAGGTAATCATTTTAGAAGGTTAATTAGCATTTCTAAAGCAGATCATTTTATTCTATGACAAAATATAATTATCACTCTATTTTATACTCTTATAGCTAAGGAAAACAACAAAAGGTGTTCTGTGCATGTGTATATACATTAATATTCCTTGTAAAAATTAATAGATTAAGCAATT
Organism: Glaucomys volans; assembly: GCA_020662805.1. Lineage (NCBI taxonomy): Eukaryota > Metazoa > Chordata > Mammalia > Rodentia > Sciuridae > Glaucomys > Glaucomys volans. Next base: position 169,937 of record JAJEJO010051195.1, read on the forward strand.
TAGGGAGACCCTGTCTCAAAATAAAAAATAAAAAGTGCTCTGGATGTAGCTCAATGATTAAGTATCCCTGGATTCAATCCTCAGAACCAAAAAAAAAGTTATATGTTAATTCATTTAAAAATAAATATTAAACCTATGATATAATATAAATGCTTTAAATGATTTAATTTTATAATGCACCAATTTTTAACAATACAATGTAAATAAAGTGTTTAAAGAACAATGATCATTGTCATAAAAATCATCAAGATGAATCACAACATTGTTTTGCAACTGCATAACTCATCACATTTTATAAATTCTTATTGAAAAGAATATATGTGTAATTCATTAATGTATAGCTAGCTATAAACACATAATGTGTAGCAGAAACACATAAAAGCTTGATATGGAGCATATTATAGAACACAAATGAATAAATCTTTAATGTGTAACATTTTGGTTTCTGTATTCAAACTCATGATATGTTATTTTGGTTGTTGTTGGGAAACCCTGGCATTGTACAGATGTAAGTTTGATGCGAGAGAGAGAGATGCATTTTCGTTGTGTCTTCCGAAAAGTATGTATATTCTTCATCAATCCTTCCCTGAAATTCAATAAAGAGTAGTTTCTTAGTAGCAATCTGGAATCTGAAATCTTATCAATAAACTTTTTGCCATTAAACTAAAACATAACATTCTAAATTGCTGTTTGAAGAGATCTGTGATTCGTGCATGATTTTTTAAATTTAAATTTAAATTTTAACTGATACAAGAAAATTACACACATTTAGGGGCACCTTATTATGTTTGGATGCTTCTATACTTTAGATAAACATATCTATCTCTTCAAACATTCATCATTTCTGTATGCTGAAAACACTCAAAATCATTTTTTTAATATATTATCATTATCTGTAGTCACTCCACTGTGCAATGGAATACTAGAATTTCGTATTCCTTTCTATTTATAACTTAGTATTTGTTAATCAGCCTTTCTCCATCCCTCCCATTCATGATTTTGTACCACCATGCATTGATCATTTAGAAAATGTCAATTCAATAAATAAAACAAATCTTCCAAATAATGACAGAGTTCTTAACAATACATTTTTAAAAGTCATTTTCATAATATTATTTCCAACTTACCAAACACTCTTTCATATGAGAAGCTGCCTATTTCAGAGTGGTACACACAGTTTTCAAAAATTTTAACTGTCACTAGAGTGCCATATTTAGCAAACAAACAAACAAAAATCAATCCAATAAACAAACAAAGCTAATTGTGACTTTCCTTGAAATTTAATTTTTTATGTATTCATGGAAATGGCTTCCAAGTACCTCCATAATGTTAGTTTGCCTATCATTCTTTTCATTGAAAAATAATGATTGATTATAAAAGAAACTAATTCAGGTCACAACTGAAACTGTCTCCAGACTGCTTTCCTTCTAGACAACCAACGGTCACGCCGCAGGTCCCAGGAGTGCTTGTGTGCATTCTGCATATTATCTCTCTGAACATTAAAAATATGTAGGTTGGGGTTGAGATTTAGTAAAATTAATGATTTTGCTGAATCATCAAGGATATGTTCAGATGGAAATGTTCAAGGATATGTTCAGATTTATTTTTTCTTTCCAGAAGGGGGTGGCAGTGAAGGGTTCGGTGGCTGCTAGTACAGCTCAGTAGACACTGAGCTTAATCCATACTAATGAGTAAGAGGCTTCAGCTGCCACAGCTCATGGACCATTAGTTTACTTGAAAGCACAATGGAAAAAGCAGGCCACACTCTATTATTATCACAGAAAATAGGTTTTCATTTAAACATCCTCTGAATACATCTGGGGGACTCTATAAACCATAAACTTTCAGAGTTACCCCTTCAAAGGGAAGAAATGAAAAGAAATTTTAAATACATAGAAAATACATTGGAGAAGAGAGCAGAAATGTGTATTTCCAAACATATTAGAAGGATAAATTTATAAACAAGGCTCCCAAAGCCAGTTAAGGAGTGATGTGGAAAGTAATCCCACTCCCCCTTGTTCACATTTGCTGGATTCTGATTACTCCTAGGTCAACTGTGCCCACCATAAGAAAGAAGACAATGTTATTTAACTTTAATGGGAAATGATTTTTTCCAAAGATGTTGACATTTAAAAAAAAAACTTATAAAATATTTTGAAAAATAATACAGTATTCAACCTACATGTTGTTAGACCTTTTCACAGAATTGTTATGAATTTATAGAATTTTTAAGCAAGAGAGGATTTCAAAATCAGATGCCTTATACTTCTACACAGATGGTTTTATAAATGGTAACATAAAGTTCAATGAAGCTCTCACTTGAACATTCTGTCAAAGGCTGAACCAAAATATATTGTTTTCAGTTTTTGGATGCACCTCTATTTTTGCTGGAGTAAAAATTGTTGCTATCCCACCATATCATTTAGTTACACTTTCACTTGATTGTGAAAGAAAACTCAATCACACTTATTTAAGCAGAGTTTTATTTTTCTTAAGCAATAGGCAGCTAGTGAAGTTGTTTCAGGGGTTCAATGATGTCACTTTGACATCTCTGTGGTCTTACTGACTTTTCCCTCTTGGTTACAGGATGATTGCTACAAGTGAGCCATTATGGAAATTTGATAGACAATATTAATTAAGAAAACAGGAGAGAAAACACTGATAAACTCTGCTTATATTTCATTCAACAATTTTGCCTTAGAGGGAACATGTTGTATCTTCTAGCCTTCAGATTAGAGTCAGGCCAAGAAGTTGGGGCAGATTTGGTTCAGGGTTGGTCAACCTACAGTGTGTATCTCTCTTCCTCATCATTTTTTTCATTGCAATGGTCCCATTCTTCAGGGTAAATTAGCCATTTTTCCAAACCCATAGGTGTACCCGATACTCTGAGGGTATTTTGTCCCTTTGAAGATAAAATGTATTCGTTTCAGTGACCCACATTAAGGCCAATCATGACATGGAATTCATTTCCAAAGGGATTAGAATTAACCCATCCTCAAACAATGCTTTTCAAGGAACTCTTCTGAATTTTCTAGAAATGATATTCCGTCTGCTCTGAGCCTGTTAGGAGGTTCTTCGATGTGATTAAAGACATTTGGGATCTTAAATGTCTTCCAAAGACTCATGTGTTGAAGGCTTGGTCTCCAGCCAGTGGGGTTAATGAGAGGTGATGGAACAATTAGGAGGTGAGGTCTAGAAGAAGGGAGTTAAGACATAGGAGAGCATGTCCTTGAAGGGGATAATAGGACCCTTGCCCCTTCCTCTTTGTTTTTGCTTCTCAACTACCGTGAAGTGGATTCTTCCTTAACATCAAGCTCCCTACCAGGATATTGTGCATCCCACAGCCCCCAAAACAATGAAACCAAGAGACCATACACTGAACCCTGTGAAAGATGATCCAAAATAAATGATTCCTCCTTATTTGTTGATTGACTCATGTGTTTTCTCACAGTAACAGAAGGCTAACTAACATGGAGGCCATGTCTGTTTTGTACATTTCCAGGCCCTGTGCAATCTCAGTCACGACCTGAGACTAAAACTAAGTTTGGAAAAGGGTAGAACTAGGATAATAGTGTAAAAATGGTGCTAGAACATTCTAAATCCCTGACTCTTCTTAATCTTATACCTGTGTTTTACAGTTTAATTAGTAGTTTATCTTTTTCTCTTTTAAGCCAGTTTGGACTGCCTGTTGACTATAGTTTAACACAACCTATCTGGTTCACCGGCTGGCACAACTAGTGAGAAAATTAACGTAAATAATGCAAGTTTCTGTTCAAACCAAAAATGCTTTCTGAGCATCTACCAAATAAAACGTTGTCAAGGTGGTTTAGGAAATTCTCACAAGATACCAGCATTTCTTTTAGGATTTTAGTTTAGTATTAGATATAAGTATAACTTTATTATTAAGACAAAAATCCATACTATAAGAGTCACAAAACTGACTTTGAAGTTCATAAACTTAAGAAGTAATGAAAGTTCTAAGATTTTGTATAAGAATTATATATTAATTTAACATGTGGGAAGCAATGAAATGTGATTAGTGTGTAGAATTTTATCAAGAATAGATTGAGGAAGGATGCACTTTCTAGGTAGGTAAAATAATATGAGGAGAAAGATATGACAATATGTAGCAGCATGTCTGTGGAATAGACACTATTCAGGTTTTCAGATGTAGTATACATGAGGGATTAAAATATAAATTTATAGCTAAAAAGTTAAGCTCAAGTCATATTGTGAAGGACATTGAATGCTAATCTCAGGAACACAAAGAACATTCAGTAGACGATAGGGCAGTCTTGGGAATTTTTAAATAAAGGAGTGATATTATCAGCCTTGATTCTAAAATGTCATTCTGACATTAATGTACAGGATAGGCTGGAAGGAATGAACAAGAAGATTTTCATCATATTTCAGGGGAAATTAAAGTGATTCTAGGGAACCAGGTGGATTTCTGATCCAATATGCTTTCAAAATTCCATGCAGCCACAAAGATGGCACTCAAAGAAGAGGTCTGACAAGATGCCAGCACACACACATATCACAGACCCATAGTTGAGGGGTTTTCCCCTGTGAAATTTAAGAAGTAAAATGTGCCCCTTTAATTAATGAAGAAAGGGTTGATTGGATGGACATTTGAGTATTCCATAGTATCAGATGAATGTTCAAAAGGAAGGTTTAGCAATGACCAGGGTTTGGACAGCTCTGGAATAGCAAGTAGCAATGATGTCTGCCTTACATTCAGTCATCCGAGCAGATTTCACCTATTTATTTCATTCTAATCCTTCTTCTCTTGAAATTCAAATTCTTTTGCCATGCAGAAGCTTTTTAGTTTGATATGTAAATCCTATTTGTATATTTTTGCTTTTTTTGCCTGTATATTTGTGGTCGTATCCACAGTCCTGTCAGAGAATTGGCAGTAAGTTAATGTGAAGGAATGAAATCCTCAAAGAAGTTGTTATCAAATCAGAATAGGAGAGGGAACGAGAGAGGAACGTGGTGGCCAGATGCAACACTGTTTTCCATACGTGCTGTTCTTAAGAAAGTAAGCTATTAGAAGAAGGATACATTTACTTTTACCCCAGGTATTTCCAGATTTTCATTGTGTGTCAACATAAATTAATATACAGGAAAACATATTACAATACCTGACATTATCTTTATGATGAAAAGATAAAAAATAGACAATCTAACAAATGATAAAAAAAGACAAAAAACAATGAAAATGATTTAATGTGACATTTCCAAGGATAAGACATAATCATTCAAAAAAGAAAATCTAATTCATTTTTTGTTACTTCAGTTCTCATGTTTAAAATAGTATACTTTAAATATGAACTTACATTCTCACATAAATCACCATTTCACTCCCCATTTTTCAAAAAGAGCATTACTTAGCAGAAGTTTAGCACCATGCAGATCTAGTCATTTCTAGAATAAAAGACAGAAGAAGAAGCATTAATAGATATATCACAACTTGGACAATTTTATATGAACATCCACAGAATGTTAAAGGTGTAGGATTGGAAGGCAATTAAGAGTTTCAATTTTACTTCAGCAAAATTTTATTCATGTGACACATGATATTGTAACTACTTGTATTGCAAAGAACATACAAAATAAATGAATAAAACATTTAGGGAGTTCTCGACCTGGGTGTTTATCATGGGTGCTATTAAGGTCCTGACAGTCAATTGATTATGCAATTTTGGGTGTATATATTGCAAAGAATATTAATAACTATGGCTGCTATAAATTAGGACTTTATCTTCTAAGATTTTCTTTATTTTATTTTTTTAACTTTATTTGTTCTAATTAGTTGTACATGACAGCAGAATGCATTTATACTTTCTGATAGATCATACATAAATAGAGTGTAATCTCTCATTTTTCGGATTTTAATATTGCAGGATGACATCGGTCATGCAGTCATACATGTATATGCGGTAATAATGTCTGTTTCACTCTACTATCACCCCTTCTCCCTACCCCTTCCCCTCACTTCACTCCCTCTACCTAACATAGAGTAACTCTATTCTTCCCTACCCACCCATTATTGTCAATTAGCTTCCCCATATCAGAGAAAACATTCGGCCTTTGGTTATTTGGGTTTGACATATTTCACTTAGCGTGATATTCTCTAACTCCATCCATTTACCAGTAAATGCTCGAATTTCATTCTTCTTTAAAGGTGAGGAATATTCCATCACATATATACACATATATATATATTTTTTTTTTTTCTTTAAACCATTCATCTGTTGAAGGGCATCTCGGGTTGGTTCCATATTTTAGCTATGGTGAATTGAGGTGCTATAAACATTGATGTGGCTGTGTCACTGAAGTATGTTGATTTTGAGTCCATTGGGTATAAACTAAGGAGTGGAATAAGTGGGTTAAAAGGAGGTTCCATTCTGAGTTTGCTGAAGAATCTCCATACTGCTTTCCATAATGGTTGCACCAATTTGCACTCCCATCAGCAATGTATGAGTGTGACTTTTTCCCCACATCCTTGTCAACTATTATTGTTGCTTGTATTATCAATAATTGCCATTCTGATTGAAGTGAGATGAAATCTTAGAGTAGTTTTGATTTGCATTTCTCTAATTGCCAGAGATGTTGAACATTTTTTCACATATTTGTATATCTTCTGTGACGTGTCTGCTCAGTTTCATAGCCCATTTATTGATGGGGTTATTTGTCTTTTTAGTGTTCAGGTTTTTGAGTTCTTTATATATCCTAGAGATTAATGCTTTATCTGAGGTGCATGTGGTAAAGATTTTCTCCCAATCTGTAGGCTCTTTCTTCACATTATTGATTTTTACTTTTGCTGAGAAGAAGCTTTTTCATTTCAGTCCATCCCATTTGGTTTTAGAGGGTCTTGTAAAGGAATTCAGATCCCAGGAAAACATGGTGAAGATTTGGGCCTCCTATTTCTTCCAGTAGTCACTGGGTCTCTGTCCTAGTGCCTGTCTTCAATCCACAGTGAGCAGGGTGAGAGATAAGGGTTTAATTTCATTTTGTTACATGTGGCTTTCCATTTTTTCCCAGCACCATTTGTTGAATAGGCTATATTTTCTCCAGTGAAAATTTTGGCACTTTTGTCTAGTATGAGATAACCATATTTATGTAGGTTTGTCTCTGTGTCTTCTATTTTGCACCATTGATCTTCATGTCTGTTTTGGTGCCAACACCATGCTGCTTTTATTACTATAGCTCTGTAGTATAGTTTGAGCTCTGATATTGTGATGCCTCCTGCTTCACTTTTCTTGGTAAAGGTTGTTTTGACTATTCTGGCTTTCTTATTTTCCAAATGAATTTCATGATTGCTCTGTCTAGTTCTATGAAGAATGCCATTGGGATTTTAGTAGGAATTGCATTAAATTTGTATAATGCTTTTGGTAGTATGGCCATCTTGACAATATTAATTCCGCCTATCCAGGAGCATGGGAAGTCTATCCATCTTCCAGGGTCTTCTTCAATTTCTTTTTTAGTGTTCATTGTAGAGGTCTTTCACCTCTTTTGTTACATTGATTCTCAAGTGTTTTATTTTTTTGAGGTGAATGTGAATGAGGTAGTGTCCATTATTTCTCTTTCAGTGGATTCATTACTGATGTATAGGAATGCATTAGATTTATGAGTATTGATTTTTATATCCTGCTACTTTGCCAAATTCATTTAATAGTTCTAGAAGATTTTTGGTGGAATTTTTTGGATCTTCCAAATATAGAATCATATCATCAGCAAATAGTGATAGTTTGAGTTCTTCTTTACCTATTTGTATTCCTATAATTTCTTTCTTCTGTCTACTTGCTCTGGCTAGAGTTTCAAGGAAATGTTGAGTAAAAGTGGTGAAAGAGGGCATCCTTGTCTTATTCCAGTTTTTAGGGGGAATACTTTCAATACTCCACTGAGAATTATGTTGGCCTTGGATATACCATATATGACTTTTATGATGTTGAGGTATGTTCCTACTCTCCCTACTTTTTCTAATGTTTTGAAAATGAAGGGGTGCTGTATTTTGTCAAATGTATTTTGTCTCCATCTATTGAGATCATCATTTGATTCTTCTTTTTATGTCTGTTGATATGATGAATTATGTTTATTGGTTTCTTTATGTTGTACCAACTCTGCATCCCTGGAATGAACCCCACTTGATCATGGTGCACTCTCTTTTTAATATGATTTGTATGAGAGTTGCCAGAATTTTTGCATCTATGTTCATCAAAAATATTGGTTTTAAGTTTTCTTTTCTTGATATGTCTTTGTCTGGATGTGGTATCAGGGTGATATTAGCCTCAGAATGTGGTAGGAAGACTTCCCTCCTTTTCTATTTCATGAAATACTTTGAGGAGTATTGGAGATAATTCTTCCTTGAAGGTCTTGTAGAAGTCAGCTGAGAATCTGTCTGGTCCTGGGATTTTCTTAATTGGTAGGCTTTTAATTGTGTATTCTATTTTATTACTTGAAATTGTTCTGTGCATAGAATGTATGATCTCCTGATTCAATTTAGGTAGGTCATATGTCTCTAGAAATTTGTCAGTGTCTCAGTATTTTCTATTTTATTGGAGAATAAATTTTCATATTAGTTTCTAATTATCCTCTGTATTTCAGTTATGTCCGTTGTAATATCTCCTTTTTCATCAATATTTTAGTAATGTGAGTTTTCTTTCTTTTTCTCTTCATTAGTGTGACTAGGAATTTATTGATATTAGTGATATTTTCAAAGAAGCAACTTTTGGTTTTGTCAATTTTTTCAAATGTTTCTTTTGTTTCAATTTCATTGATTTCAGCACTGATTTTAATTATTTGTCTTCTACTGTTTTTGGTGTTGATTTGTTCTCCTTTTTCTATATTTCTTTGAAATATAATGTTAAGACATTTATTTGTTGACTTTTTATTCTTTTAATGAATGGAGTGCAATGCAATGAACTTTCCTCTTAGGACTGCCTTCATAGTGTCCCAGAGATTTTGGTATGTTGTATCAGTATACTGATTTAGCTCTAAATACTTTTTTCATCTCATCCTTGATTTCTTCTACTATCCACTCATCATTCAATAGTGTATTATTTATTCTCCATGTGTTAGAGTAGCTTTTATTTTTTATTTTATTTTTGATTTGTAATTTCAATCAATTATGATCTGATAGAATGCAGGGTATTAACTTTATTTTTTTTGTTTTTTGAGAGTTGCTTTGTGGCATAAGATATGGTGTATTTTAGAGAAGGATCCATGTGCTGCTGGGAAAAAAGTGTATTTGCTTGTTGATGGATGGAATATTCTATATATGTCTATTAAGTCTAAATTATTGATTGTATTATTTAGTTCTATACTTTCTTATTTAGATTTTGTTTAAAAGATCTGTCCAGTAGTGAGAGAGGTGTGCTAAAGCCACCCAGTATTATTGTGTTGTGGTCTATTGGATTCTTGAAATAGAGAAGGGTTTGTTTGATGTACATAGATACTCCATTGTTTGGAGCATAAATATTTACAATTGTTATGTCTTGTGCTATAAAATTCCCTTCAGTAGAATGAAATGACCTTCTTTGTCCCTTCTTATTAACTTTGGCTTGAAGTGCACTTTATCTGCTATGAGGATGGAAAGCCCTGCTTGTTCACACAATCCACATGAGTGAAATGTTTCTTACCATCCTTTCACCTTCAGTCTGTGGATGTCTTTGCCGAGGTGTGAGTCTCCTGGAGACAGCATATTGTTGCATCTTGTTTTTAATCCAATCTGCAAGCCTATGTCTTTTGATTGATGAGTTTAATTCATTAGTATTCAAGGCTATTCCTGAGAAACGACTTGTAATCCCAGTCATTTGGTTTATTTCTGGCTTTGAATAGGATTTAGTTTCTCTTTTGACTGTTCCTTTAGTGTAGTTCCTCCCTCTGCTGGTTTCACTTTTTTTTCCTCTTCATCCTTATGGAATATTTTGTTGACAATGTTCTGTAGTTCAGGCTTTCTACTTGTGAATTCTTTTAACTTTTGTTTATCATGGAAGGTTTTTATTTCATCTTCTAATCTGAAACAATTTTGCTGGAATTAAATTCTTCATTGGCATCCACCTTCTTTCAGAGCTTGAAATATGTTGTTCCATGACCTCCAGACTTGAGGGTCTGGGTTGAGAAATCAGTTGAGATCCGAATTGGTTTTCCCCTATACGTAATTTGCTTTTCTTCTCTTATGACTTTTAAGATTTCATCCTTATTCTATATTTCAGTCATTTTCATTATAATGTGTCTTGGTGTGGATCTGCTGTAGTTTTGTACATTTGGGGTCCTGTAAGCCTCCTGTGTTTGATTTTCCACTTCATTCTTTAGGTTTGGGAAATTTTCTGGTATTACACCATTGAAAAGATTCTGCATTCCTTTGGTTTATATCTCTGCTCCTTCTTCTATGCTGATAACTCTTAAATTTGGTCTTTTCATGTCATCCCATAATTCTTGTAAATTCTGTTCATGGATTCTTATCATCTTATCTCCATGTTCAACTCTATTTTCAATATTAAATATTTTGTCTTCATTGCCTGAGGTTCTGTCTTCCAAATGGTCTAGTCTGTTGGTGATGCTTTCCACTGAATTTATAATTTGATTTATTGATTCCTTCATTTAGAGAGTTTCTGCTTGTTTTTTTCCATAATCTGTAACTCTATATTGAAGAGATCTTTCAATTCCTGTATTTTCTCTTTATACCATCCTTTATGTCACAGATCAGATTAGCTATGTACATTCTAAACTCCTTCTCAGACATTTCTTCTGTGTTGTCAGTGACTTCTCTTAATGGGGGATCTTGGTCTGTTTGGGGCATTTTGTTCCCTTGTTTTTCCATGTTGCTTGTGTGTTTTCCCATCTAGTTGTATGGATCTGAGGCAGTACAGATTCTACCCTGCAGAGCTATATTGTCACTGAAGAATTCCAGTATCCCTTCATTAAGATGGAGACCAATATCCACAACACCCACTGCAAAGAATATACAGCCTCAAATCTAATAGCTCCCAGCAAGGCATCCATAGTGTTTATAGTGCTCTCTCACTATAAACAGCAGAGATGAGTTCAATCATTTTCCACAATAAAAATAAAATTTGCCAAATGGATTTATAATCTCAAGTAGCGGTCAAAGAAAGAGCAGAAACAGTGCAGGACATGGTGTTCAAGAGGGAGAAAGAGAAGGAGAAGTAAAAATCCACAGGATGAGTGGAAGAGGAATCAGCAGAGATTAACTGTTAGATGCAGAAAAGGTTGAAAGGGAATCTAGGAAGACAGACAATTGAGAATAAGAATACACATAAAGAGAAGACAAAATATATTTAAAATATCAGAATTTACAGAATACTCGGTGAATTGCAAAACACCATGCACATATCATGGCCTTCAACAAACTGATACGCAAAAAATACCCTGATCCAAATATGATGGAGAGAGGTGCCATAGAAGAAAAAAATAAAAATAAAACAAATTTTGCTGTCAAATTGAAAAACTGTCTCTTCCAGCATCCAAAAATTTCTCAGCCCTGTCTCTGACTATGCACAAGACTTCCTGGCCCAGAAAGATCCTGGAAGACCCAGTCACTATCTCACCTACCTGGGCCTCAGATGTCCTAGGTTCGTCCACGTTGCAATCCCAAGATCTTAAAGCCCCTGGAATTTGGAGAGAGATCACCAGGCATGAACAATCCTGAGAGACAGTAACTAGATGGTGGCAACCAGCACTCCCAGGAGGTAGACGCCAGTTTCAGTCAAACCCGTAGGCACCCTGACACTGAACCTCCAGGTCCTGGCCTGTGTCCCCAGACAGGGGTGACTGCACTCTAACATGGCAGTGGCAGCAAACCCCCTGCACCCCAAACAAACCCCAGGCTTTGGTCAGCGTCTCAAAATGGAAGAGTCCACATGCAACCTAACCTGGAGTCTCTCTGGCAGTAGACCTCTGGGCAGTGCTGGAAGTGGTAGTAGCAGGAGTTGGCAGCAGGCAGGGGTCAGCAGGAGCTTCAGACATTGGTGGCATTGGCAGCAGATGGGAAGATTACAGCAGCAGTGGCAGCAGCAGTGGCTGTGGAAGACCTCTAGGTGACCCCCAGGTAGCAGCAGTGGCTTTGACAAAGGTGGTATGATTTTCAATTAAATAATTAAAAATGTCAACCCATTATGCAATTTTGATGAGTTGAATTTCATCCCACCTTCCCCCAATAACAGGTATGCCGGAGTGTTAATAGCCCAGGATCTCAAAATATCTTATTTGGGCATAGGGTCATTGCAGAGATAATCAAGTTAAAATGAGGTCATCATTTTACATCATGATCGCTAATCTGAAATTATTGGGTTCTTATGAAAGGGGAAAATGCAGACCCAGAGACAGATATGCACAAGAGCAAAGAAGATGTGAGCTCACACAGGAAGAGTATCACATGAAAACAGTGATGAACCTACAAACCCAAGAAAACCAAAGACTGCCAGCACACTACCAGCAAAAAGACCCTGCACACATCTTGATGCTAAACTTCTACGTCCAGACTGCAGAACAGTAAATTTCCATTGTTTTAAGCTACCCAGCTTATGTACTTGGAAAACCCCTTTTTCTATGTCCTGGTCATTCTATCATAACAAAAAAGCAAACTGAATTAATTCAATTTATCCTATAATTGTATTCTATCTTTAATTAATGATTATTTTCCACTTTGCCAACCTTGATCTTGTTTGTTGTCTTTAGCTGTAGCAACAAGTAACCCCAGCATATGAGTATTTAATAACACTTAATTTTCTTGCAATCCCTCAAGTTAGAATCAGCTAAACTTTGCAGGGTTCAGATGAGCTCTGCTGTCCTCAGTTTCAGATTTGTTCATTTTTCTCATTCTGAGATTAAAAAAAAAAAGGAATAAATGCTCCCTGGGACAAGCTCCTCTTATTCCACATGGAAAAGAAAGAAATATCTATTACCTTTTGGGAGACTTTGTTCAAACGAGGAATTTTTATCTGCATTGAAGTATGTGGATAAACTCAAAATTCATGAGATGAAGAATTATACATTGCTTACTTATAGGTGCTATGAAGGCTCGGGCTGATAATTCTATTATATATAGAGAGAAAAATTATTGGAAATAGTATTTCAATTCGCCTTGTTGATTATGAATATATATTTCCCTTTGATATGCAAAATCTACTCAATTCCCTCCCCAAAATAACCCAGGGAACTTTGGAACTTTGGATATCAGACACAAAGGCAAAAAGCACTCCATCTCTATCATGCCCATGTCTGGCTCCTCTAGATCTAAATGACTGGAATATACATTATTTCTCTTCCACAACCTAGTGCAATGGGAGACAATAAACATGATGAACACTCTCACCAAAAAGGGGAAAGAATGGAAAGAAGGCAAAAATGCTTGTGATACATCCCTACTCAGAACTGTCCCTGGGAAAACATCATGGGTCCCCGTTATGTGTAGGTAGAAAATGTATTTTGGTCAAATACTGTTTTTACTCCTGGAAACTAATGATGTCCAATTCACTATGCCAACAAGTACTTGTTCACCCCCGAGAGGCCTCCACTTTTTTTTTCCCCTATTTTCTTCTTATCTGTATCTATAAAGGGTTGTGAAGAGAGGCCAAACATCATATTATTTATCAACCAGTCACCAAAGGTCATCATATCTTTAAAGATAGACCACATTTTGTTTTGTGTGTTTGTTTTAGAGGGTGTGTGTGTGTGTGTGTGTGTGTGTGTGTGTGTGAGATTACTGCAGCTGCATAGTAGGTTTTGAAATGGGGTTCTGTGAATCCTCCATACAAAATAGCTTTTGGATATTGATTTAAATTCAGCAATTTTGACACATTTTTATTTTAACTACCCTGTCTGTTGATTAATTTTGAACATACACAGTGAAAGTATCTGCAAATAATGATTAGGTCTATTTTGCTTTTTTGGATTTTTGTTTTGTTTTGTTTTGTTGCTGTTCTATCAATCATAAATAGAGAAGCACAAAAAATAGATAAATAAATAGAGAAACAACAATTCAAAACAAAATGAGTGAGACCTTTCTTGCAATGTTCTTTTCATGTTTTGATATAAAAATCCTGGCTTAATATAAACAATAAGGTTTCTTTCTACTCATTTCTTGTAAAAGTCAGTATTTATTGTTCTACTAAATACAAAGCATCTACTTTCAAGGGATGAAATTTTTTTACATTTTCTATATTAATTGCATGTCTTCTTTTTTTATTTTTTAATTATTTATTTACTTATTGATGCATTGAACACAAATGGAGTACAGCTCTTGTTTCACTGGTTGTACACAAAGTAGAGTCACACCATCTGTGCGTTCATGCTTCATAAAATCAAAGGAATATTTTATTCTTAACTTGCTAAATATTTAATTTACTAACATATAAATATTGAATATTACTCAGTGTTTTAACTGCATCTATTGAGATTAAAACATAATTTTTGTCTTTTAATAGTTTTCTTTTTTGGGGGGGAGGGCTTGCCTAATGTTTTTATTTATTTATTTATTTATTTTTTATTTACTTATTGATTCATTGAGCACAAATGGAGTACAGCTCTTGTTTCACTGGTTGTACACAAAGTAGAGTCACACCATCTGTGCGTTCATACATGTACACAGGGCAATGGTATCTGTCACACATTCTGTTATTATTTTACCCCCCACCCCAACCCCACCCCTCCCTTCCCTCTATGCTATCTATCCTTCCTCCATTCTTGCCACCCTTCCCCCCACCATTATGCATCATCAGTCATTTATCAGTGAGACCATCCGGCCTTTGGATTTTTGGGATTGGCTGATCTCATGTAGCATAAGAGTCTCCAACATCATCCATTTACCTAGAAATGCCATAATTTTATTCTTCTTTATGGCTGAGTAATATTCCATTGTGTATATATACCACAGTTTCTTTATCCATTCATCTACTGAAGGGCTTCTAGGTTGGTTCCACAATCTAGCTATTGTGAATTGAGCAGCTATGAACATTGATGTGGCTGCATCACTGTAGCAATCTGATTTTAAGCCCTTTGGGTATAGGCCAAGGAGTGGGATAGCAGGGTCAAATGGTGGATCCATTCCAAGTTTTCTAAGGAATCTCCACACTGCTTTCCAGAGTGGCTGCACCAACTTGCACTCCCACCAGCAATGTA
>JAJEJO010051197.1:10744-53001 GCA_020662805.1 Glaucomys volans
ATCATGTGGTTCTTGACTTTAAGTCTGTTGATGTGGTGAATTACATTTATTGATTTCCGGATGTTGAACCAACCTTGCATCCCCGGGATGAAACCCACTTGATCATGGTGCACTATCTTTTTAATATGCTTTTTTATGTGATTCGCTAAAATTTTGTTAAGAATTTTTGCATCTATGTTCATTAGAGATATGGGTCTGAAATTTTCTTTCCTTGACGTGTCCTTATCTGGTTTTGGTATCAGGGTGATATTAGCTTCATAGAATGAGTTCGGAAGGGTTCCCTCCTTATGAAAAAATGTTCAACATCCCTTGTTATAAGAGAAATGCAAATCAAAACCACCTTAAGATTTCATCTTACCCTAATTAGAATGTCTTTTATTAAGAATACAGATAACAGGTGTTGGCAAGGATATAGCGAAAAGGGTACACTCATACATTGCTGTTGGGAGTGCAAGTTGGTGCATCCACTCTGGAAAGCAGTGTGGAGCTTCCTTAGAAAACTTGGAATGGATCCACCATTTGACCCAGCTATTCCACTCCTTGGCCTATACCCAAAGGACTTAAAATCAGATTACTACAGTGATGCAGCCACATCAATGTTCATAGCTGCTCAATTCACAATAGCTAGATTGTGGAACCAACCTAGATGCCCTTCAATAGATGAATGGATAAAGAAACTGTGGTATATATACACAATGGAATATTATTCAGCCATAAAGAAGAATAAAATTATGGCATTTGTAGGTAAATGGATGATGTTGGAGACTGTTATGCTAAGTGAGATCAGCCAATCCCAAAAATCCAAAGGCCAAATGGTCTCTCTGATAAATGAATGACGATGCATAATGTGGGGGGGAAGGGTGGCAAGAAGGGAGGAAGGATAGATAGCATAGAGGGAAGGGAGGGGTGGGGTCGGGGTGGGAGGTAAGAATAATAACAGAATGAGACAGACATCATTGCCCTGTGTACATGTATGAATGCACAGATGGTGTGATTCTACTTTGTGTACAACCAGAGAAACAATAGCTGTACTCCATTTGTGTTCAATGAATCAATAAGCAAATTAAAAAATAAATAAATAAATAAATTTTTAAAAAAAGAAAACGGAAAGAATCCTCTGAACCATCAGGCAAAATAAACTTTCCTCTTCTAAGTTCTTGTCAGTTATTGTGGTCACAACAATGAAAAGTTAACTCTACACCCTCAATATTGGAACCTGTTAATTGCAGTTATCCAACCTGTTACATGCTAAAATATAAAAAATATTGGTTTTATATTTTACAAGATTTTGTCTTTATAAAAGATAAGCCAAATAATAACTAGATGTAGGTATTATCACTAAAGTAAAGAAGGACATTAAAACACCATGTACCTGACTCCCCCCTTTCTGTTCCCTCAAATCTAGAGCAGTTAAGGAAACAATAGGAACAATCCTGGGCCAGAAAATGCAGATAGATATTATCTTGAAGGATGCTGACTTTCTCTTATATACACCAGCACCTAGGGCAAATTGTTGTGTGTTAAAAAGCTACTCTCTTGTATGTATGTCAAGACAGTTGCTCCTTGAGATGCTGGTCATGCAAACAAAGCAAGCTACTATTGATGATGTCACTGCTTCTGCAGTCTAATGAAAACCCCTCTCTGAGTGGGAATGGGCACAAAACTGACGCACTGTGGAAAGGATACGTGTCACTCATTCATTTGGCTACCACTGGACAAAACAGCATGAGGGAGAGGAGGCACAGCTTGGCAGAGCCCTGTGAGGGACAGAGGTGCTATCTGTCAGCCTGTCATCACTGAACTCTTCTTGGAACAGTCTGATCTCTTAGAAGTGTTCCAATAAACCATATGTCTCCCATGCTGTCTCCAGGCACTCTTCTTGGACTATCTGCAATCTACCCCACTGCCATGGCAGAACTGGGCTGTGGATTAAACAATGTAGTTATTAAAAATTTAAAAAAAAAACTTAATGGTGTATAGCAGATTTCTTGGGAATTGTAAGCTTCTTATTTCTCTTTCAATTTTGCAAAGTATAAAAATATTTACTCTGGAGTTATTTAATTATATTCAGCAGGTTCATGTTAGTTTCCACAAGATCTATTAAAAAAAAACAGATAAAGTAGCAATCCAAACTTGTTTTTGTTTTATTTATTTGTTAACATTTTATCTCAAGCATTGTTCTAAGCCTTGCTCCTGACTTGTCTAGCTATCTGCTTTAAATTATACACAAATATGTGCACACATACTTTTCTTTTCTTCCTTTTGGCTTTAGCTTTTTTACTTTAGGTGTCTAATTTTGACTACTCTCTTTCTTCATGACTCTAATTTGGCACCACCAGAGGTTTATCCTTAACCACAACTCCTTCAGCCTCAAGCTTCCCGGGATCTGAGCTCCCATTAATCTCGCACACATCCATGCAGTTGGCTTGCAGGGGTGGACATGGACAGACAGAAAACTATCATATGCACTGATTCCTGGTAGATAAAATAAAGCACAGGGTTTTACAATACATGTTTCCACAAATAAATATGTTTGTAAATCAGTATGAATGGACCAACCTACCTACTTGCATCAGAGCAAGTATTTGTGCACAGGGGCTTCTAGGAAGTCAGAATTAACTATGGGACTACTGTATTTAGGAATTTTTAAAAAGACTGGTTTTCTAATAAGTCTAATAAAATTACATCTCTGTTCCACAATCCACTGAATACAATGAATCATAGACTAAGCACAGAGGAGTTTTTTGAATAGTGGAATGAGAAGAGTTGGCTACATTTTCTCTGATTAAATATCTTTCTTTCTCTCCTAGTGACAGCAAAACGCCCAACTACTCAGTTAAGCACTTCCAGACCATCCAAATTACTGAAAGATAGTCTACCCAAGCTCTGGATTCTCATACTTCATTTTTTTCTTTTGTTATTTGCTTCAGCAAAAATGATTCTAGACCCACTATGGCAGATAAAAGGTACTGCACAAATAAATAGTGTTTACTATGAAGTACATACCTGCTCGCAGTATATGCTTCATATCTCTAATAGCAAATGCTTAGTGGGTCCTTTTGCTTAAAAATGCATTTTAATATTAAACCCATAAAATTGTACAATTAAAAGTACATATTTCCTGAAAATTCCTTTCAATGAACTCTTTATCTTCATTTAAATAGAGAAGATCTATTTAAGGGTTCTATTTTCCCATGGAGCCCTCTAAGACAATCTTATCACCATCCCTCTCATGCCCTGTGCTCTTTAGATTAAAAGAAAAAGCATCTTCAACAAATTGTCCACAGGTAGGCCTTTTCTCTTATTCCAATTTACCCTCTGTTATGTCTCTTGATATATTTCACATTCTCCTCAATTGTTCTTACTGGGGGCATCAAAAAACTTCCTTTTCACCTTATTATTTAGTGTAACTTAAGCTTATTTCTCTTTATGCCTTGAGTTATTTCAGCCTGTAATACTTTTAGTCATTTTTCTTTCCTCAAAATAAGTGATGGAAAAAAACAATGTCTACATGCTAGAAGTGCCTTAGCCAGTTATGGTGTCCATGCCACCCTAGTGTTTGCTGCTTTGGAATATTGAGCATTTTGAATCAAAGGTACTATAAATACCAAAGAGGTAAAAAAAGATGTTTTAGTCAGGTTTGCATCACTATAACCAATACACCTAACAAGAACAACATAAGGAGAAAACAATTATTTTGGCTCAGTTTCAAAAGTTTAGTCCAGGGCCATCCAACTGTATAACTGTGGACTCAAAGTGAAACAGAGCATCATGGAGGAAAGAGATGGAAAAGAAAAGCATCCCAGGACATGGCAACCAAAAAGCAAAGAGATCTCTGCTCACCAGAGACCTAATAAGAAAACCAAAGTCATACCCCAAGTGACCTACTTCTTCCAGCCATACTTTACCTGCTTACAGTTACGACACAGCTAATCCTGAGTGGATTGATCCACTGATTAGTTAACAACTCTTTTAACCTAATCATTTGACCTCTGAGCATTCTTGCATTGTCTCGCACATAAGCTTCCGTGGGACACCTCATATGTACACTATAATAGAAGGGTCCTCAGAAGTTCCTTTTACTTCTGGAAAGCAGGAGATAAAATTCCTATGTGAAAGGTCCCCTTCCTGTATCCAGAGTTAGGTACGTTCTTATCACCAGAAATGGGGAAGGGAGACCAGCAGAAATCTCCACAAATAAATCTAGTAATACTAATCGTTTCCTTCCTAGTCACTTTTCACAATTAACTGTCACAGTCCAAACTCCTTTGTTTTCTCATGTTTTCATATTTTAGTTCTTTAATTCAACCTAGTACATTAGCTTAGGCCATCACCATTTCTTTGGGTCCTCATTTTCTTGACTGTGATTCCCATTTGCTTATAAAAAATACAAAATAAAATTTGATTTTTTCCTCTTAAACTTTTTGTATGACAGTTTAATTCTTAGACCTAACAAAACCCTCTGATAGTCTAGAACAGAAATTTTATCTAATTTACATCAGAACAATACATTACAGAATTTGTAGTGTGTTGAATGGTACAGCCATCAAAAAAAAAATGATTCCTATTCATCCATAAACTCAGGATGCCATCACCTCATTCTGAAATAGTGCTTTGGCAAGTGTAATTAAGGTAAAGCTCAAGATGAGTTCATATTGGATTAAAACAGGCCATAAATCTAGTAAAAGTTTCCTTGTAGCAGACAGAATATGACATGCAGAGACACAGGAAAGAAGATGATATGCAGTTAGTGGTGGACATTGGAGTGATATGTCTCCAAAACAAGGTAAGTCAACAAAATGGAGGGAAGTCAGTAAAATGAGGTAAGAGTTATTTTTGGATCTGAGGAGTCCCTAAAAAAGCTCTTGTGTTAGGCAATGAAGGAATGTTCAGAGGATAAATGATTAGATTGTGAGAGCTGTCACCTCATGGTGAATTAATCCATTTAGGGGATTAATTTTAAAGGGCTACTGGGTGATAACTGTAGACAGGTGCCACTGGGGGCATGGTCTTTGACTATCTCTTATCCCTTACTTCTCTTTTCCTCTCTCTGTGTCAGAGCTGCCATGAGTTGAGAAGCTTTCCTCCGCCATGTTTTTTTACCATGATGTTCTGTCTCACCTAGAACAAACAACAATGGAATCACTTATTCATCCATGAATGGAGTCTCTGAAACCATGAGTCCCAAAATAAACTTTTTATCCTCCAAGTTGTTTTGTCAAATAATCTGGTCACAGTGATGAAATGCTGACTAACAGGTACAGATAACTAATTTTCTCTCAGAGTCCTTGGACGGAACCAACTCTTTTGACACCTTGATTTCAGACATTTGGTTTCCAGAACTGTGAGAGAATACCTTTCTGCTGTTGTAAGCTACCAAGTTTGTGGTAATTTGTAATGACCTCACTAGAAAACAAAAACAAGTTCATTACATAAACACAGAATTTACAGAATAATTATTTTCCAGGCACTGATGTCAACCCTGTGTATATGACATTCAAAAAGACCCAGACTTAGTCACCAATTCATTAAGTTTAATTACAATAAACTTGAGGAATGACAGTAATAAAAGATACAAATTGCTAACCAATTAACTAAATGAGTTCAAGAAGGGAGTAATGAAAAAGCTGCTGCTTTTCTCTTTATGTTTTGCTACGTATTGCTTTGTTACATTTACATTTATTGAAATGTCAATGGCACCTCAGAGATTTAAAATATTATCAGCTTACTTCCATATCATGGAAACCTCTCCTCTCTCTGCTGAAGAATGAAGACATTATATACCATTTATATTTACATTTAAATATTTGTATCTATATCTACAATGTGTTGTAGATATAGATACAAATATTTAAATGTAATAATCTACAAATCTACAAGACATTGTAGATATAGATACAAATATTTAAATGTAAAAAAATAATATCTTCTCTTTCATTGAAGAATATTTGAGCAGTTGTAAAAATAATAGTAAGCAGCTTCAGAATAAATAAGCTAGGATGGAAAGCAAGTATGTTGTCCCCCTATTTATTGTGTCAGACAAGTACAGGAAAAATTATGTATTAGCAAACAAGTCACTGGACCTTAAAGATTTAAGAGTGTGCAATAGTCTTGTAAACTCAAGAAACTCAACTAATATGAAGAAAAATTAAACAAGATTTTAAAGTTCTTGGTATTTCAGAATCAGACATGAAATATTTCATGTCTCTTTTCTGTATTCAATATATAGCTCAAATTTCAATAAGGCAATTTTTTAAAACTTCTGTTTAGAGTAAGCATACAATTTTCTCACTTTTTTACTTTCAGGCTAAAATTCAAATTTATTTAAAACAATCTGTTTAGATATCCCAACCTTTAGAATTCAAGTATAGACAATTCAATTAATTTCCCCAGAGTGTTATCACACTTATTTCTTTGTTTCTGTATTTTCTTCCTGGCTTTACTTTAAAAGTAAAAGTCTGTCAGAAAATATCTGTAAGACATTAAAAGTACCTTTGAGTATGAGCATGCTAGAGTAGTTCCTTATTATTGGATTTTCAAAAAGTGGAATTGAGGAGAAATGTGCATTAGTGCCAAAGGGAGACTATAATGCAAAGTGGAGCATTTTGCCCAGTTGAGAGATACTGGGCATTTTTAAAGAGGTTTGAATTCCAGAAGACTTTTCTTTTGGTTAGCATTTTCCATGTCCAGGAAAACTGGAGTTTAAGGAATCAAGAGTGGGTGTTGAAGTGAAAACCTAGGAAGAGGTTCTGTGGCATGGAAGGAAGTGAGAGCAGATAGGACAGCATGGACTCAGAAGGTAGGATGCAGGGAAACCTGGCTGGATGCAGAAACCACCACTGACTGACAAATAGGAAAAGCCTCCTTTGCTGCTATTTCTCACTTAGCTTTGGACCATTAGTAAGAGCATTTGTTTTGATAAAAGTCACCTCACGAGAGTCATAGGAGTAACATCAATGAGTTTTGCTAAATGTTCAGGCAATGAGAAAAGAAATGTAGTCATCACTAAATTATTCAAGGGCTGATTATGTGGGTGATGGACTTTTTCAGATGTCTCTCCTTTTTTTTTTTTTTTTCCCTTCCTGTTTCCCATCTGTTGCTCACAATTGGTCATTTCACTGTTCATTAGTCTCTTTAACAGGGAGATGGGAATTATTGTGGAACTCTAAAGCCTTAAATGTTGCATCTTGTTTGCATGTTAATTGAGACTTTGTTTTGTCTCTATGGATTCCAGCAATCCATTTTCAAACATCAAAGAGTATTTCAGGAATAGTTCTTGAAAATCATCTAATTCAATAGTACCAGAAAATGTTAAATGAGTCATTTCAGATCATGCTGTAGCTGGAGCGTCAGGGAGAACTGAATCAAATCCCAGATCTCCTCAAAATTAATAGGATGTACCTTCCACTGAAGTCACACTTTATCTTTACTAAATTGTGATGTCATTGAAAATTAGCTTCAAAACGGTACACTGGAAATCCATAGATCTATATACTGCTCAAGCCCACATCACTTTCTCACAAAAGTTGTTTTCTAATGTGTCCTATCAAGCTTTATGCCTCCAGATTCTGTTTCTTTTAAGCTTGGCTTTAAAGTAGCTAACAAATTCCAATCTTCTCCCCCTTCTCTGATTCTTTCAAAACAAGCAGGAAGGTTTTTTTATTTATAATATTATTTTTAATATAATATTAATTTATGATATCATTTTTATTTATAATATCATCACTACAGGAAAATAAAAAATGAGGAGCATATTTAGAGACAAAGCTTTTCCTGTGATATTATAGTTTGGATCGTAAACGTCTCCCAAATATCCATGTATTGAAGGCTTGGTCCTCATATCAGCACTGTTAGAAGGTGTTGAAAAATTTAGGTAGCCGGGTGGAAGGAAGTTAGGTCATGGGGGACATTCTCTTGAAGGGAATAATGGACTTCCTTTTTCTCTGCTTCCTGGACTCTATGAGATAGGCAGCTTCTTTGTCATTGGCTCCCACCATGATATGTGACCTTGCCACAGGCCCAAAGCAATGGGGACAACTGACTATGAACTTACCTCTGAAGCTGTGGGTGCAAATAAACATTTCCACCTTTTAAGTTTATCATCACAGAGTTTCTTTTCTTCTTTTCTTTTTTGTTTTAACAAAAATAGAAACCTGACTAACATAGATGTTAAGTGGAAATTTAAAAAAAAAAAAAAAAGAGTCATGTTCTTTCATTTCTGCAGTCAGAACTCTCATCTCCTACCTTCTTCCCAACTACTGCTCTGTTCAGTATTCCAGGATTCAGTCAGGAAAAATAGTTGATGCCACCCTGGATGACATTTACTTACATCGAGAAGCAAAGATTAAAATCGTGAAAAGTGGCAGAAAGGGGACAAGAAGACAGCAATGCAATGTAATAAGTTCTTTTTAAGGATATTGCTATATAGTGTGTGTGTGTGTGTGTGTGTGTGTGTGTGTGTGTGTCTGTGCAGGTGAATGTACATGCATATGTGTGTTTTCTTAGGATCATTTCTCATTTGAAATTATAAAATCAGTTGATCTGAGAAAATTGAATTCATGAGACTGACATTATAAGGTACTTGCCTACTTTATTTCAATCAATTTATAAATATTTTCAAAAGAACAGGAAACTGTTGCCTTTGGTAATAATCAACACATAGAATTAGGATAAAAAACGTGTGTCAAAATCAGTCCATCTAACAAACATTTATTGAGAGGTACTATGTTTGTTTATTCTAATCACAATAAGGTGATATTTAATTATGGTCTTTTTTCTTTTAACTCTTTTCAATTCCTTTTTCACAAAACAGCCAGACTTATATTTTTTACTTTAGCATTCCACATGCATTATGTCCAACCTGAGAAGATGACATGGCATTTTGGTCTCCCAATTATGTGATATCTAGGAGTATTCTATTTCTGCCTGTAAAATCATATCTGTTTTTCAATTTGGTTTCTGTGTTTTTGCTAAGATTTTCTTCTTTGGAATAGCTCTCTTTATTTCATTTTCCAAATGCACTCAAAATAGGGGAGTTAATGTTAGTCAAAGACCATCCAAACATCAACCTCCTCTTGTGTATGTACTACATTTTGTAATTCTAACTTTAAAATGTATAAAACTTTCTCTCTTTTTTTTTTTCCTTTTTTGGTACCAGAGATTGAACTCAGGAGAACTCAACCACTGAGCCACATCCCCAGCAGCCTCTTTTATTGTATTTTATTTAGAGACAGGGTCTTACTAGTTGTTTAGTGCTTTTGCTGAGGCTGGCTTTAAATTCGCAATCTTCCTGCCTCAGCCTCCCCAGCCACTGGGATTACAGGCATGAGCCACTGCACTTGGCTTAACCTTTCATATTTTTACAAATTATAAAGTAGATGCCAAGAAAAGTCTTATTAAGTATCATAGAAGAAGCAATTATAAAAGGAAATGTTTGAATATAATCGACTGACCATAGATTATGGCTTTTCCCTGAGATTCTTCAGTGTAATTCATGTTTTTTGTTTGTTTGTTTGTTTTTTGTAGTTGTTGATTTGTTTTGTGTTTACTATTGAGGGTTAAGCCCGGGGGGCGCTTTACCACTGAGGCACATCCCTATTCCTTTTCTTTTTTTTTTGAGACAAGTTCTCACTAAGTTGCTGAGGCTTTCTCAAACTTGCAATCCTCCTGCCTCAGCTTCCCAAATCACTGAGATTACAGTTGTACATCACCACACCCAACTACAATTCTTTATCTTTATATGTATATGCATCCACCTGTCTACTACACTGCATTTTTAGCTGAGAAGAGGAAATGTGTGCAATCTAAATTCATATCTCAAAATGAGTGTCTTCCCGTAGGTTGGACAAAGTAAATGTTTACTGAATTAAATTGAACAGTTTCTCAATCTTATCAATAGAAGAAATGACTGTGCAAAATGCTGTACTGAAAAACCTCATTACTATAATAAGGCATTAACAATTTTGAATCCATAGAGAGGTAAATGTTATCAATTTAGACATATAATAGGTACTTCTAATGAGGGAAGGGACACTTAAAGAGCTAAGACTAAAACTTCAATGCCTGAACAATGTACTGAAAATTGCTGTAGTTGGTATACTTCATGGGGAACAAATTTTCTTTCTAGTTTAAAATTACTATTATAATAGCCTGCAGACTTTACTTAATCAACCTGGAAAGTTTTGTAATCAGAGTCATAGCCGCAAGATATATGGAAATTACTAGGGTGGTTTCTAATAAAGGCCAATAGAAATCCTTCAAATCAAATGCTACGTTAGATGTCTAAAAAGTGGTTGGAATTTTTAACATTTCCATTTCTTATTTCAGATATTTATCTCTTTTGAATCATTGATTTCCAAGACCTGAGGGAGATAAGTTCAATGGGGTTTAAGTTGATTGATTTTGCCTGACAGCCTTCTAATATGTGAAGGTTAGTGGATTCCATCCCATGAGAAGAATGTTACAGTGCCTGGAAAAAAGTTCATGCGTAGGCTGACTTTTTAACCCAAAATAGTAATTAATGGATCAAGGGTTTTATCTAGTATTGACCAGTCTATTATCCCATGCTATGAGACTGCAAACTGAAGCTGCAATCTATATTAGCCTTTGGTAGATAGACACCATAGGCTTCAAAGGTACTGGGTCAGTAAACACTATTGGATCAGTAGGATTTCATACCAGTCACTCAGAACCACCCAAAACTTATGGTGGATGATATAATAACGTTAGGAACAGAAGAGCATCTTACTATAGTGGAGTCATTGAAACAAAATATAAAACAAAATTACTAGTTTCTACGTTCTCAATCAGGAGTCTGAAAACATTTTCGTGAAGGGACTGGTAATAACTATTTCAAGCCCTGTGGGCTATAAGGTCTCATGCAACTGTTACATTTTAGCATAAAAAAAGTTAAAGAAAAGAGTAAATAAATGATTTTGTTGTATTCTAATTTACAGAAAATATTCACAGGAGTAGGTAGAGAGAAAGATATCCCCTGCACACTTTATTATGGTCCCAGACAATGCGCATGAATTATCTCATTTAATTTTTGAAAGCACAAATGACCAAAATGGAAGCAGAACTCAATGGATCAGCGATGCCTTTTTTAAGCAGGGGAATCAAGCAGCAGGGGCACATTTCTGGGGTAAAATGGTGGTGGGTCACCACAAGTGTCTGGATTTTATAAGGTTCAGCAGGGCCAGGTCATGGGAGGAGTTTTGATGGTAGGGTTGATTTAGGTGGAGAATGAAGAGAGCAGGTAGGGGAACAGTAAGGGAAATTCCCTCCCTGGGGCTTTTTGTCCATATCCTTCAATTTTCATAGCATCTATGATATATATCATACATAGGCATTATATATATTATCGATATAAGGACATTTCTCAGATTAAAATGAGTATATCTGGGAATATTATGTTTAGGTGATTATTGTTCAACTAATAAAAACTAAAGTTATGATTGTAAACCATATTTTCTCAACCCACTTATGATTATACTACTTTTTGTCAGTGTTTGTATCAATTAAGACTAATGATTATGAATGACTGGAAATAAAAAATAACTGCTTAAGCAAGATAAAAATTGATTTTTAAAAAATAAAATCAGACTCAAAGGAAAGGTTGTACTATATATAAAAATCAATAAAGCACATTAACAGAATGAAGGAAAATGATCATTTCATTTGATACAAAATAACATTTGACAAAATTCAACATGATTTCATGATAGGAATCTAAACTAGAAAACAAGCAACAGGATAAATGCCATATAGTAAAAGCATATTGCTAACATCACACACAATGGGAAAAATATCTAAGATCAGGGATAAGACAAAGATGGTCATTTTTGCATTTCTACTCAACATAGGATTGAGGTCCTAACTGGAGCAACTGGACAAGAAAAATAATAAAATCTGAATTTGAAAGGAGGAAATAAAATTGTCTACATTTATAGATGATATGACTTTATATGTGGGAAACCTAACATTATGCAAGCCCCCCACACACACACACAATTGAACTAACAAAGAAATTCAACAAAATTACAGGATACCAAGTCAATTCATCAATACAAAAAAATTAGTTGCATTTTTGTACACCAAAAATAAACAATTTGAAAATGAAATGAAGAAAAAATTCCATTCGCAATAACAAAAAAGAATAGGACACTTTAGAATTTATTTAGGAAACTATATACTTTATATATATACTAAATTTATATACTAAAACTACAAAATATTGCCGAAATTAAAGAAGATAGATGCAAAAAATGCAAAGATCATAATATTACCAAAGAGATCTATAGATATTCAAAGCAATTTCTATTAAAATACCAAAGATATTTTTCATAGAACTGAAAAAGTTCATCCTAAAATTCACATGGATTCTTAAGGGATCCCCAAATAGCCAAAAGAAACTTGACAAAGAAAAACAAATCAGTAGTCTTATAATGCTAAATTGTAAAACTTATTATAAAGTTGTAATATTCAAAGTTGTGTGATGGGCAGTATTCAAAATAGTGTGGATGACCAATGGAATAAAATAGAGAAACTGGAACATATGGTGTGTGATTATTAATTATAATCACAATGCTGTGCATTAGCTCTCTAAAACTTACTTCTCTATTTTAACTAAAACTTTGTACACTTGGATCAACATTGCTCCTACTTTGTAACTGCCTATGGTAACTGTTCTCTTCTGTGAGCTTGACATTTTTAGATTGACTATGTGAGTAAACATACAGTATATGTGTTTTTTTGTTTGGGTTATTTCACTTAGCATAATCCACCTCTAAGTTCATTATGAAAGACTTTCCTTATTTTTAAAAATTGGTATATTCTAATGTGTATACTTACTACATTTTCTTATTTAGTCATTGTATTTAAAATCTGTACAAAATCCATTGGATAATTATAATAAAGTCAAGTATATTGTCCAATTTACAAAGAGTTTTGTTTGTTTACAAAAAATAGAGAAACTGGAATAAAATCTTGCATATAAGATCAAATGACTTTTTTTCTTTTTTTACATTTAAAATTTTTTTATACACGTATTTCTGGTAATAATGTCTTTCTCATTCTGCCATCCTTTCCATTCCACCACCCCATATCTCCACTCACTCCACTCTGCATAATCCAAAGTTCCTTCTTCTTCCCTACCTATACTTCATTATAGAGAAGCATCCACTTTTCAGAGAAAACATTCAGCCTTTGGTTTATTGGGACTGGCTTATGTTACTTAGCATGATACCTCTAGTTCCATCCATTTACCTGCAAATGCCATAATTTAATTCTTCAAGGTTGAGTAATATTCCATTGTGTATATGTACTATATTTTCCTTATCCATTCATCTGTTGAAAGACATCTACAATGGTTCCATTGTTTAGCTATTGTGAATTGAGCTGCTATAAACATTGATGTGACTGTGTCGCTATAGTATGCTGATTTTAAGTCCTTTGGGTATAAACCAAGGAGTGGGATAACTGGGTTGGCTTAGGACCTGACTTCCTTACTAAGACTCCTAATGCACAAGGTGTAGAATTAAGAAACAATAAATGGGATGGATTCAAACTAAAAAGCTTCTTCTCAGCAAATGAAACAAACAATAACATGAAGAAAGAGCCTACAAAATGGGAGAAAGTCTTTACCACACACACATCAGGTAGAGTACTAATCTCCAGGATATAAAAAGAATTTAAAATACTTAACACCACAAAAAGGAACATAAAACAAAAACAATAAACAGGCTAAGGAACTGAACATACACACTTCACAGAAAAAGAAACACAATTGATCAATAAATATATGAAAAAATGTTCTAGATGAAAAATGCTCATCATCTCTTGCAATTAGAGAAATGTAAATCAAAACTACTCTTAGATTTCATCTCACTCAAGTCAGAATAGCAATTATCAAGAATACAAGCAATAATAATGGTTGGCAAAGACGTGGGGAAAAAGGTGCACTCATACATTGCTGGTGGGACTGCAAATTGGTGCAACCACTTTGGAAGGTAGTATATAGATTTCTCATATGACTTTTAATGAGTTTTGCAATCATTTACTCAAAATGGAAAAATATTTCTTTAAAAAAATGATATTGGAAAAACTGGATATCTGCATGTTTACAATTAAGGTCTCATACTTACAGTTTTAATCAGCATTACTTTGCTATAACTAAAACACCTACTCCCCCAAAAAATACATCTTAGTGGAAAAGTTTATTTTAGCACATGGTTTCAGAGGTTCAGTTTCCATTAGGCCAAGTCCATTACTCTGCCCCCAAGCTGAGGCAGAACATCATGGTGAAACTTCATGGCAGCTGGGAAGCAGACAGAGAGGAGGACGTGTCCACAGGAAAGATGAACCCTTTAGGGCACATCCCCGGTGATTTACTTCCTTCAGCCATAACCCATATGCTTATAGTTACCACTCTGTTAGTCCATTCAAACTAGGATGGACTGATTAGATTATAGCTCTTACAATTCTATCATTTCATCTCCAAATACAGGAGTTTTAGGGGCTACCTCAATCCAAACCATAACATTCTGCCCTGTCCTCTGAAAACTCATGTCCATATCACTATTCAAAATGAATTTATTCCATCTCCAAAAGTCCCATAGCCTTAACAGTTATAGCATGATCCAAAACATTCAAATCCAAAGTCTCACCTGAAAACCAAGACCAAAATCCACATGAGCAAACCCATCCCATAACTCTGCTTATAGAATCTAGTACACATGGCTGTAAGATGTTACATCCAAAAGACTTGGGAAGGCCCACCCCTTTGGCATTGCTGGCTGTAGCCCATGTGGCCTCTCTTCTAGACTTGCACTCTTCACAGCCAGAAGTTTTCCTCAGTCCATGTAACTGGCATCTCTTGATTCCTAGGTTCTTCATTCCAGCTGCAATTTACCTTCACAGCTTCATTTATCAATCTCTCAGTGATAACCTGCAAGGATTCTGACACTACTACACTTTGCTGGCCTTCCACATCTTTCTTTGAAGCCTCCATTACCCCTTAATTTTAGTATCCTGCATTCCTCAAGAACCAGAACCATATGGATGATACCAAGGTCTGCTAGTTTGTACAGTAGTTGACTTCCTTAGACTCATGGTTTCAGAAGTCTCTCTCTGGGTGACTGAGTATGGAAAAACAACTCCCTATGTCACCGTGTGCATCAGGGTATCCAGTGATCTCTTCCCCCCCCCCAAATTTTCTCTTTTAAACTATTGAGCCTGCAGTAAGTGTGGTCTAGCAAATTACTGAGATGCCCTCAAGGAATCTTTCTTATAATAGCAATACAAGGTCCTTAGCATCTCTTTAGTGGCAATAATCCCTTTAAAATAACACCCTTCTTTGTCCCAGTTTTATAAACAGTTTTCTGGTCAAACTGCAAGCTTTTAAAATCCTCAACTCTGCTTTCTGCTTCCAATTCTCACAGTAATACTTGCTAAAAGCTGTTGGTAAAATCTATGCCATTTACTGAATGTGGCATTGCCATAATTTCCTCCACCTTTAAAATTCAGTCTTGCAGAAATCCTCAGGACTTTGTCCTCAGCAAAATGCAGACAAGTTATTTGGCAAAATGTAACAAGAATGGTCTATAGTTCAATTATTAATAGAGTCCTCAATTCCTCTGAAAATTTATGAGCACAATGTGCATTCCTATAGACATTCTGGTCTTCTGAACTCCGAACAGAATCTCCCACTAATCTCCACATACAAAATTCTAAGACTTTTCTAGCCTGTATCTCAAAATTTTTCTAAATTTCTCCCACAAACCATTTCCAAAGGCTTTTAAACTACATGGTGAGCTTAGTCATAGCAAGGACTTCACTTCTTGGAACCCATTTCTGTTTTAGTCAGCTTTGCAGTACTGTAACCAAAGTATCTAGCAAGAACAATTTAAAGATGGAAAAATATTAATTGAGCTCATCAATTCAGAAGCTCAGTTCATGGTGGGCCAAGTCCTTTGCCCTGGCTCTAAGGTGAGGCAAACATCATGGCAGAAGGGTGTAGTGGAAGAAATTTCCTAATCTCATAATAGGCAGAAAGCAAAGAAAGTGCTGGGGTAAGGGACTCAGGGAAAATGAACCCTTCCAGGGCATGCCTGTAGTCACCTACCTCTTCCAGGCATGATCCATCTGCCTATAGTTACTGCCCAGTCAGCCCATTCAAGCTATGATGGACTGATTATGTTACAGCTCTTGCAATTCAATCATTCTACCTCTGAACTTTCCTGCTTTAACACTGGAGCTTTTGGGGGACACTTATATCCAAAGCATAACACTTTACTTTGCAAGATATGCAAAAATTAAATGAATCAAAACCTAAATGTATGAATTTAAGCTATAAAACTCTTGAGGGAAAACATGGAGAAATCTTCATGCTATTTGACTTGGCAATGATATCTTAGATATTACCTCAAAAGTACAGGTTAAAAAAATTGGATTATACCCAAATTCAAATATTCTGTATATTAAATGGACACTATCAACAGAGTGAAAACACCACCCACAGAATGAGGGATAATACCTGTAAATCATAAATCTGAGAAGGGATTAGTATTCAGAAAACATAAAGAATTCTTACAGCATGCATATAAATATCAACAAGTTAACCCAATTGAGAAATGGGCAAAGTACATATATAGATATTTCTCCAAAGACACAAATGGCAAATAAACTCAAGTATATAAATGCCAATTGAAAATATGCTCATTGCCCCTGAGGTTTAGAGACTTGCAAATCAAAACTGCAATGGTATGCTGCTACCTCATATCTATCATAATGACTACTATGAAGAATATCAAGTATTGAATGGATGAGGTAAAATTGGAACCTGCACTGCTCTCAAGAATGAAAAATTACACCATCATTATGTATAGCAGTATGGTGGTTCCTAAAATTTAAAAATCAAATTAGCATTATGATACAATTCCACTTCTGGATATATATTCAACAGAAAAAAAAGCGTGGTCTTGGAGAGATATTTGTGCACCCATGTTCTTAACAACATTATTCAAAAGAGTCAAATGGTGGAAGTAATCTAAGTGTTCATCAAAGAATGAACGGATAAATAAAATGCACAACTATGCACGCGCACACACACACACACACACACACCCAATCATCACAAGAGAATATCATGTAGCTTAAAAAAAGGAAGGAAATTCTGTCTGTCATGTTACAACATGAATGAACCTTGAAGATGTCACACCAAATAAAATGAGCCAGTCACCAACGTAAATACTGCATGACCACCTTAGAAATGAGGTGCTTGGAGTAGGAAAATCCACAGACACAGAAACAGAATGGTAGTTTTCAAAGTCTATAAGGAAAGGTGAATGGGGAATTGTTCAATTGGTACAGAATTGGATTTTGCAACATGAAAAGAGTTTCGAAAATGGATTCTGGTAACAGTTGTACAAAAATGTACTTAACATATTTCAAATAGTGAACATATTTAAATCCACCAGATAATAACAAGGCTCAAGGGAATTGATGAACTTTTGTTAAGAAATCCTGAAGCACATTGTGCTTCCAATAATTCCCTCAAATGCAAATGACTTAAGAATATGACTTCAGATTTTATTGCATCTTCTTTCCTTGATGTTTTCATGCAATTCTATGATTGTCTAAAAGCTACAATTTTGGAGTGTGTATGTATGCTTGAAGTAGGAAAAGACAACTATCTTGCTAATCTCAAACCTTTTGCAGGGTATTAAACTTTTAATTATTATCTTTTTTTTTTAAAGATCAGGAAATGGAAATGGTCCTGGATAGGAGGAAACAGTCCTCAGATCTTAGTCTTCAAATCAATACTAAAACATCACTCACGTATTAAAAGCAGATTAAACCCTAAATTATTATACTTTTCCCTAGTAACAAATATTTACACAGCATTCAAGGAGGTGTTTAAGTAGTTAATATTAGTCTATCTTTAAAAACTTCATATGCAAATAAGATACTTAGAACACTGGTGTACTTATCTTCACAATTTTCTCTAGCATTTGTCTAAAAACTAGGTCACAATTTTTCACTGAGGCATGAAAGCATTATTTTCTTCTCCTTCCTCTAGGATACAGATTAGCTCAGCTATCATTTTTTTGACACCAGTCAGAGAAAATTATGGGGAATTAAATGTAAAATCTCCCTGCGTCCCCAAGTATCTTTTTTACAGAAAAAAAAAAAAATCATATAGAATTAAATAATTTCGAGGTTGGAAAGAGCCTTAAAGGTTGCCAAGTTTAACTGTCCTTCTGAATCATGAATTGAATACTTAATTTTAAGAAGTTAAAATTGTAGTAATTCCAATTTCAAGGAAAAAAAATAGTTACAGTTTTAGGATATGCCCCTTGGGTGACAGGAAAAGTAGAAAAATTTACACAGAAGCTTTTTATCGTTAAAGCCAGTTCAGGAGCATTGCATTCCTCTTGCATTTAAAACAAGGAAATATCAATCTGCAGACAAAGATGATGCTAAAAAAGAGGTAGCCCAAAGCCCTTGGGATGCAGCTGTCATCCAAGTGAAAGAGAATAATTTGAAAATCTGAAGGTAAATGTGCATTTTACATAGCTTGGCCCTCTGGTGACATTTATTTATTATCTCATTTATTTCTTTCTGAAGTGGTAAAAGTGGTAAGTAGGCGAAGAATTGCAAGAAGCAGAAAAGCAGGACCCTGAGAAATAAAGGCCAGAGAAGGAAAACAGGGACTTCTCTTCTGATGAGTCACAGGAGGGCAGAAGTTCCTTTCCCAGGAAGGATTTAAATCTTGAAATTAGTCCAGAAATGTGATTTTCCTACACCTATGCCTTAGGGATATTTGAAACAATTAAATATATTTAAAGCTTGCTGAAAATATATTTCCTGAAAGTCCATGTGTGGAAAGGCACACATTTTGCTGTTATTTCCTGTCTTCACTCTCTGCCTTCTGCCTGAGCACACCTAGCTACATATCTTGAATGACACATTCACCCAGAAGCTTTTCTTATAATCCTTTGGGTCTTTGGGATAGAATTCATATTTTTTTCTGCTATTGCTCTACTTTATTCAAATCTGATTCATAATGCATATCATCCTGTATGGTTGCTATTTGGCTTCTTCAATCAATTGGGGGGTGTAGAGACCATCATATGTTGTATGATGAGGCACCTCTATCAGTGAAAAACAAAGAACTTATTACAATGAGGGGATGGGGTGGGTCCTGAGAAAACTCTAAAGTTGTACCTGGAATTTAACTATTAGGTGCTTTCCAAAATAGTGATAGAGTCAGAGATTGATGAGGTTTTAACTGTACTAATATTCTTTTTGGGGTTTTTTGGTGGTGCTGGGGATTGAACCCAGGGTCTTGTGCTTGCAAGGCAGGCACTCTACCAACTGAGCTATATCACCAGCTAATCGCACTGATATTCTGATACCAAACTTTTATCTGAGTCATCCCTCCATTAAAAGTCCCATCTTAATATCAAAAAGAATTCTGACTTTTAGATATAAGTATATTGGAGTTCAGCATATTTATTTAGTTTTTCTCATATCAGTGACACACATAAAAATAAGAAAATTCCTCTCCCAAGTAAAGTGACACTTTTGTACATATGTAGTTTTAAAAAAAGCTCCATTCATACCCTAATAGTTAAATACTTTGCTTATTTCCCAGAGCTATCCCTGTATCATGTGATATTTAGTTCTATTAGAGTGTCTATACAAGAAAATCATATGGATTACAAGAACTTTAATAAATGTGAGGGGGGCAATTTAAAGTTGACATTTCTATAGCTCCAAAACTCAGAGTTGAAAGTACATTTTATCATTTAATATTGCAGCT
Organism: Glaucomys volans; assembly: GCA_020662805.1. Lineage (NCBI taxonomy): Eukaryota > Metazoa > Chordata > Mammalia > Rodentia > Sciuridae > Glaucomys > Glaucomys volans. The sequence goes on from JAJEJO010051197.1 coordinate 30,570, forward strand.
AACAAAGATGCTGGAACAAAACATTTTAGAAGAAAGTTAATTTGTCTACATAGGTTTAAATTCCATACAAATCTCCTAGAATGACTCAGTACCATAAATCTAGGTTCTTTCTGATTAGTAATAATTTTTAAAACCTGCATATAAAATTTTTAATAGCAAGCATAATTAATTTTTTATATCAGAGAGAACTTTAGTAATTTTCTTTCCAAGAATATGGCTTAATGATATTTTAAATGCTACTTAAGATATCATGCATTCTGGAAGATTGTGGAAATATATTTTATCAGCTAACCAAATCAAAGTGATGCCATCACTGCATCCATAAAAGGCTCCATTGCTCAACTGTCCTCATTTCTTCCCAGTTCAGAGACTGCTCATGTTTTCCATAATATACTCAAATAACTATTACTGAGAAACTTTGGAAATAAATTATGTAAAATTCATGTGCCAAGAGTTCAACCATTAAAGTGGCACATTTTCTATACCTAATACATAATATGCAAATTTTTCAAGAGCACACAGAATACTAATAAATATATATATGCTTTATGTTTGTCCTGATACAAATATCCATAGATTTGAAATAATTGAAACCACACAAAGAATATCTTTAACACAATAAAGCTAGAAACAATGAAACTTAGCCAGAAAAATCACCTAATAGTTAATATAAACTGACATAATTCTAAACTGTTTATGGATTGAAAAAGAAATGACAAGAAATTTTTAAAAATATTTTGAACAGAATGCAAAATGAGCACAACATATCAAAATTTGTGAGACACACTTAGCATGATGCTCAGAGGGAAATTCATAGTACCAGAGACTAATAAAAATAAGAAAGTTCTGAAATTAATCTTGTAAAGATTAACTAAAAAGCTAAAAAGTTTGAAGAAGAGCAAAATTAAAAATAAAAAGGAAATGAGAAAGGGATCAAATTAAACCCCAAATAAACCAATGCAAATATGACATGAGCTTGTATATCTGAAGGGTTTCACATAAGGCTTTTATTTAAAGGCAAAGGGGAGAGGAAGGAAGAAGGGAAGGAAAGAAGGAAAGTCAGGCAGTCGAGGGTGAGGCAAGCATTGGAGGCCTCATCTTCGACTTTTTCAACTGAGTGCTCAGTGTTTTCAGTTGAAAAACATCCCCAGTGTTCTTACTCCATAAACTCCATTTCCTCATTGAACCACTAAGGTCTGTGCAATAGAGCTTGGCTTCAGGAGGGTTCAAGACTGTCTTTCTAAGTGGGAGCTTTTTATGCCCTGGTAGTCACTTAACACAGGCTAACAAGTTACACCAGGTGAGAACAATCAGTAAACAAAACCACCATGAGAGTATTTGAATTAGAGTACTTTCAGAAAAGCAACAATTCTCTAAGTTATGTGAGAATTTTGGGGATAACTGCATATGCAAAATATCTATATCAAAGTTGGTGTTTCTGAAACATTGAGGGTTTATCCCTCAGGAAACATTTGGCAAGGTCTTTAGTACTATTGGTATTTGCAGAAAGGGAGAGGGAGAGGCTGCTGCCTTCTAGTAGTTAGAAACAACACCCCTGACCCCTGAAAACATCAACCACAAAATCTCAATAGTGCTGGCTTTGAGAAACTCTGAGCTAAGTTGAAGCATGTCAAAAGAGAATATTACATAGGGAAGCTGCAACAGATAGCAGGAAGTTCCAGGCATGAATCAACCATTTAGCAAAAATTCAAAGAAGAAATTTACTTTTTCAAGGATGATGGGATTGCTGGATTAGTGAAGGGAAGGATTACAAGACAGTAATTAGGAAATGGGACACTTCTCAAATCCCAGCTTTCCCCATCCTTAGGAATGAAAGAATGAAGAAACCAGAGATGTGGCATGCATGTGATTTGATGAGAGAATTGGTTTGGAGAGGCAGGATGCTGGGCTAAACTACTAATTAGTAGTCAATGGTTTACTTGATTTAATTGTACCAAATCTGTTGAAATAATATTTGTTCTGCTTAATTCACATGATATTTGTCAGGTGCAAATGAAAAAAAATGCTTAAAAACTTTGAGAAATAATAAAATGTTGAACATATATTTCTCCATTATCCCCACTAGTAGTTATACATTGTACATTCATCTTGGAGTTCTTAGAGGGTAAAAGTCAAAAGTCTCTCCAAAGAGTTATTAAAGGCAGTCCTCTCTGTTACCCCAGTCTCCCAGTTGTCATGCTTAGAGGTCTTGCCAGGAACAATTTGTGATGACAACTTTTAAGATAAAGTAATTCACCTCTTCTTCTCCTTTCCTTTGTATACTTTTGATGACAGTCTGTGCTATTCCAGGGTTATAGAGCAGTCTAGGGTGGGCAAGAGAAGGGCCTATATATGGAAAGAATATTAAAGGTTTAAGAAAGCCATACAGTTAAGGTGAAATATCTTCTGTAAAGCCAGAGATGCAGGGAATATGTTGGGACATCAGCACCAGGTGCACCTGCCCCTACTAGGCTTATTTGTCCTTTCTCTACCCTCTTCTCAGACTCAGGTGAGAGTAGAACTGACATATGGGTCTGAAATTCCCAAACTCAGAAACATCTTCTCGAATGATTAAAATTCAAGAAGTTTTGTATTTCACAAAATTTGGAGATTATAGGACCTTGCATTCATAGTGAGGGAGAAAACTGATATCGTTGGTAAGGAAAAGCTGTCCCCCTGTCCCCAGGATCCCTTTCTCATCCTGCTAGATGCTGCAGAGGTTTGAACTGCTTCTTACCAGGCAGTGTAGCTTAATAAAGCTCTCTACAAGTCCAGTATGTTCACCTTTCTCTACATTTATATGTTCAAGAAGAAACTAACGACAGATAGGCCTCATTCTGTTGATATGATCGCTCCTGATGTTCAATCACTAGATCAAGTGTTTTGACTTTTTTACAAGCTAAGCAGAGAGTCAGACATCTAAAAATCATGGCAAGCGTCAAACATCAGCCTTGACCCTTATGGATTTAATGATCATGAAAACACATAATTGTGATATTTTTTAATTACAAAAAGCATTATTATTTTATTATTGATGATACCTAATCCATAGATTACACATTTAAAATGTTCTCTCAGAAAAAAAAAAACATGATGGGACTGTTTATTTAATCCATACAACTACCTTATATCATAGTCATCATTAATCATTCTAGTTAACACATGAAGAAACTAAGCCTAGACGTTTCTAGGCTTTCTTTCTAGAAAATCTCTGCACTAATTTTGTTCTATTTTACTAATGAACAGAGTCTAAAATACCAGGAGTAGCCATAGAATAAGATAGATGCTGAAGAATGGAGGGACTAGTTAAGTTTTGGATTTTCCTGAAGGAAATAAGAAGTCACTGAAATGTTCCAATCATAGGTGTTGCAAAGCCTGGGTCACATTTTTAAAAGCTCTTCCAGAAGCTATGAAGAAAATGTAAGGTAAACTGAGAAAAATTAGCTGAAGGACATTGATTAGGGTCCACTTTTGGAAAAAAATTTCTTGCGATTAGAAAATTGAATCCACAGGCCAGGTAGTGAGGCAGAAATAATAAAAAAGACTTGAGGTCTTCAAGTGATCAGATGAATGGATACAAGTATTCTTTGATGAATTTAAATAATTTTTTATAGAATATATGCATTAACTTTTAGAGAGAAGTGGATTCTTCTTCTAAGCACATAGCCTATTTTAGTGTGAGTTTATAATTATTGGCTTTGTCAGTTCATTTCCATAATATGTGACTTACAAAACATTCAAAAGTTCCCAAGTAGCTGCCTGCTCCACCTGGAAGTTTGCTATCTGCTCTCAAGCAAATTTTGTTCACTTGGACACTTAAGAAGTATTTCCTTCAGTTTGTTCTTCAGTTGCAATAGAATTGATGTGACTTTGTTTTTGGTACACATCAATGACTTTGATATCTGGATGATGCTCTTGAATGTCCCTTTTATCTTCAATAGTAGCATCATTTTATGATCCATAGAACAAAATAATTAAAGCAAGGAAATTCAAGCTATGATGAATATGGTTATTTTCATGGATTTGCCTCTTTTTAAACTAAGTCTTTAACCATCTGTTCTCTTTTCTTTACATGCTTAGGATGTATATAATTAACTGAGCAATCATATCATAAAAGGAAGGATATGAGTGATTTCAGTGCATCTTGATATTTTTTATATAGTACATCTGCTATGAAAGATTTTCTTCCAAAACTATGTTTCAGGTATAATCAAAGGAGATCATTTTTTCTTTCATCAACTCTTCCTAATATGGACAGAAATTAGAAACCAATTTAAGAATTCAATTTCCACTGAAAACAGTAAGTTACAGGGAAGAAGAGGGTCACTCAATACTTACATATTCAAGGTGCAAACAATATAATAGAATGCATATTGTATCCAGCTTTATCTATTTGACATAATTCAGTCAGCCCTGTAGACTTACTCTTCAAGTTGATTTGCTTTTTTTCTCTCTTATACTAATAACATACTGTTTTTCTGTTGGAAATATCCTCAAAGATTTGGAAATTCTTTCTGCATAGCACATCTTTCTGATCATGTTACATATACCTTGCATTTATCAGAGCATAGCATTTATATCCTTCTACTGCAACTGCTTCATTATCCATTTTGACCAGTGGAAAATAAACTGTTAAGCTCTAGACGTTATCTTTCATGCATAAATTAGGACCTTAGGAATGAAACTAATGGTATAGTCTCAAAAATATTTGGTGAACCAACCAAATTAATAAACAGTACCGAAACTGTTCTTGGAAAAAAAATGTGACTAAAAATAACAAAGTATTCATGGACCAATATCCAAAGATGAGTTCATGAGGGCATGATATAACTTTATAGAGAAATTATCTACATCTGTCCGTAAAATTGAAATTGTTCTTTCAAGTATAAATTTTAAAGTAACAATGAAAAGAAAAATACATGCATGACCTTTTAAATTGTGAATTAAATGTGTGTGTGTGTGTGTGTGTGTATGCATGGGCTCACACATTTGGGTATATTTATTAAAAAATGAAAACTAAAATTATATGTCAGAAAAATTTTAAGAAAATTGTAATCAGTGAGATTTGAAAATACCAACATTTGGGAAAAGATTACTTCATTTAAAAAGAAAATTAAAATAAATAAACTAGTTGGAGAATAGAAACATTGCCTCTTTGTAAATTTGTATGAGCATTAGATCTACATAGTAAAATCCAAATCATCAATTTTGCCTGAAATACAGTTGGATATAGACATAAATTTAGCATTGTCTATACAAAACAACAATAACAAAGAAAACCAAAGTGATGAAAATATCACATGTTTTTCACTCATATTCTTTCAAATAACTTTTGCTTTAATTAGCATATGCATTCTGTGACACTTCTTTAGTAATTACCCAGGGGCCCACTGATATGCCCAAATCATATCATCATGCATTAATATTTCCATGAATCTAGAAGATACTCAAATAAATGACTTTTATTTTATTCTCCTTAAAAACTGCCACAACTCTTGAAGAATCACATGCACAATCACCACTGAATTCCAAAAGTACTATAACTTATTTTTCTACTTTTCTGGTGAACAGAAAATTACAAAATATATGTATATAAATTGATATATATCTCTTGGTCCAAATGTGCATTTTATATCCACAGCCTATGATGGATACAGTACATAATATAGTATTATGCCCTGATATAAATGGCAGGATTATTTTACTTTTATTTTGATTTGATTTGTTTGGTAGTTGATTATATTTTCTCCTTTGGAAATTGTAATGGTGATCCTATTTTCTTTAGTAGGGTAGAATAAATATTTAAAACAATAAATAGACAAATAATATGCTGACTAGATTATTTTACAACTCTGGCACAAAGCTAAGAAAGCCACAAAATCCAAAAGTTAGTATAAACCTAATCATGCCGACACAGGAACTCCAAAAGTTGGCAATAATCTTAGACTTTCTAAAAATCCTTGCTCTGACAGTTTTGAAAGATGTAAAAGACAGAAGAGCAGCACTATGATATCTATGCTATGACAGTACCACCAACAGTGATAACCTAACAGAATTCCTCTACATAAAATCCCAAAAACTGTACTCGCATTTTAAAAGTGAATGGAGAATGAACTCAAAAGGGTAACTGAAATAGTAGGGGATATACTGAAGAATTTTATGTCTCTGCAGTGGAAATAAATCACTAGTGATAATTGATAACCACAAGGCAAGCCTTGCATAGTTTTTCAATCATTCAACAAAATCCACACACACAATATACAAACACACACAAAAAAACTTATTGTGAATTTAATCTGATTTTTTTTTCTTGAATGTGCCAACAGACAGATGAAAATGAGGACACAATGCTGTGAGGAGCACAAATAAAATGTTTTATTCCTTTGTAACAATAAAAGAAGCACCATGAGAAAGATCCAGCAGAAACAGTCATAAATACTTCAGATATTAGAGCAAAGAGATAACTTTCTTCAAAATAATCATGTTTAATGTGCTTGTAAGCAATAGATAAACCTGAATACAGTAATAAAGTAAAAGAGACTATAGAAAGGACTAGACAAATATGAAAAGATGAATACAACTAAAGTGATATATAATTAAGTTGAATAACATATAATTATACCTAACCAAGTTATAAAAATTAAATAAAATACTTTGTGGATAAATTAGAGAACAAAGAAGAAAATGGAAAATAATTTTTGACGAAAATTTTATAAAATTGAAAAAATACTCTGAAAAGCAGACCAAATGTTAGAGGTCCATGAATAAGAGGAAGGGTGAGACACCAGAAGAATACACTGTGTCTGTTTAATGATTTCTAATTAAAGGACCATATGTAAAAAATAGGGTGCATATGGAAGAATTCATTCTTGAAATCTAATTGTAATAACTTTTTATAAACATTGAAAGCAAGAATAGTCCTTCCCAGAAAAATAGTCCTTCCCAGGAAAATGCATAAAAGGAATTCTGTATCTGAAAGTGTCAGGATAAATCTAGACAAAATGGAATATAATGAGAAAACATCAAATGCAATCAGAAAGCAAAACAAATGTGGCTGATAAATCAACAGCAGTAATTAAAGGCAAAATTCAGTAGAATAATTTGAAGAATATCTTTTAATTAAGAATTCTATACAAAGAAAAAACAGTTCCCAAGATTTATTGCAAAATAAAGACAATTTTTATTTATTTGTTTATTTTATTTCTTTTCTATTTTTATTTTTTGCAGCAGGGACCAAACCCAGAGGTACTTAACCACTGAACCACATCCCCAGCCCTTTATATTTTTTATTTTAAGACAGGGTCTGCTAAGTTGCTTAGAGTCTCACTAAGTTTCTGAAGCTGTTTTCGAACTTGCTATCCTCCTCCCTCAGGCTCCAGAGCCACTGGGATTACAGGTGTGCACCTCTGTGCCCAGCTGATAATTTTTAAATTTGATTATATCCTATGTCAAAAAACAAATTTGACCAAATAACAAATGATTACAACTATGAATGCTATACTCCCTGACTATGGTAGAATTCAGCCAGAAATAAAGAAAAAACTAGAAAATCCTCTCTTAATTTTGAAGTTAAATAATACTCATTTAAATAGCACCACTTAATTATATTTTAAATAAATTGTGGTATTAGTTGGTCATACTGAATATCTGCTTCTCCAAGACACAAAAAAATTATAATAAAGAAACTGAAGATTAAAAGCATTTATTTGTTAAAATAAAGGTAAAAATTAGTCATCTTAGTTGTATTAAAAAATAGTAAAATTAAATAAAACAAAAAGAAAGAAAATCATAAATGATTAGGAGGCAATCAAAGTAGAAACTAAATGACAAACATAAAATAGAGAATATAATCAAAGTCAATATTTGGTTCCACAAAAAAATAAATCCACTAAAATGATATACCTAGGTAAAGAGTGCTTAAGAATAAAAGAAAGGATGGATAACCAATGCTGGGAATTTAAATGTGATATTAAGGATTTTGGAAACATCACATAATCATAAGAAGATATAACTTTATGTCAATACATTTTAAAATTTAGGTAAATTTAGATGAATTTCTGGAATAGCAAAAATCATTAAATCTGGTAAAGGCTACAATTGAAAATTCAAAAGTTTTATATTTATTACTTGTAGTCCATAATAATACATCCTCATACAAAGAAAGATCCAAGCTTCTCTGTCTTCCCAAGTCTACAATGAGTGAATTCTGAGGACCATTTAAGGCCAAATCAATATTAATATTATAGAAATCCTTTTAAAAAGCAGAAAAAATAAATACTTTACAAATAAGTTTATACCACAAAAAAATAAGTACAATATAAAAACTTGACATTGACATTACAGAAATGGAAATCAAAGGTCATTATCTAGAAGTTAAAATCCTAAGCATCACATTGGTAAACCATAATCATTAATATATGAAAATGTTAGTACATCGTGAATATGTCAGATGTCCCCATGAATATGTTCACTTTCCCTGACTTGGTAGAGAGACTCAATACCTAGAAAGTTGTTATGCTCAGGGTGGTTTATTTTAGCCAAAGAATACAGACTGGACTCAAGAGAGGAAACAAGTGCACTTAGCAGAATCCAGGAGACCACTTGCATGCATCCAGTTGCTCTCTCCTAGTGGAGATTTTAGGCAATGCTTAATCTCCCAGTGACACAGCATGACAATATATATAGAATATTGTCAACCAGGCATCTACACAGGGCCTTGGTGTCCAGGGTTTTTTTAGAGTCTCAGTCATATAGGCGTGTAGTATGCACATGATTGACTTTGATTACTCAGTCTGTAGGCTCTAGAGAGATCAAAATGGTACTAAAAGCCCAAGGGCCTCCACTATTTGGTAGGACCCAAAGCTTCAGAGATGCAAAAACAATCTTATAAGGAGCAATATTCCAAAAGTCAGTCAGAGACAAGCACTGTCTTAAAAATGTACAAGGTTAGAATACCTCATTCCTGCTAAAGCAACCCTTACTGCTAAATGAGCAAGTTACATGTGACTTTAGAAAAACTGTCACTGCAATTCATTACATTAGCAGAGGAAAGTAGAATAACTATATGGTATTTATCATAGATACACAAAATCATCTGATAAAATTCAATTACTCAGAAACTACCAATTGAAAAACCTTCTATAATAAATGATCTAAAGTTTGGAGTAAATATAGTAATTATGAAATGATAAAAAACCTAACAGAAAATTTTACTCCATTCCTTGTCAGTATAACTAGGCAAGAAAACTAAGTAAGGAGTATATGAATTGGAAAGTAAGAAATAAAACTGTCATTTTTAACATGCTATAATTGTTTATGTATAAAATAGAAGTGAATGCATGAATGAACTATTATATTTAGTACATGTGATAGAATGGTTGTATCAGTGACCTCAATTTTCTATTGTTAAATCATTTCTTATTCCACTATAACTTGAAGTATTTGTGAACTCTGATTAAATTTATTTTGTGACTGGCTTTATCCAATAGAATGTGATAGAAATGATGCAATGCTATTATTAAGCCTATACCTTAAGAGACTTAATATTTCTGTTGTTTGTCTTGCTTTTCTGAGACCATCATGAGAACATGACTGTACCCATGTGACCTAGTCTCGATCATCCAGCTATAAGATGAAGGACCACAATAAGTAGAACCTTTTCTTCTCATTGAGGCACTGGAATTCAGAGAATGCACTGTTAACAGTTTTCATCTGCATAGTCCCCCCAAAAGCATGATCTGCAAAGCTGTGATGATTAGGAGTCTGATCTTATTACTGAATTAATACATTTGCTGGGTTAATCCAATGATGGGTGATTGGACTACTGTGTGATAACTCTAGAAAAGTGGGGCATAGCTGGAGGAAGTAGATCCCGGGGGCTTGGCCCTGGGGACTACATTTGTTCCTGGCCCATTCCTATTCCTCTCTGTCTCTGCTTCCTGGCTGCCTTGAGCTGAGCAGCTTTCCTTGATCACACCCTTTTGCCATGATATTCCGACCTTGGACTTGGCCAACCATCCACAGAATCCACTGAAATTATGAGCCAAAATAAATCTTTTCTATTCTAGCTTGTTCTGCCATGTATTTTTGTCTCAGTTACAAAACACTGATGAACACAGTCGTCTAGCTCATTTCCAACTGATCGCAGATGTATGAATGAGCCTCATCAAGTTCAGCTAAAGTCAATAGAGGCAACCAACAGACCCATAGACAATGGGCAAAAAGAAAAGTTATTATTGAGTGACACTGAGGTTTTGTGGACATTCTTATTGCATCCTATTTACAAGTGAAAGAAACAGCAATCATTGCCAAGGGGTTAAGTGTTGCCATTAAAAACAATATTAAAATGTACTTTAACCAATGTGTATTATAATTTCAAATATTCTGCTAAACATTTATTTTTAGAAAATATACTTATATTTGCAATTTTTTCACCTTAAGAATGTAATATAACTTTATATATAAACACAAAGCAGTTTTTCATATTTTAAAAAATCCCTGATTTTTCACTTAAGGAATGATCTGTATCACAGTTTAATAATTATCTGTTTCCTTATTCATTCCTGAATTGATTCTACCAGTACTTCCAACTCTTATTTTAAATATTCTCAGAATTTAATGTGTTATTGCAAAAAAGCATACGCTTTGGAATTTGATGTAATTATGATTTATGAAATGATGACATTTCTTAAACACTTCATGGGTTCAGAATAAGAAAGTCAACTCTTGCTCAAAAGACTGTGTTTATACATTAATAAATCATGTTAGAGTTAATTACTCACATTCCCCTTATCATTATTTTGGCCTACACGGTCTTATTTTATTTATGAAATGATTTCTCCACCATTTTGTAGTACATGAACTTGAGCACTTTAAATTCCTTTAGATAATAATGGAGTGTAAATTTTTTAAAAAATTGAAATTGCTGTGAATTCTCTTGAAAAATAGTTTATAGTAAATTTACACTTGGAGTAAAACTTTCTGCTATAAATAATCTTATTTTTAAATATACAGATAATACTCATTTTAGTTTCTTGAATCTCATATATTGAATTGCATTTTGTCTAAAATTCATGTTGACGTGTTTGATTTCTTTTCTCTGTGAATTTTACTCACTGATTTATTCTTAAACTATATGTCATTTGGTTTTAGGTATGGTTCTCTAAATAATATATTGCTGAAGTTTGCTTTTGGGATTATTTAAGAACATTTGTGAATTCACAGAGAAGTTAAATTTGTAGTCTTTTATATGTAAGTTCAGACTAATTTGTATCAATATTTTATAGTTTCATTTTTATGTTATTTTTGACCTATATGTTCTTTCCTGACTTTAGCTACTTGGGAAGTTATTCTGTTTACATTTTAGTAGACATTACTAGTAGCTATTTCTTTCTTTCCCTGAAGATGTTTTAAACATTATGGGTGAAACTGAATATTTAATTTCACTGTGACCAAATAAATCCATTCAATTATTTGTGAAATAGACATACGAAAGCATAAATCTGATAGACATAATAAAAATGAGGCATATTTGGAGATCTTTACCTTTCTTCAGATACTGATGGCTTTAAGTTTGTCAGTACTGTGTTTAATTTTGGAAAAAGTTTGAAAAAGTTGATGGCAAATCTGAAAATACATTGTTAAGCTGGCACTTAAAATGTCATAATTTAACATTTAATAACAGTTATGTCTGTGTAGAAATGCAATATCCTTTTAACAAACATGTGTAACTTTTTGTCACTTAGACATTCTATTGTCATAAATACTTAAATATAATATCTAAAAGTAGAGCTAAGAATACATTTTAAATAACAGAAAATTGTCAGAAACATCACAATGACATTTTAAAGAGAAATAAAGCTTAATACTTTTAATTTTCAGAATATAGTGTGCCACAATCACAGAAAAATATCTTTATTTTGACTCTATGATACATTATTTAAATGCATGTTTTTAGAATATATTTTATTTAAAATTATTATTCTATCTGTAGTGGATGAAAATAAACATATTAGATGCAAAGAAAAGAGGCTTTTAAGGGAAAAAATCTCACTGCATGGAACAAATATCAATTTTACATAATATCTCCTTTCTACTCTGAAAGAATTTCAAGAAAATATGATTTACATAGAAGATACAAGGCAAGCTATTCAGAAAGCTGAATGGATAAAATATGTAAGAAAAAAATTTAAAGGCAGTAGATAAAATGAGGACAAGGAACATGCTTTATGAAAATAATATGCCACAGCAGGATTTAAAATACAAAGAAAGAAAAGAGATATATAAAGACACAAACTCCCAGAATCATAATGTAAGTTGATAGAACAAGGTCTATGGGGAAATGATTCAGAAAGTGGCTATTGAATTTGGGGCATAGGATTCAGCAAAAACACCATGATAATTCTATGCCAGGGCTTCTTAAACACCTCCTAACAGGAGAATATCTTTTGGAATGTGAGGTTGGGACCAGTCTAGCCCAGGAGTGGCACAAGAGAATCAGGTCTATGCAATAGAAATAGCTCCAGCAGGCACTTCCCACTGTGATATTACAAAGCCAACAGGGTCAGAAGACTTGAAATATTGTATCTGATTAAATCTAAACAACATGTTTGACTTTAGGCAAGTTCCCTCTCCTATCAGACCTCAATTCATCCATCTATAAAAGGATGAACTTGGAGTAGAGGAGTATAAAAAGCCTTTCTAGGTCTTTCTGTTCTTTGTGATTCTCTTGAAAGCCAATATTTTGTTTGTTCATTTTAATCTATTCACACATGTGAAAGTTTGGTGCTAAGCCGAGACAAACAGCAGGAGGATACAACTTAGAGAGAAAAGAAATCAATAACTACAAACTGGGTGCTTCAAAGACTATGTGCTTCTTTAGTCTCTCCTCTGGGGGAAAAGCTTGCAAGGGTAGAGAGAAAAATAACTCAGGAGAACCCCTGAAAGCTCCTGGAGAACAGCGGAAAGAAACACAGAGGGGTGCATTAGGGGGGGAATAGTGAAGAAAAATTGAATTTGGAGAAAAGTATTAACAAATGATGAGGTTATTAGGCTTTAAATTCTGTGAATTCTACGAAGCTCTTCTATAGGCAATATGGGCTTTAGTTTTTTTGCAATATGCTAGCACGTAAAAATGCCTCATTTGCTCCCATCTTCCTCCTTTCCTCCTCCTTTTCTGATATTCCCAGAATCCCAACTATGACCTTGCCATTGATGTATAAAGAGAAATGTGTTAGTTCACTCCCCTTCACCCTGCACTGTGAACAAAATACCTGAAGAGAATGACTTAGAGGAGGAAAGGTTGTTTGGTTTATGGTTTCAGAGGTTCAGTCTATGGTTGGGTGACTCCATTGCTTAGGGCCCAGAAGATGCAGAACATGATGGGAGAAGGGCAAGGCAGAGGATAGCTACTCAACTCATGGCAGCTGGAAAGCAGAGAGGAGAGAGAGAGAGAGAGCGAGCCAGGCAACGTGCCATGGAGAAAATATAAACCTCAATAATATAAAAATATTATTTTTAATATTATAAACCTTCTGCCCCAGTAATTTCCCACCTTCATACAGTTACCATACAGTCTTATCAAATTATTAATCCATCAAGTGGATTATCCACCAGTTAGGTTATAATTCCCACAATCTAAACATTTCACTTGTGAACATTCCTGTGTAATCTCAGACATGAGTTTCTTTGAGGACACCTCATCCAAATCATAGTAGAAGTTTCTAATTTGAAATTAAAAAAAAATATATATATATATATACATATATATGTATATATATATTTAAGGATAGCAGCAACCACAGCTCAAGATCTTTTGCCTGTAATCCCAGCAACTTCGGAGGCTGAGACAGGAGGGTCACAAGATCAAAGCCAACCTCAACAACTTAGGGAAGTCCTAAGCAACATAGCAAGACCCTGTCTCAAAATAAAAGATAAAAAGAACTGGGGATGTGCTCAGTGGTTAAGTACCTCAGGACCAAAAACAAAACCTCCATTCAACTGATAGTAACAAAGCCAGAACTTATTTTGGTTCAATATGAGGAGTGTTCTTAGATAAAAAGGCATAATAATAATAATAGGAAAAATATGTACACTATGTTTTTGACATTGATGCATATTTTTGAATTTTTTAACTAAAAAAACTTAACATTTTGTTACTTGTAACATATTTGTTATTTATAATGTTTTTGTTGCTCTTGTTGAGATTTAATGGAAAGTAATATAGTAAAATTGTTTTTATTCTGATTATTGTTGCTAGAAGACCATTGAATGGTAAGTAATATGATAAATTTTGTATTGCAGACATAAAAAATTCTTCTAATAATTCTGATGAGGATGAAAGAGAAGGAAGATTTAAGAGCTTAGCAAACCACTTATATAATACTATAACAATAATTTTGAACTAAGAACAATTATGATTATAGAGGTCATCAAATGCCTACTTCTAGTTCTGTCCTTGTAGGTGGGAAATGCCTTTTATCATTAAGGATGTAGTCTCAGTTTTAAGAGTGTGAGTTTCAATTGATGACAAGATTGAAAATGTTCAGACAATGAACAATTAGAGCATTGCTCAGGTAATCAATTAAGGATTCGTTATATTTTCCAATAAGCATTAAATTCGCATGATTTCATGGATGAGGTGTAATATGTTTACTATGAAATAAGTGCTCAAAAAATCAGTGATAGGTAACAGAATTTTAAGGGTGATTAATTTTGTAAGAAAATGGACAGAGTTAAGAATGTTTGAAATCATAAATTTTATTGTCATAAAAGGAAGCACGAAATCCACTTTCTGACTTTGCTCATTGTTTAAATTTAATATAATAAACATTCTACCTTGCAAATCTAATTTTGCAAGCATTGATTTTCATTCTGATCAGATATTCTTCAATTCCCTGTCATTATAACACTTTACAATCATAGGAACATCTCTGAGGTTCTATTCTTTTGTTTTTTGTAAACATTTTTGCTGAACTTTTCAGTGGCAAGTATCTCAAGGTTTTCTTTTATGTGCTTATCTGGCCAGCTTTCAGCAGAGAACACGGATTTGCATAAGAATGAGCTCTAGTGGAATCCTTGCAAAGGGTTAAGTTCTTTAGGTTTCTTGAGTTGCAGCTTTTCTCAGGGACATCTGAGTCTAGAGATAACAGGTGTGAATCACTGCAGAACTTTTGAAGAAAAAAATATTCAAAATCACAAATGAAAATACAGATACATATTATTTTCCCTACATTTCATTAAGGGAAGTATGTAATCTATTTTATAAATTTAATTTCTCAGCTGCTAAGCACAGTACCACCAGCAGAATAGGAATTTGCTAACATTCAGTTAATGAATAAATAAAGATATAAAATATAAAAACATGTTTTTGTAAAAAAGAAAAAAGCAATACGTCTTGACAATGCTCCCAGTGAGGTAGGTTTCTCGTGGTGTGGTACGGTTTACATTGGGAAAGCATTGAGCAATAAAATGAAGTTCCACTTTAAATCTATTCATAGTTTCAAGAAAGAATCAAGCATCTAGGAGATTTGCTCAATAAATAGTGGTAAGTGTAAAATATAGAAAAACACACCTTCGGGGCAGTGATTGGAGCAGGAGACAATGTTAATTGCCAAACTTTACATCTGAGCAATGAAAGACTATTGTGCATTGAAACAAGATTTATTTGCTAGAACTGATGTTTGACATTATGGTGTCTTGACCTGCTGCCCCTTCAGGAATGAAGAACTTTCCTCAGTCACTGGAACTGCTGCTGAAAGACAGTTTGGAGACAATCTTGGCTGCTGAAAATCACTTCATTCAAGGTCGCACTTCTTTCCAGGGACATCCCACATTCAGTGATTTATCAAAACATATACGTTCCATCCTCCTTTCATCAACCAGAGAAAACACTAAAGGGCCATTGTAACTCCAGAAGTGCCTACAGGTCAGCTGGTGCCTGGTTTAGAAGCGCATCAAAGCGCAACTCTTTTTTCTCAATACTCTTTTCACTTCCTTTTAATAGGTATTGTTTCTTAAAACATTCCATAATAAAATAACATCCTACGTACATATCTTAGTTTGAGTCCACTTCCCTAAGAATGTGACATACCACAGTTGGTTACAGGGCAGATTTGACGAAACAGAGCCACATATTGGGATTCAGAGCTTGGTAACTCATTCCCTGGCTGGCATCAAAGACCACACCACTGGTTATAGGCAGAGAACAGAGAGCCTCTGAAAAAAGTGGCCACACAATGGTAAAATGCACACAGGTACTAAGCCGGGATAGTGTACTATGAAAGGGAATTATTTAGACTGTGACATATCAGGTATGCTAGAGATATCCAGGAAATGGTAACTATAAGGACAGTGAAATTCAACTTACATTGTTAATTGATATTCTGGGAAGCAATTACATGCTAAATATGAAAGCCAGAGGGCATCCTTGGTGGTCAATATAAGAAGTTCAGATTTCTTTCATCAGGAAGGCAGAGAGAGTTGAAGACCATACTCATGATTTATTTATTTATAAGAATACTAGGTTCAGAGAGCACCTAAGTACTAACAAGGGCAGGTCTGTTCTACCAAAGCCAGGTACATTCTTACCATTTATTAATAAGAATGGAGTCTGACACACATGGGGCTATCTAAATTAATTCACTTGGAAATTTTAAATCTCAAAATTTGGGTAAGTCCCCTAAGCACGTGGAAGTATACCATTCTTCCATATTAAGGGTGAGAAATCCCTTGGTGCTTAGAGAAAAGGCGTAGGACTTTCTCCTGCAATAAGACATGTGCCTCATTTCCAGAATCCGTTTCCTGATAACTAGTCAATTACTAGGGCTAAGTCACAATAGGATCAAGATGTGCCGAAACTGTTGATGAAGGAAAAAGATTGCATTCTCAAAGAACTGCAGGGTTTGATTAACTGTACCAGCAGATGTATGCATGCATCCAAATGCTGAGGGATTAAACCAAAAAAGCAAAATAAAAGTTGAATAAAGAGTCTATTAAATATAGAACATTTTTTCTGAAGTACAGAATTTAATACTTGGACAAAACTTCAGGTGATGAAGCAAACTTGTTTAATAATATTTTCTAGTTGAATAGAAAAAGTGTTGTTCATAAATAAAGTCAATGTGTCAGACCATGGAAGCTGGTAAAACTGTCTCAAACTCTGAAAGAAGTGGCATATGTGTGTGGGTATATTTCATAAGACTATAAAACTCATCAGATAATTACATTTCTCAGAATTGTCAGAAAAGACACAACATTTGCTATGGAACAAGAAATGTGCTTGTGAGAAGGTCACCCTATTTAGTAAGAAATTGCATGATATCCCTCTTTTGTAATATGGGAATAATAACAGGACATGCTGTTACAAAACTGGGCCAGTTGACAGGAATGTACAATTTAGGACATGATTCAAAACAATAAAAGATAAGCAAAAACAGTTGTCAGAAGTGAGGTGGGCACAATTATTATTAGTGTCAAGGTCGAATGAATTGGCAGCCAAGGAGACCTGATTTTCAGAGAATTATAGAAATAGTTACTAGACTGTGAATTCCCTAGAGGTGAAACAGATGGACAACCAATAAGAATACTGCTCAATCTGTATCATCCAACAAAGTCAAGATGGATGATCAGGAGGCTGAGGGCGATTCCTTTATTTAGAGCTATGATTTGGACAGCTTCTGAATCTGAGATACTTTTCCAACCTGTTAGATTTTAACTGAAATAAAGACCGGGCCCAAGGAAGAAAGACACTGCAACAAAATAACAATGGAAATCATGTGGATTCCCTTGTGGTCCATAGTGAAAGGGGAAGCGAGGAAATTAAACTGAGGTGGCCTGATTTAAGATGAAAGGAAACAAAAAGGGAAAGCAGGTGAATCTCACAGAGGTCTTTCTGACTGAACATGGAGCTGTAGGACATGATGTGTTATAGTTCCTATGGTCTGATATTTTGTCCTTAAAATATAGTATCTTCAGATATAGAAAAGAAAGAAAGCGGGCTGTTCAGAAGAAAATGCATACATCTACATTATACACACACATACACATACACAGAAAAAAAAAATCATGCACCCATATAAATTATATTCTAGGAGTCAAACAGACAATAAACAAGGTAAGTGAAGTATATATGAAGTATTAGAAAGTAATGCATGTGAAAAATGAAAATAAAAATGGGAAAGAACTATAAGAATTCCTGAGGTGGAATGGGAGATTGACATTTTATTTATTTACTTTTCTTTTTATTATTTTTTTTATTATTTTATTTTTACAGACTGCATTTTGATTCATTGTACACAAATGGGGTATATCTTTTTGTTTCTCTGGTTGTGCACGATGTAGATTCATACCATTCATGAAATCATACATGTACATGGGGTAATGATGTCTGTCTCATCCCACCATTTTTCATATCCCCTCCTCCTCCTCCCTCTCATTTCCCTCTACATTTTAAATAGAGAAATGCTGGGAAGGTGATATTGGGATAAAATTTCTCAAATGTAAAAGAAAGTCTTCAAATAAATAAAAAAGACAACACTAGGAAAATTGGGAATGGATACAGTTGAACAATTTATACAAAAATAAATATAAACATCTAATCAAATCAGAGAATTTTCTAATGCTAGAGAGGCATTGTTTCAAATGCAGCTCCATGCTTTTATACTCTACAATGCTGGGGCTAGAACTCTTCACACCATATTCCTTCTGGTTTCTTGTCAGGTTCTGCCAACAGGAGGAACTAGAGAAAGACTGAGAGACGAGGAGAGAAGAGAAGAGATTTCGTTTTTCCTATGCCCACCCACCATTTATCTCATATCCCAGCAGCACATTTTAACCCACATTTTAATTCACCTACAAGGACCATAGGACATAACTGTGTCCAAGAACAAAAGGTTAAATTAGAAAATAATCTAAAAAGAATTATTTTATGCTTTGGGTGGGGCATAAGATAATTTATGATCAACTTAATTATGTGTTGTGAAAATTTGTTAGTCAATGCCCTATAGTTGAAAAAAAATGAAAAACATATATAAAATAAAGGTTTGAATTAAAACGACACATTCTCTTCAGAGAATATCAGCCATTATATTTATGAAACATTTGTATTAACATAGGCAATAATTATTATAAAATATGTTTACTATATATATATTTTTAAAGTATCAATAATCTTAAAAATGTAAAATATGCATAGCTGTTGAAAGTGGTGAATGAATCATTGCTTTGAACTTCCCAGAGATAGAAGCTGATACCTCCCAGTTAATTTCTGGGTGCAAAGGTGCAAAGTCTGCCCAGTTGTCTGGTGATGCCCTGTTAAAGATGGTTGTCATGGAATTTATCAGTTCATGACCTAAGGTTCAGGGATCAGCTGTCCTGGGGTTGAGAACTGTGGGTACAAGCTGATGACTGTAATCGTGCTGTTCAAACTGTGACCTTGGTTCTGTTTTAAAGTAACTTTCTCACAATGAATCCCTTTGATGTAAAAACCCTATAAAATAAATGTATGACTGCACGACCAATGTGATCCTGCAGAAAAATGATTACACTCTATGTATGATCTATCAAAATGTATAAATGCATTCCATTGTCAAGTACAACTAATTAGAACAAATGAAATAAAAAATTAAATATATATAAGATAAACATACATTTTAAAAAGCAAAAATATCTTTTTGGAACTCCATAACTCCATGATTTTTACTGCTGAGTAATATTCCACTAGAAAGATGTACTAGGGTTTGTTGTACGTTCCACCTACTGAAGGATAGCTCAAATTTTTTGTAGTTTGGGCAAATATGAATAAAGCTGCCATAAACATTAAAAAAAAAACTATAAAATAAATATGGGGAACCTGCTCATTGTCAGTTCCTCTCCATCAGAGGTCGGTTGAACAACCAGATCCACTTTCTGTGTTTCTATGTTTGTCTTTTTTCCAATCTCCTCATCAGCCCGATTTCAGGAAACTGAGAAAACAGTCATGCTGGCAGCAACACACAACAAAGTCTGAAGAGAAATACTATAGATTCTGAAAGTTATGGAAATAATATTCCTGCAAGATAGCCCCCCTGAAGAAAAAGGAAGGGACAATGCAGCTCCAGAGAAGGGAGGGGAAACCAGCCAAAGATTAACCTCCCAGCAAAACCTTTCCTAATAACAATGGGCCCTAAAAGAAAGGAGCGGATACTGAATGCTGGGCCCTGAACTTTGACCTTCCCTCACGGCAAATTAGTCCTGATGGAGGCACAGCAAATATTGAAACTCTGGGCAACAACAACAGATCCCAGAAAAAGTAAAACACTGGGCAAGATCTGAGTACTCATTCCTCAGGATTAGGACTCCGATCTCACCAGACAACGATGAGTTTCAACCTTTTTACAACTACACTCCTAAGTTAAAGTTTTAGCCTGTACAACTAGCCCCTGATTGCCCAACCTGCAGGTGCACAGCTTCCAATGATTAAACCATTCTCATTGTACCCTATAAAACCAGAATCGCTTCCGTAACTGCCATTTTCACAACCAGAAAAGGAGTCCCAAAGGTGCCTGAGTCTGGGAATGAATAAAAGGCTTCTCTGAATCTGTAGAGATCTGCATCCATCCTTTTGAGCTTACAGATGCAGTGGTAATTTTTTTGAGATTGAAACTTACCAATTATTCTTCTTTTGATATCTGTCAACTTTACAATATATCTATAATGAGGAAAAAAATCTACTGGAAAAGTATTTCCTTCCAACTGTAGAGACAAATAAAGCTCGAGTTTCTAAGGCAGGACCTACCCTACATATAATAGGGCACCAGTATGTGTAATGAAAGGATCAAGATCTAATTTGAAGTCCTCTGATTGGCTTAGATTTTCTTCCTTGTTGTAAAGCCTACAGCTCTTTTCTCTTTCATAAAGGTTTCACCAGAGCCCTGAGAGCTTCAGCTCTTTACTCTGCAGGGTCCAGGTACTTTGCACAAGGTCCAGTAAAATGAACTCTTTAGGGAAAATTTAACATATTTACAGTATCATCAAGAATTACCCTACAAAGTTAAAGGTTGATGACAATGAAGCTTCCTTATAAATATTGTTTTATCATTTGCAAACTATCTTCACATACACCAACACATGTGGTCCACAGGACAACCCTAAGAGGGAAGAGAATTCTGAGCCTTTGAGAAATTATGTAACTTCTGCAACATCTGAAAAGCCTGCCCAGAAATTCTTCAGTCCTTACACCTTAACACCATCCTGTGGACAGAACACATGGCCTAACTCATCATTTTTTCATTCCTGTGGATGAACTTGGCAGTCAGTCTGAAAACTGCTTCCTTATCAGTATACCCTATGAGGCTTTGCTTTCTGAGAGGAACTTGATTTAGCAACTGCAGCCCTCAGTGACTGTGGACATGGGAATTCTCTGAAAGACAAAGGGTAACCCTTGGAAATCTGTTTCAAATACTTACCTCTTACCTCTTAAAGTTCCACTCTTTTTCCTTTTGATTTGATACTAAAAAATAAAAAAGGAATGAAGCACTGGGATATAATTTCACTCTCCTCACTGTAAGGAAGATGTAGAAATTCATATTCACAAATAACATGACTTTCTACATTAGATTAATGGAAGCACACTTTCTTTCCTACTTAATCATTTTTAAAGTAAGTGAAATATTTTCTTTTGTTCTTTCTTTGAAAAATTCCAACAAATAAGTTTTGCTGATGTGATCCTGGATTGATTTCTCAGTTGAAGGAAGTCTGCTAAAGTGCTGAGCAATCCAGATCTACATTTGCTTTGTATAATACAGAATCATGCATTGCGATGATGGAGCCCAGGCTCCAGTACCTGGGAGGTTCAGAAGCACACTGTTGCTTTCAGTATCACCTCTAAAAACAAGTGAAGCCTCAGCTCAGAATCATCTGAGAAAGGTGATTGAAGATCAGTGTTGAGGGACTCTGTCTTCCTGCAAAGATATCCTGAACTTTCCTAAAGATTCAATTCAGGGCCATGGACCCACTGGTTGGTATTTTCATGCTGGGGCCACCTACCATAGCCAGACAGGAAGTGTGCAAGATTTCACTAGAAGCCCTAGATTTTACTTTAAAGCCTACCCTACAGAAGAATGGCACTTCAATCTTTCTAGAGAGTTCCCATCTTAGGGTTTTCTGTGTGCCAATATGATGGATCTAAAATAGTTGCAAAGGAACAGGAAACACTAAAGTCAATCTGGAACCTCCCCTACTATTTTCTTATGTTCATAAATACTGATATATTTCTTTAGGTCATAACAAGACCAATTCCAATATAATTCCCAAAGCTGGATTAGGACTTTATTGTAGTCTCCTATATCTCTCTATCATGAAATATCCTAACTCTATGCATTTTCTTTCTTTCTTTCTTTCTTTCTTTCTTTCTTTCTTTCTTTCTTTCTTTCTTTCTTTCTTTCTTTCTTTCTTT
>JAJEJO010051197.1:53011-67701 GCA_020662805.1 Glaucomys volans
TTTCTTTCTTTCTTTCTTTCTTTCTTTCTTTCTTTCTTTCTTTCTTTTTTCACTACCAGAGATTGAACTGGGGTGCTCTACAAAACCCCCAGCACTTTTTAAAATCTTTTTTGTACACAAATGGGGTACAACTTTACATTTCTATGGTTGTACACACTGCAGATTCACACAGTTCATGTAATCTTACATATACATAGGGTAATACTGTCTGTCTCAGTCTACTATCTTTCCTTCCCCCACCCCCTCCACCCCATTTTTCTCTACACCATCCAAAATTCCTCCATTCTTCTCTTGTCCCCCGCCCCGTTATGTATTATCATCCACTTATCAGAGAAAACATTCGGCCTTTGGTTTTTTGGGCTTGGCTTATTTCACTTATCATGATATTCTCCAACTCCACCCACTTACCAGAAAATGTCATAATTTTATTTTTCTTTATGGCTAAATAATAGACCATTTTTTATATATACCACAGTTTCTTCATCCATTCATCAATTGAAGGGCATCTAGTTGGTTCCACAATCTAGCTGTTGTGAATTGAGCAGCTGTAAACATTGATGTGTCTGCATCATTGTAATATGCTGATTTTAAGTCCTTTGGGTATAAACCGAGGAGTGGGATAGCAGGGTCAAATTATGGGTCCATTCCAAGTGTTTTTGAGGAAACTCCAGACTCTTTCCAGAGTGTGCTGTTCTCCTACCTCAGTTCTCTGAGTGACTGGGATTACAGGCATGCTCTCAGTGCACCCAAGTTCTATGCATTTTCTAAGCTGCACTAAGACATAACTTAAAGTACAGCCTATTAATTTATTTGTTACCAGTGATAGCCCCTCAGCTCCTTGTTACCAGTCTGAAATGATATCTGATGGAAATTTAAAGTAAGCAAGTAGAAATTTTTATAATAGATTTTAATTTCCATAACATTCAAACTTCAAATTGGGTTTAGATATGTCTGTTGTTGTTTAATTTATGTAATACATTTCATGTCAAGCGAGCTGCTTAGATCACATTCCAGTCTGTAATATTTTAAGACTAATCTGTTGTTTGTATCCTAAAGGTGCATTAAAGCTCAGAATACGCAAGCATTTTGATAGCTTGTCTTTACAATTTAATTTTAGTAGAATATTTAAAGAAAAAACGATTATAATCTCAATTAGAAATGTTAAATTTGCATAATTTATATTATTTATTTGTACCTTAATTTAACAATGAATTTTTAAATTTTGGGAAAGGAAAGCCAGACCTTTATTGAATGTGGCAGTAATATCAAAACAAGATGATGGAAGCAATTTTGAACTAATGAATATTAAAAGAATTTGTAAGTTTACAGAAGTACAGTTCTTCACATACTAAGTTTGATATTGTAATGGAGGGTAAAGTGTGAAATGTTACAACCACATTGTCCTTTTATGTTGTATGGGTTAAAACAATGCAACCATGGAAACATTAAATTTAAACCCAAAAACTTCTTTGAAAAAATATCTTAAAAGGCTGACGAAAGCAGAATAGCAGTTCATTACTTTTCATGGAGCATTAATAATGTAAAGACTTTATATAAAGTAGAATTCAGGTTGCTAAAGTTACTTTTAAAAAATGCATATGCTACTGTGGAAAAATCAAGGAAAAATCTACATTAACTGTTTTGGTTGAAAATATCGAATGAACCTGTGACACCATAAATGAATATATTGAGAAACTGGCTAATTGAACAAGAAAGTAATAGAATAAAATTACCAATGGATTTTTCATTGAACTTGATGAATATACAAATATAGAAAATATATGTTGGGATTTTTTGAAATGTATCATTTCCTAATTATATAAAGGAAATTTTCTCTTTTTTGAGCTTGTTTGCTGACAAAAACCCCCTTGAGATCTACAAAAATATGAATAATCATATTAATATCTATTTGGCTTGCAGTTGTAAGTTGTTGAGTAGCAGATAAAACTTGAGTACAAATAAATGCTATTATACAAATTAGCAATAATTTTGAAAATGTGATGACAATATTGACCATTTGATAAAAGTTTTCACCATTTAATGAAATTGATACAACATGAACAACACTGTAAAAGAAATTCATGGATGTAGAATCTATTTCTTTCATAAAAGAAATAATTAAAATTTACCTATAATAGAATAGCTTGATGATTAGTAAAAATTCTGAAATAGATAATTATCTTAATTTTAGAAAAAAAAGATAAAGGGAAATCTTAGCATACAGAGATTAGTTTAAAGTTTCCTGTTCCATTTTGTAGATATTTCACAGACATACATTACTTACAAATTATATTTTGCTGTTTTTGTAGAACAACTAAATATATTAATGTAATATTCCTTATATTAATGGTTATACTTCAATGAACACAATTTATACCATTCTTTTCTCCTTTCCTATGATATGCCTATCCTAATGATAATTATTGAAATTCATTTTGTAACTTAAATCTAATAATTAGAAAAACCAGCATATGCATTTTGAATTTCTTTTCATTAGATTTTTCTTATGGAAACACATTTTTATCACAGTTTTCAAAAATATGCTGTTAACAAATTTGAAATAAAATAAAAACCCCTTCATCTCAGAGAGTTTGAGAACCACTGAATTTAGTATCTTCCAGGGGACAAAGGCAACACGTGTGTATATGAGCATGTGTACATGCATGTGTGTACTCTTCTCCAGATCATGTTTCTCATGCTTACTCCAGACCCAGGTATGAAGTAAATCTCAATACATATTTATTGATTTAATGAATAAATGAATAAACAAATTAACATATCTGCCAACTAGAAAACTAAAAACAGAGGGATTAGGCAAGCAGTAAGAACTATAATGATTTCTCCTTCAAATCCTGAGATCATAAAGGTCAGAACGAGGTCAACAGAAGTCCACTGAGAGTGTTACAGTTCAAGTACCTAAAGAAAGACAGGAAAGGCCTTTCCCAGAGAATTCACATCTAAAACTGAGTCCAACTAACTTCAAATTCATGTTCTTCGTTCTACAAATTGCACTAACTATAACATGAATGTTTTAGGCTCACATGACTTTTGCTGTAGGACTAAAAATTAGCTTCAGTCAGTGCAATTTATCCTCTTAAATTAGTTTGAATTATACGTAAATTATATGATGAAAAATAATTGTTCCAAACTGTCCATAAAGTCAGAAAATATAGAAAAAAAATCAACATTTAGTGCTCTTATTTTATAGATATTAAATTTCACCAACCCAAACAATAGCAAGAAAAATATCAGGACAGATTCAAAACACAGCAAGCAGAAAGTTAAATGAGAGGATTGAATTTAGAACTGTTTACATTTTGATCTAGCTGTTTCAGATATGTGCTTAGAAAAAGCCTGTGGAAAATTCACAGGTGTTTTCCAATGCATTTTTTTTTCTTTCAAAATCAGTAAGATCACATTGTAGCCCATATATATGCACAATAAAAAAAGACATGTATAAAAGAAGAATTAAAAACAAATTATTGCCAAACACTGAACTAAGGACTTTGTAGATATTAGTGTCCTTTATCCTTATAACAAAAACAAAAAAAATATTAGGCCTGACGGTCACAAAATTGACTCTTAGGAAATATGGTATCACATACGTCTTATTAAAAATGATGCGTGAAAAAACTTGAACCTGTTTAAATAAAATACATATCAAAGCACTTCAGTGGATTAATCCATTATAGAGTTAAATTGCATATTTCACATAGGATTAGAATTCTAACTGAAAAATCATCTCTTTTTCCTAAAGGATAAACAGTTGACTCTTGACTCACTCTTTTTCCACCAAGTTGTGTCAAGTCTGCTTTCTTAATATGCCATAATTCATAATTCATTGCCTTCCCTTCATCTCACTCCTTTGACACCATCACTCATTTCCATTACTGCCAGAGCCTCCTAAAAGGTCTTGATTCTTGCCTCTCTGTACAAAATAGTTCACAGTGATCTTTTAAAATGCAAATCAGATTAGGACACGTCCTAGCATAAAATTTTCAATGGGCTCTAATTGCCTTCAGGATTAAATCTAGATTATACAATTTGGCACACAAATTTATTCACTGGCCCTCTCACTTTACAATGGTCATGCTCCTATTTTTTCTCATTCTTTCCCATACCTAAGCAACTGAAAATGTTTTCTACATCCAAAATATACCTGGCTCTCTCATTTTCTGTAGATTTCACATGATATTCCTTCTACATAGACTATCCTCACTACCTCATTCCCCATCTTGGTTTCTAACTCCTCAAATGTCATCTCAGTTGCTTCTTTGACTCATCATTCCCAAGTCCCCAAACCACACAAAATATCCTTGACTTATATGTCTACCATGAATAATGTCAAACACTAGTCTTTCTGTCTATTCACCAGTCTTAGAACTGAAATGTGGATTTCCTTTGGGTATGGAAATATTTATTTTAAACCTTCATTTCCAACAACTTGTGTGTTTAGGCACGTAGTACATTCTTGGTAATTTGAATGAAGAATAAAGGAGGACAGAGCAGCATAGAGATAAATGGCTTTCCAGTCATCTTGAATTACCTTTTTTTTTATCAGCATGTTTTCTGTGGTCCTTTGCAATACAATGCAAATTGCTTTCTGAGTGTGCAATTACAAGCACAATAGCTATCCCAAAAAGAGTTACTTTTTATTGGAACATTAAAGATTACAGCTTTGCAGAATAGGATTTTGGGTAATTTGGCAGTCTACAGAGATTGCCAGTTGTGGATGATTCTCTTTCCTGCTGAAATCGGCACTCCTTTGATAACCTTCCTTTTTAAAGTTATTACTAGGCTCATCAGGTTTCATAGATAGCACCTAAACTGATATAATAGTACCATGAAAATCTGCCATGCACAGGCTCCTAAGCTGATTGTCATTTGTATTATCTTACAAAAGAGGCAAATAAACCACTGAAATACATAAAGCATTGTTCATGTAATTGTTCATGTGTAGCACTCTCTATAATGATGCAGAACTGCAAGATGTACAATTAAGTTTTATGGCACTAAGATTTTGATTTATGTTATCTGTAGGAAAGAAAGGAAAAAAATAAAAACCCTAGATAGGGTAATGAAAATGGGACAACACCCTATCAAAGAAAAAAAAGTAAATCTTCACAATACACATTCAAGCTGTCATATGCTGAAACAGATATAAATACATAAAAGACAATATTTCTCCTAAAGTAATGGCTCATTGGGATGCATGTTCACTGAGAGAGAAACTCTCTACCATGCTTTGCTTACAGGGTCAAACTGGCTATGTAATAAGGCTAACAGCATTCAATACAAGTTGGATTATTTTATATATAAAAAACAAACTAATCAGAAAGTTTTCTAGATTCACTGTGATGCCACTAATATTTTATAGGTTTCTCAGATGCTTCTTCTTATTTTGAAGGGCAAATTCATTGAGATTGCCAGTTTGGCAACAAGTATCTAGCAAATGTATGCTATGTGGCTTGCATATTATATATTCTATATCTCATCTTGCTTTTTAAAAATTATACTAAATATTTATGCGTGCTTGCCAGTTACTACCTTAGAATAAACACACTGTTCTTTGAGGAATGCACAGATGCACCATAAAATATGTACTCTACTTTTTTTACATGTTAACATTACAGTTAACACAATATTGAGTCTTGGAGGAATTTTGATATTGTTTTAGGCTGGCAAAACTCTGCATGTGCCAGGGTTTGAGGAATTATAATCAAACCAATTTAAGAAGAAACTTGGGCTTTTCCACCTTGGGTCATATCACATTCTTAGACCACATGTCTTATGTCTGCATCTGGAGTGTGAAATTGTTTTCTCACACACAATTTATCCTACCTCTGAACCAATCCTGCTCTTATGTATCTTAGTACATGCCACACATCATTCACCAAACTGAATGGAAACAATTACACACATATTAAATAAAAAGGGACTTTGTTAGGGTGCAAGATCTTCTAGGCCCAGGGAACCAATCCAGCAGACATTTTTCTGTTTGACCCATTTGGCATTATATCCCAATGACTACATTCTCCTTAATATATCTTTTGCTTTCTCCTCTTTCTCCTGATTCCCCTTCTCTTCCCCTTCTCCTTACCCTTCTACTTCTCTTTTTCTCCTCATCTTACATTTTTTCTTGATTTACTCACTATATTCTAAAAGCTTCTTTCCAAATTCCTCAGTTAGCTCTTACTAAACTTGTCTTTCATTTATTATTCTGGAATCCACTAGAGAATGAATTCCATAAGAACAAAGAGGCAGAACATCAAGGCAGAAGTGTGTGGTGGAGGAAAGCATCTGGAGACATGGCACCAGGAAGCAGAGGGAGATTCCACATACTGATACAAAATATACACCACAAAGGCACTCCCCCAGGGACCTCCTCCAGCCACACCCTACTCACCTCAGTTACCACTCAGTTAATTCCTGTCGGGGGATTAATTCACCAATTGGATTAAAACTCCAATAACCCAATCATTTAACCTCTAAACCTTCTTGCATTGTCTCACACATGAGCTTTGTGGGGATCCCTTATATTTAAACTATAACATCATCTAAGTAAAAGTTTTGTAAAGAATTAGGAATATAGTTTGATGAAAAATGAAAAAGCAATCCTTAAGATACTGGTTTTCAATATTGGATGCACATCAGGATCACGTGGAGAACTTTAAAAAATCTCAATGCCAGGATTCCACTCAAGTCAATGAAATCATATCTCCCAAGATGATGCAGAGTCATTAGTAGTTTTCACCTAGATATTCCACTGTGCAACCATGCAAGGCTAAGGAGATAAACTATAGTTTCAAAAACAAGCAACCATACTTTTTAAATATACAGTCAAGTTAGTTTTTTCAGGATACTAATTATGGGACTTAAATAAAAAGATCCTTACATTTAATAAGAAAATTAACTGATATCCCACTATTCTACATTTTCCTTCATGCCTTTGGTTATATCTGTCTTTCTAACACTTAATGAATGTGCCTCCACTATAATTCTACATTAACTGAATTCACTTTAAGAAGTTGACATGATTAGACTTTGCTTATACCAAATTAGGTATCAGTGTGCAAGATGATTTGCCAAGGGTGAAAGAGAAAAGAGGCACAATGGAGATTTGCAGATGTCAGATTTTTTTGATTATAGGAATTTATTAGTATTAAAACAATGTTTAACATGAGTCCTACTATTTCATTTTAAATGTTTGTCAGGAAAAAAATTCATTCATTTGTACCACTCACACTTGTGCTGAAGGGATGAAAGAATATGAAGGACAAATTCAAGATGACTCCTGTTATGGTTTGGATATGAGGTGTTCCCCAAATCTCCTGTTAATGCAGAAATATTCAGAGATGAAATGATTGGATCATGAGAGCTGTTACTTAATTAGTCTGTCCTAGTTTGAATGGACTGATTAAGTGGTAACTGTAGGAATTTGGGGCATGACTGGAAGAGGTGAGTCACTAGAGGTATGCTCTGGAAGGATTCATCTCTCCTCTCTCTCTTTCTGCTTCCCAACTCCATCATCAACTGAGAAACTTTCTTCCACTGGGCCCTTTTCCCATCATGTGCAACCTCAACTTGGACCCATACCAATGGAGTCAACCTTCTATGGCCTTCTATGAACCTCTGAACCCATGAGCCCCAAATAAACTTTTCTTTCTCTAAGTTGGCCTTATCAGGTATTTTGGTAACAGTAATGAAAAAACTAACTAAAGCAACTCTAAAATTCCTCGGCTCACTGATAGGACAGAATGTAATACCATGAAAAGACTGAGTTTCAGGAGTTTGGAGAGGGAAACATAACTGATCTGGATTTTTGAATGTTGATTGGTTTGCCTGCAAGGCAACCAGAAGAAAATAACATGTATGAGGTCAATTGGGGATGCAAATATAAATTAATTTATACCACATAATTTGCCATTTCTCTTCCCATTTTAAAGCCTTTGCTATTTTGTTTTATATTTTTCCAAGTGACTTGTAAGTTGCTTAAGCACTTATAATTGTTCTTATGATTGAGTAAACTTAGTAATTAATTTCGAATGACCTATGGAGTTATTGAACTAGAAAAGGATGAATAAAGATTCCCTTTGGTCTTTCTGAGAAAATGATTTATGTCCCCTGTTCATATCACAAGTAGAACTTGAAATTAAAAGGCAGAAGTAAACAAAGTTGGGAGTATTGTTCAGGTAGAGAAGGAGGGGTAACTGACAGGAAAGTAAACTGGCTTTAGGCTCTGGCTTCATTATGGATTAGCCTGGTTCCTTTGGGAACCAGAGAAGTCACCATTCTAAGTTTCTTCTATGTGTTTGAGATATTATTATGGTTTGTGTAATTTATTCAGGAGAGATAGAAGTGGGAAGTGACAGCAATGTCATCCTAAAGTACTGTCTTCCACAAGGCAAGGATGCAGGAGACAAAGTTCACTCAGTAAATTCCGGAGTCCATGGGACACAACCACCTTTCAGGACTGGTGGTAGAGAGGAAATACAGCAAGCAACTCCTACCCAAGGAAATGATGGCATTCATGAGGCCGATGAGAATACTGCAACCCAAAAGCCCTTCAGTGCATTTAGAGTAGCTAGGTAGATTCTAGTCAAGAAGGATTGAAAATAAAGGAATTTATCCAAGTTTTTCCTTTTCTTAGTATGTCATCTCCTTGTCTTTTTCACTTGACATGCTACTAAACTGATTCATCTATATTTGACTTAGATATCACTCTACTTTGAGTGGATTTCCCTTTCTGTAATTCCTAGTTCTATATGACTATGTTCTTCAGAGTTTCTAAACTTACCTAATTTTTCTACTTTATCATTGTCTACTCCAAATATCTTCCTCAGGAACCTGATATCTAACATGAAGCTTGACACATAGGCTGTTAATGAACATACACCACTTCCCTTGAAGTTACAAGGGAAATATACACATGAACAAGACTTAGAAATGGAGTTAAACAATAGCCTCTTTTCCTGTTTGTTTGTTTCTTTTTAATAGTTTAAGGCAGTAACTGCACCTCACAAACATTTTTGATAGTAATTAATCATTCTGGGACAAATTCTTCATTAAAAAACTTAGGGCATGAGCCAAGAGTGATTGCTAGAAAGAAGGAGAGAAAGTAGAAATAAACTAGCACAGAATTCCTACTTCAAAGTTAGAACTAGTCAGTGTTGGTTTGTGAAGGCTACCATAATCAAATACCACGAGATGGGTGGCTTAAACAATAGAAACATATTTTCCCACAATTCTGGGAACTAAGTTCAAGGTCAATGTGCTGGCAAAGTTGGTCTGTGAGAGGCCTCTGCACTAGGCTACCTTCTCACTGTGTCCTCACAAAGCCTTTTCTGTGTGCATACACTTTGGCACCTTGTCATCTTCTTATGAGGACACCATGCTTATTGAATTAGAACTCCTTATGACATTTTAACTCAATTACCTTTTTAAGGATGCTATTACCAGACATGATCACATTCTGAGGTACTGGGTATTAAGGCTCCAACATATTATTTGGTGGTGGGGTCAGGGAATGCAATTCATCCTGTT
This sequence comes from Glaucomys volans, assembly GCA_020662805.1. Lineage (NCBI taxonomy): Eukaryota > Metazoa > Chordata > Mammalia > Rodentia > Sciuridae > Glaucomys > Glaucomys volans. The sequence continues at coordinate 62,555 of JAJEJO010051197.1, forward strand.
AGTGCCAGGGAATTGGTCCATAACTGAGGTTGTAAATGTGAGTCAGGGAGCACTAGCACCTGTTATAATTGTGGCAACTAACAGAGACAAGGAAATGAGATGAGACAGGCTTACTGAAGAGTGTTGTTTGGTTCCGTTTGGGAACTAACAAAAATTATTCTCAGCTGCCTTGGAGATACTCATGAGAATATTCATGAGCTATAAGTAAAGAAATTAGCAACCTACGTAAATCTTAGAATTTCACTAGGACTTTTGGAAGTACATTTATTTTTGGTATCTTTATAAACTTGAAAATAAAACCCCATGCTGCATAACATCTGAGTAGGGAAAATAAGTCAATTGTGTAAACTCAATATTTCTCTAATACTATGTATAAAATAATGCATAAAAATTATTGTTTGCATTTTTCCAAAATGACTACTTAGAAAACTAAGCTATGATCATACAGAGTTTCAACTTTAATTAATTCCAAAAGTGTGGGGATGCAGAAAGAAGCCAGAGGTATATGCTCTCAGGCTGCAGAAAGGTATAATCCTTGATTTGAGCACTCAGGATTGTTCATGCTTGTGGAGAAAACACCCAAGTGACCTGACCCACCGTCAGCCATTGCCCCAGGTGAGCTTTACTAGTCCTCCTCTCTCCCTCCTCCCTTTGGTAAACTGTGTGACTCCTAATTGGACCATCCTTACAGACTATCATGTTACACTACCTGTTCTTTGTTCCTGGACTCCCCTCATCTATAAAAGTGCTGTAATTCCTTAATAAATTTGAGACTGGTCTGGAATTTGCTCTCCTGAGGGCATTGGTTACCTCGTCATCCTTAACCCTCCAGAAGGGACAAAGACCCACAGGTTGAGTTACAACACAAAAGTACATATAAATGTGATATGGGGACACATTAGTTTATATCAAAAGGCAAAGATTTATTGTTTTTCTCTTATTTATAAAAATAAAGGGCTTAAGAAGTTTTTGTACATTTAAAATAAAGAATCTAGGCAATGGATGATAGATTTTTAGAAGTCTTCTGCAAGCAACGATAGAGTTTAGCATATAAAACCTATTTGTCTTCATTATCTGTAAGCTGGAAGAATAGAAATTGAATTTAGATGAATATGTTGAACTCACCAATAGACATATGTTGAAAGGCAGTGTGTGTCTTTGTGAATATAAAATTAAAGTAAGTGACTTAATAATAAAGTAAGCCTTTGCCAAGGAAGCCTAAGGTAGCAAGATCTATTCTCTGATCTTTCCCTCACTTCTCTCCTAGCTGGAGTTTAATAGCTCATTCCTTTTTTTGAAGGTATGTTGGGAAGAAGGCGGAGGAAAAAAAAGCAGAAGAATAAAATTCTGCAGACAGAAAATAATCATAGTGATTTATGAAATATTTTCGATTTCTAGTCACTAAACAAAATGTATATCCATGTACATATGAATTGTTACAGCAAATCTATAAAATATAATTTACCCCACTGTATGGGTGAAATAAAAATTTAAGAGAGACATTAATTTATGATACAGCTGTTTTTCAGATATCAATTAATGCAGACCTTAATCTACGTGAGATGGCAGGTGATTCTTTGTTTGTGTTGTTTGCACATCAAAATGTCAAAAAATAAATAAATAAAAATGAAAGGTATTGTGTCCATCTTAAAAATTTAAGAATTAAAAAAAATCCAGTGTTTAAAACATGCTTTTGACAAGCTTATCATGGGCAAAAACTGGTTCCCTAATACCTGTCCAGCAAAAACTCTAAAGTTATTAAAGAAAAAATTAAAAAGAAACATCATTAAATTTTATTTGGATTTTTTTTTCAGTAGAAATCAAAAGAGGATGAACAAAAAAAAATCCAATATGCTTTCTTAAAAACTGGAATAAATAAAAATCATAGAACCTATTTGTTATAAGAATTTGTTTGAAAACTTTAGGGAATCTGAGATGTTTGAAAGGCCCCTGGTGGAAACTGACAAAAAAGGAAAGTAAATGCTTTATGTCATAAGTAAAGAAAAAATAAGAATTTTTCAATTGTGGGAGTGTACGTAGCTGTCCACACACTTTGAACTCAATCAGAGCAAAACAGAAAAGAATTTCATTTGTTCCTTCTGCTGACTGTGATGGTACCAGCATAAAAATGATCTGATTTTCATCTAGTGAGTTATCTCTTCAGACAATGTACGTGAGGGCCACATGAGGGTTCAACATTACCATGTTAGACAGAAGGAAGAAGCACATTTTGGCTATGCTGTAATAAGATATTTTAGTAGCAGCTGGAGATCTGGGTCACACTGTAGTGATCAAACAGTAACTACTGAACGCACAAATGTTGTTTGTAAAAGGTTCCATGTTTCTAGGAAGCAGATGAACTGACAGAAGGATAACAAACATTTTGGCAACTTTTTTCTGATGAGTTATTTACTACAAAGTTTGTATGAATAATTTAAATTTTAAGTACCTTCAATTTTAGTGTTTTCAATTTTTTTCTATTAATTTAAAATTCTGTAACACTCTTTATAATGAACATCACTACACCTGACTTATCAATAAGAATCTAAAGGACAGAAATGTAAAATTATATTCACGATCACTTAGTTATAGTGAGAACCAACTTTATGCTAAATAACCACCATCAAAATTTTTGTTTCATTTCCTCATAGAAACTTATTGTCTGTTGCTCAAATAAAAATCTTGAAAAATACATCATTATTTAACATGGTCATCTTGGAAAGGTACTAAATCTCCATTGTATGATATTATTGTTATTAGCATTATTAAGATCATAACTGTGAAGAAAAGTATTTTATGTAAAAATAAAAAATAAATATTCTAAGTGAAGAATATGGAAAACAGATTAGAGCAGTAGGAACATTAAAGACTATTACAATCACTGGCACATTAGTAAATAATAACTGAGTCTCAAAAATAAAGGTAAAAAAGGAAACCTTGAATTTAGTTCAGTTTCCATAAATACCCACACTATGGAAGATTTCAAGCTCCTTAGAAAAACCTTAGGTAAATGTCATCTGTGAATTCAGTATTGCCAGATAGTGATGTGGTCATAGGAACCTGAAATCATACCTCACATTATAGCTTATGACATTTTTTCATATAATATTTATTATCCTGATCCTAAAACTTGCTAATCACCAATAAAACCATACCTCATAACATCAATGAGAAAATAGTAAAAGACATTTAGAGATGAATGTTTAGAGTGATTTTTTTTTATTGTGATCAGAAATATTTCTAGTGACAAACACCTTCAAAATTCTGAAGAAAATAAAAAAGCTATTCAGCTTCTCCCTTTGCCCTGGTTGCTGGTCAGGTTGTTCACTGTGCAGCAGTGAGAAGCTTATGGAACATTCTGGAAAACATTAGTCTAGTAACATGTACCGAATAATAAACTTTGGAAGGGCTTGGAGAAACATGGGAGGTTAATACAGAGTTACTCTGTAGAGCACTATGAAATATAATAATCATTTTTGTCTTCAGCCATCAATTTTTATTTCTCCCATACTCCTTTAACTCTCTGCTCCTATATCATAAAATTCTTTCATTCTCTTATATACTCATGCTTGAGCATTCTAATCTTCAGTCAGATATTTTTTTCTTGTTTTTAGTGTTTCTTGTTTTTAGTGTTGACGATGCGGGGTTCAGAATGTGGTGGAAAGAGAGCACTAAACCAAGAGGTTCTTCTGCATATCTCAGATGTGCTCATCTGGAGCAATATTAAAAAAGATACTGCATAGAATTCATTTAAAAGTGAAAGAAAAAAATCATTAGACAAAATTAGACAGTCCTTGTAATGCTACACACACATCGGGATGTGAGACAATATACCTACTTTGTGGGGCACTTAGTGAGTGCATAGCCACACCATTCATCTACTATAGATCAATAAGCAGAACACAGTGTGGTAGAACATGATGATGGGAGCCAGGAGCAGACAGCACCTGCAAAATTCTATTGGTATTATCAGATTTTAGGCAAAATCAGTCAGTTCAAAGAAAGAATTTTGATTACTTGAAAGAATAGTGGAAAAATTCCAAGACTTCAAGTTTGAAAGCAACCAGTAGAGCCAGGCATGGTAGTACATGACTGTAATACCGACTATTTCAGAGACTGAGGCTGGAGGGTCTCTCAAGGTTCAGACTAGCCTAAGCAAATTAGAGAAACTCTATCTCAAAGTAAAATGAAAAATTCTGTGGGTATAGCTCATTTGAAGAGAACTTTCCTAGCCAGTAGCACACACACAACAGAACAAAAGACCCTGGAATAGAATACCTTGGAGTTTCTCTAGATTTTGATAAGGACTTAAATTTAAATAATCATTTATAAATTTTAGAAAAATTATGAGGATTAAGGAAGAGCCATTTGGAACTAGCAAGATGAGTTTAATGTTGGTCCTTAGAATAGAAAATAAAAGCTATTTAACCTAGGGTGTAAGATATGGACTTTTCATTTAAATTTGATTTTCTGATCAGCATTGAAGAGTTGCAATATTTGGTACGTACTCTTATTAAATAAGCCATTTCCTGCATTTAAATTTAACTGTGTGTCATACATTTTTATTTGCAAAACGCTTACATACTAATTTAATGACAATTGCATGTGAGAAGCCAGCCCTGTAAATTGCACTGAACCTGAACTTGTAAGGAGAATAGTTGGAGAAGCAGCTATAGGAAGAAAGAATTGGGTAGAGGTGGGGAATCAACCAGTTGTTGGTTAGGCCTAAGTCTTCGAAGCTGAGACAAGATTCCTTAAACTATTATTATTTAACCCCTGTATAGAACAAATTAATCCTTTAATATATATATAGTGTGGCTGTGTTAGTGGCCCATGATGTATTGTAATGTCTAATCTGCAGCATCCCAAGAAAGACAAGTAATCTGACACAACTTTTGGAAGTCTTAACATCTGAAAGACAAGAAGATTTTGTTAAAAAATTATATTCCAGTTTAAATTGTAATTTGAGTCCTGAAATAATACTCGTTTAATGTTTCTATTTTACCATGAATTTTTTTTTATTTACTTATTGATTCACTGAACACAAATGGAGTACAGCTATTGTTTCAATGGTTGTACACAAAGTAGAGTCACACCATTTGTGCATTCATACATGTACACAGGGCAATGGTATCTGTCACACATTC
>JAJEJO010051197.1:72701-83673 GCA_020662805.1 Glaucomys volans
ATGTTATGCCACTTAGATGACTCATCATCAAGAACCATTGCTGGGGGGCTGGGGATATAGCTCAGTTGGTAGAGTGCCTGCCTTCCAAGCACAAGGCCCTGGGTTCAATCCCCAGCACCGCAAAAAAGAAAACCAAAAAAAAACCAAAAAAAAAAAAACCATTGCTGACAACAGCTAGCTGAACTCCAAACTAAGTATCATTAGCACAGTTTGAATTCTTCATACCCCATACCAGGAAACACGCTTAGTAATTCCTTACTTTTGGATTGGCAAGCAAAGAGGTCTGGGGATTTAACCTCATATTGATTGTCTCAGATTATCAGTCTCCTAACTGTAGTCATAACTCTGCTAGTAACATGGTCGTATAGTTGAGGCTGAAATTGTGTTCCCTGGGAATTTATGGTTTGTGGTATTAACATCCAGACTTATGAACCCTTTATGCCATCCCCAGAAGCTCATGAGTTTTGGGGTATGAGGCTGTGATTTATCCCCTTCATATCTTTAATAGGATGGAGATGACAGTTGCTACATTTACTTTAGGTAATGACAAATTTCTGGTGAAATTGCTTTTCTTTTTAAGATTACTTGTCCCTGACTCTTCCCTACATTTTAATACCAAAAGCAATAAGGGGTCTTAAGGCCAGTTTCCAAAAGGTAGTATTTTTATTAATACAGGAAACAATCTGGGCAAGAGTCAGAGTTCCAGGATCTGGGTGAAAGATTTTAACCACTTTTCTTTCTGTTTATTTTCAAGATGTTTTTAATTATAGGATGCTGTACAGTTTGTTCTACCTCTTTTTTAAAACTTTGTGTACAAGGAGTAGAAAAACACTAAATGACAACTTAAAAATCTTTTCTCTTTAGAGCATGGGTAACTTAGAGCATATTGTGATTAAAGGCATCTTAAATCTCACTCTAGGGAGTATCTTGCTTCAGGTCATGGATGACACATGAATCTTGCTGACTCTTAATATCAGAGGACTCAGGAAGAGGATACAAATCACAGAATAAGACCACTGACAGCAGATTCATTACTCACCTGTCTTTAGAAACATTTCCAGTGCTGAATTTTTTAAATGGAATATCGATTATTAATTTAATTTTAGGATTATTGTTTATAAACTAGAGTAATCTGAAAACCATCTGCTTGGGAGAATAGTTTGCATTATAAAAGTTTTGTAAAACATTATGCTGGTACCATGGCTTGGCATTTCACTTTGTTTACTCCTGGGACAACACTGTTACAAGAACAAAAAGACATTTTAAGATTCTTTAAACCAGACTACTCACTCAATGCATGACAGCTCTGCCACAAAGAAAAAAAGGGGAAAATCAATAATATGTTTTAAAACCTAAAAACAAAACAAAGATAATAATTGCCTGACATTTTTGTAATTTATGTATAGTGATGCAATGCATGATGGTTAAAATATAAATTCTAGAGCCAGAACATCTCTACCCCTTACTAGTTATGGGAATTTCAGGTACATATTTCATCTCTCTTGTCCTCAGTTTGTATATCTCTACAATAATAATAATAATAGTAATAAATAATGGTGATGATAATATATTTATTTTATTAGAATATTATAAGCATTCAGTTAATATATGACAAATACATAGAACAGTTTCTGGCACATAAGAAATATCCAATAAACTTTAGCTAATATTTAATGTGTCCTGCATACCAGGAATTGTATTAGGCATGTTTCTATATATTATAGTTAATTTTTTTCAGCCAACCCTGAAAACTTCCATGTTTATTCATTTATAAAAACTGAGGTTCACAAATTAAAAGGGTAATAAATGAAAACACATTATACCTAAATTGGGAGTCAGGAGACAAAGAAAACTTCAATTTTTAGATAAGGGAGGGAGCTACTAAACCAACTGAGAAAATGTCCATACATGGGTGTGCATGTGCGTGCACACACACACACACACATAAATGAGATAGATTTTCTGTGATACAAATTTGACATACTTGTTTTTTCCTGAGACCTAAAGAGGCAGACTTAGAATTTTAGCTCTGTCACGTAGCATATTGTATGACCATGGGAACTTTCATTATCTGTTAAAGGATGAAAATAGTAATGTATTTATATTATTTTCCATTTAAATTAATATACAAAGAGACCTAATTTAGTGATACTTCACCATAGCTGTTCAATAAATGATGTTTCCCCTAATGTCATTGGTTTTTGGACTCATGTTGTATTCGTTTTTGTATTTCCTTCTCTTTCATGCACACATTGGGAGGTATAGATAGTGGATATGCAAAGGAATGCCACAAATATTTAACAGAAACATGAGCAAGTTTCCATTTAATGACTTGGAGTCAGGAATTTCTATTTTACCATACTTCTTGGATAGTTTATTTTATTTTTCTATTTTTTATTGGTGCATTATAATCTCACATATCATTGGGATTTGTTGTTAAGTACTCGTACATGCACACTACATAACAATATAATTTGGCCAGTATCACTCCCCATCATTTCCCTGCCTTCCATGATGTGGTCCCTTTCATCTACTGATCTCCCTTTGATTTTTAGGAGATCCACTCAGAAATTTGTTTCCTTTTTCCTCTCTAGCTTCCACATATGAGAGAAAACATGGGACCATTAACCTCCTGAGTTTGACTTATTTTACTTAACATGATGGCCTCTAGTTCCACTCACTTTCCTGCAAATGCCATAATTTCATTTTTCTTCATGGCTGAATAAAACTCTAGTGTGTATATACACTACATTTTCTTTTTCCATTCATCCTTTGATGGTTCCATAGTTTGGCTATTATGGATTGTGCTGCTATGTGGGTTTGCATATGTCAGTGTAGTATGATGACTTCAATTCTTCAGGGTAAATACAGAGGAGTAGTATAGGTGGGTCATATTGTGGTTCCATGCCTAGTCTTTTGAGGAGCCTCCAAATTGGTTTCCATAGCGACTTTACTAATTTAGAGTCTCACTAACAGTGTGAAAGTGTTCCTTTTCCTCCTCATTGGACCGTTTCAGTATGCAGAAACACTGAAACATTACTGTGAGCTAGAAGGGCTTGGCAGTACTAAAAAGAAAGACTTAACTAAAGATTGCCACATAGACGCAAAGGTTAAATTAATTTATATGCTAAATATTGTTCAAAAAGGCAGTGTGTCGGTTTAGGCAGGATAAAGGAAAAAGAGATAATGATTAGGAGTTTTTATATTTTTACTTTATAATTTTTTTCATTTTTCTTATTTGATATGAGGTAATGTTATTAGTAGCAAATTAGTTTAAGGTGATTTTTATCTTCCTTCTGGGTTAAACATTTTTCCCTTCCTTAAACCTATATTTAAACCTCAACTGTCCTTTTTCTCTGCTTTAGAATCTGTGTTTTCTGAAATTTGTATAGTAACAGCAGGCTAGATAATTCCAGTGGTGCTCATGGTACTAGCCAAGAACAAGGTCCCCACTCCTTCACCCAGCTGCAGATTCCATACATACCACGCATCCTCAGCAGTTTTCTACTATACCAAAACGGTTCTTGGTTTGATTCCCATATATATCTGCATTGTTGAGAGAATTTTTTATTATTGTATTAATAACTTCAGAGACTAAGATGGGCCTAACACCCAAGAAATACATTTTTGCCAGCTCTTGTACCCCCTTACACAGAGGGCTATTAATTTTCTCTGGTGCATTGCACTCTACGACAGCAGTGCCCTTGTTTTGTGTTTGAAATTCTGTTAGAAAATAATGTTGAAATGGCTGAGAGGAATCATTTGCAGCAGTTTTATACCCTCACATGAGGGAAAATAGCGAAATAAATCAACAAAGCAAATGTGTACTAAAGCAAGTGCAAACAGCACTTATGAATGATGAAAATAATGGCATGGGATCTAAGGCTACTCGTCTTTATAATATCTTTTTTTATAGGAATTCTAACATCTGCTCATTCAGGGCAAATAAAAACAAAGTCATCTTCGAAAAAACCTTTTTTCATTAGTATTTATGTCTATTATTTAGTAAAGGTACATTTTTAGGTGTAGAATTTTCTAAAAAGTTTGCTTTATTTTGTTTTCAGTGAAATTATGTAAGTTTTCTTTTTCTAGAAGAGTCATTTTCACAAGTGGTATGTGGAGCTATATGTCTACCTACATTTTCTACTTTCAGAATTGTTCCCATTACGAGAATTGTGACTTATCTCAGAAAAAGGAAAAACAGATTAGGTATCTCTTTATTTTTACACTCGTTGGATATAATTTGGTGAAGTTCACATACTCCTTGCAATAACGATGTTTCCTTTCTGAAGGCATGGACGCTAAATTTGCACATAAAGCTGAGTACCTTGTGCAATTGAGTCACTTGATGACTACAGGCAAGTTTCCCATTTGGATGTTTCCCCCACCACCTTCCCCACAAAACATATGCACATACACACACACACAGACAGATGCATACAGACACACAAACACACAATATATGTATATTTAGATGATGTTTCTCTGATATCTGCTTGGCTCTTTTCCTTACTCATCTGTCACCTTAAGACAAACACGTTGACTTTGAAAAAACTTAAGGTAAAGTTTCAGGGGCATTTCAAAGTCCTTTTCAGTTATTCTACATTTATTCAATTAAGTTTTCCAATGGTATGCAATAAATGTCCCCACCTCAAGACTCATATGCTCAAGTCCTTATTCCGAGTGATGTTATTAGAAACAAGACCTTTTAAAGGTGATTAGGCCATATGAGCATTGCCCTCCAAATTGGATTTGTGCTCTTATGAATGGGACACCAAGCACTCTTAGCCTTCCCACCCTATCAAGGCATAGCAATAAGGCAACCATCTATGAACCAGATCTGCCACTGCTGTGTTCTTGGAGTGTCCAGTCTCCAGACTGTGAGAAATGAATGTTTGTTCTTTATATGCAATACAATCTATGGCATTTTTATTATGGCATCCTGAACAAAGACATCTAATAAAGGCCCATTTCATAGCACAACAATGTATTCTAGAGCAGGTCAGAGGGGAAGGATTGAGGGAAGTTAGGAGTGTTATTTTCATCTCTCAATCTTGTTCTATATAAATGAAGTTTTTCAGCATACATTGTAGGGTTTATAGAATTCCCCACGTTTGAATTCATCTTTATAATTTTTCCATTTAATTATTTCTTAATCTTCTCCAGACCAATGAGCTAAAATAGTGGGAATGATAGAATAAGCTGCAAGATCATACTATTCCAAATAAATGTAATTTAGCACATTTGCCCTAAGTATTTATCATGCAACTAGGATAGCTGCTAATTCGTAAGGCAATTTGACCTCCTATGCTATAGAAATACTTGTTTTGACAATTCTGATATTGAGAAACTAATTCTCCACATAGATTGCTCTACCATCCTAAAGATGCAGAAACTGATGAATGCGAGGAGTAGGAGAAGTTCCAATCTACTGCAAGTGTCTAAAGAAAAGTTACAGTGATTTGCTTAAAATAGTAAAGAACTTCCAAGAGAAATATTGCAGGTCTATGGAAGTTAGGGAGGCTTGCTAACTCTTTCATTTACCCACAGAGAAGATATAAGTAATTCCGCTCATCTGCGATGTCCCAAACACAGATAGAGGACCAGGCCAAGGGGTGGAGATAAGGACAAGTGCTTTGGCTGTGTGATCATAAGCTTGAGCATCTTATATTCATATATATTTGAAGTTCTATATAGTTTATATTCAAAGACGTAGAGGACTGATTTCAAATCTTGAGATATAACACATCCCCGCCTTCTATTCATTGTGAATTTGCCAATTTATTGAGAACTTAAATCTCCTGAATCAATAGGAAGAATGAGGTTGTGGTGGAGTGACTCTTACCTTCTAATTTGAAGAATAGCTCTTAAAAGATAGGAAGGACAAGGTCCAATGGTTTATGTGCAGAGCTGTACAATCAAGTTAGTTAGAGGTATTGTATCACAGGTATGAACATGGCAGCCCAAATTAATTTCTCAATCTGGTCATATCAAAATAACTAAAATAATTCCAATTCAAAAGGTCCAACAATTGAGTCACTGAAATAGTTCTCAGCTTTGGCATCACTTAGAATGTGTGTGTGTGTGTGTGTGTATGTATGTATTTTTTTTTTGTAACCAAATATTTAAAAGATACTTCCAGGGATTGGTTTAGTTGCAGATTGCTAGATGTAGAGCAAAATCTTAAGGGCAAATTTTTCATTTCCTGGATTGGTTTAAAGAAAAATGAGTGGTTGTTGAAAATAATAAAAATTTTATTAGGATGTTTCATCTAAATAAAATTTCAATCTCAATTTCATTAGGCTTAAAATGAATTTTAGGCTGCAATATAACAGTGTTTAATCACATTTATACATAACTATATAGTGGAAAAACATTGTTCAATTTTTCATAATAATATACTCTGCATTAAAAAAATACTATATGCCTGATAATTCTGGAAGCAAAAGATTCTTTACCCTTGCTCCTCTTATAGAGAATTTTTATAGATTTTGAAGATAATCTTTGGAGTTTCTTGTCCAATTTATATGAAAATATATTAAAACAGCATAAAAATTAAAAAATAATAATACAACAAATATTCATACACCTTTCAGCCATACTATTAACTTGCTAATGTTTTGCCACATTTCTTTCATTCTCCTTTTTCTATGTTACTAAATTTTATTGAATCCATAATATTCAAAATAGTATTTTAACATGACTATAAAATGTAATTAACATTATTTTAATGTTAATTTTTCTATCCTAAGCTTTTGAAACCCAGATTATTGTTTATAATCACAGCATATTTCAATTTGGATAGTAAATTTTTTCCTTGTAATTAAAAAAATTAAGTTATTTTTAGTTATACATAATAGTATAATGTATTTTGACATATCAAACATTCATGGAGTGTAAGTTCCCATTTTTGTGGCTCTACATGATGTGGAGTTATTCTGGTCATGTATTCACATATGAACATAGGAAAGTTATGTCTGACTCCTTCTACAGTCTTTCATTCTGTTCTTGCACACACACCCCACAATGGCAAATGAAACATTTTGCTGAATAATATGAAACTTAGTTGCAGCTATTTTTAAATATCACTACTAAATAACTCAACATTTCATCCTGAATCTCCCACCAAAATAACAATTTCTGTATAACACAAGTAATATCTTTAATAGAAAATAATCTTACTGTAATGAAATAAAAAATATTCATATTCATTTTTCTTAGTTCTTAATAATCATGTTTCTTCTCAAGAAGTCATATGCAAATCTAGATTTTCTTTTGTTTGTACCTTACAGTATTTTATTTTATTTTTTAATCATTTTTTAAAATGTATTTATTTATTTATTTAATTTGTACAGTCTTCATTTTGATTCATTGTACCCAAATAACTTTTCATTTCTTTGGTTGTGCATGATGTAGATTCATACCATTCATGTAATCATACATGTACATAGGGTAATGATATCGCCTCATTCCACCATTTGTCATATCTCCACCCCCTCCTCCTCTCATTTTCTTCTTCCTAATCGAAAGTTCCTCCATTCTTCCCTCATCCCCCACCCTCCCAACCCAATTATATATCATCATCCACTTATCACAGAAAACATTAGGCCTTTGGTTTTTTTGGATTGGTTTATTTCTCTCAGCATGATATTCACCAATTCCATCCATTTATCTGCAAATGCCATAATATTATTCTTTTCTATGGCTGAATAATATTCCATTTTGTAAATATACCACAGGTTATTTATCCATTTATCTGTCGAAGGGTATCTAAGTTCCACAGTCTAGCTGTTTTGAATTGAGCTGCTGTAAACATTGATGTGGTTGTATTACTACTTCCAAAGCACAAGAAATCAAAGCAAGAATCAATAAATGGGATGGATTCAGACTAAAAAGTTTTTTCTCAGCAATGGATACAATCAGAAATGCGAAAACAGAGCCTACAGAGTGGGAGAAAATCTTCCACACACACTTCATATAGAGCACTAATCTCAAAAAGTTATAAAGAACTTACAAAACTTTATACCAAAAATATAAAGAACCCAATCAATAAATGGGCCAAGGATCTGGACAGATACTTTATGGAAGAATATGTACATGCGATTAATAAATATGTGAAAAAGTGTTCAACATCTCTAGTAATTAGAGAAATGCAAATTAAAACAACTCTAAGATTTCATCTTGCTCCAATTAGAATGGCTTTTTTAAAACACAAACAATAATAGATGTTGGCATGGTTGTGGGGAAAAAGGCACACTTTTACATTGCTGGTGGATTTTCAAATTGGTACAACCACTCTGGAAAGCAGTGTGGAGATTCCTCAGAAAACTTGTAATGGACCCACCTTTTGACCCAGTTATCCCACTCCTCAGTTTCTACCCAAAGGGCTTAAAATTAGCATCCTACAGTAACACGGCCTTACAGTATTTTAGTATTTGTCATTTTTTTTTCTTTTTTTAATGTGCACGTGTATGTGTGTGTGTGTGTGTGTGTGTGTGTGTGTTTATATATAAAGTTCTATTAGGCTGTCATAAAAATTTGAGTTTTTTCAGTTAATTTTCTGAAGAACATGGTCTTTTTGTAATATAGATTTAATTTTTATTTTTACTTCTGAAAAATTTCTTGGATTGTGATTAGTAAAACTACTTCTCTTTCATTGTTTTAACCTTTTCCTTCTAAAGTTTTATGGATGTGTAATTTTCTATGTTGCTCTTCTATCAACTTTTTGCTAATCCTTTTAATTCTTTTGTGTATTTCCTGTTTGTTCTTCCTCATTTTTTCCCTCCAGCTATTTATTTTACATTCAGCAAAATATATTCTTTCTTTTATACATTCTTATTTAGCTGCATTTCTACAATAAATTTGCTTTTCTGTTTCTCTTTGTGTATGTTGTGTGTGTGTGTGTGTGTGTGTGTGCGCGTGTGTACTCTGGTTGGTTACTCTGCTAACCTTCATTTCTCATATTCTAGGATTTTAAAAATTATTATTTTTTAGTTTCTAAAATGAAGTAGTATTTCATCTCTCAACTGGTATTTAGGGAGATTATATTCATGTAGGGTTTTTTCTGTAGTTTTCCTCTGCTTTTAGTTTGACTTGGGGGCAAGTTTTCATCAACTGAAAAATTTTGATTAGGGCTCTGTAGCTTTTGTGTACTAGAAATATTGTGTTCATACGCTATGCCATTTTTCTCTTTATTTCAATATAACTTTGTTGTTCCTTTTCCAACAATAATGTATTTCTATCAGTTACAGTTGAGGAATTTGGGATGTATTCTAGAGCTTTCAGTTAGAAGAAATCATCTTCTGTCTTACAGTAAAATATTTATTTGGTTGCACTTTTACTTAGGAGGAGGGGTTGCTGTCATCACTTAAGTTTTATAATTTTTAATTGGAGCATATTAGTTACATAGAACAGTTGGTTTTATTGTGGCATACTCGTACATGCATATAAAATAATTTGGTCAGTTTCATTCTCTAGCACCTCCTTTTGCCTCCCTATCTCCTCTCCCTGATCTTCTTCTACCCCACTGGTCTTCCATCTGTTTTCACAAGATGCCTTTTTCTTTCCTCCTTTTGTCTTTATGGCTTCCACATATGAAATAAAACTTATGGCACTAGTCTTTCTGTCTGATTTATTTTGCTTTAGTTACATTCATTTTCCTGCAAATGATAAAATTTCTTTCTTCTTTGTGGCTGGATAAAACTCCATTGAATATATACACCACGTTCTCTTTTCCCATTCACCCACTGACAGACACCTATGTTCTCATAATTTGGCTACTATGAACCATGCTTCTATAAACATAAGGAGTGCATGTATCTCTAAAGTATGCTGTCCTTAATTCTTTTGGACAGACAACAAGGAATAGCTGGATTGTATGGTCATCCCATTTTTAGTTTCTTGAGGAACCTCCATACTAATTTTGACAATGATTATACTAATTTACATTCGTCCAAATAGTGTTTACGT
Organism: Glaucomys volans; assembly: GCA_020662805.1. Classification (NCBI taxonomy): domain Eukaryota; kingdom Metazoa; phylum Chordata; class Mammalia; order Rodentia; family Sciuridae; genus Glaucomys; species Glaucomys volans. The sequence goes on from JAJEJO010051197.1 coordinate 82,671, forward strand.
GTTCCCCTTTCCCTGCATGCTTGCCAGCACTTATTGTTATTTGTATAGCAAGAGTCACCTGATTCTTGACCAAGGTACAAAAAACTTATGACCAATAGGTCCAAATCTTCATCATGTTAACCTAGGACCAGATTTCCTTAACATGACTCCCAAAGCTCAAGAAATAAAAGCACGAATCAATGATTGGGATAGAGTCAAACTAAAAAGCTTTTTCTCAGCAAAGGAAACAATCAGCAATGTGAAGAGAGAGCCTTCAGAGTGGGAGAAAATCTTTGCCACACACACTTCAGATAGAGCACTAATTTCCAGAATCTACGAAGTACTCAAAAATCTTTACACCAAGAATACTAATAACCCAATCAATAAATGGGCCAAGGAAATGAACAGACACTTTACAGAGGAAGATCTACAAGCAATCAACAGATTTATGAAAAAATGTTCAATATCCCTTGTTATAAGAGAAATGCAAATCAAAACCACCTTAAGATTTCATCTTACCCCAATTAGAATGTCTTTTATTAAGAATACAGGCAACAACAGGTGTTGGCGAGGATGTGGGGAAAAGGGTACACTCATTCATTGCTGGTGGGAGTGCAAGTTGGTGCAGCCACTCTGGAAAGCAGTGTGGAGATTCCTTAGAAAACTTGGAAGGGATCCACCATTTGACCCTGCTATCCCACTCCTTGGCCTATACTCAAAGGACTTAAAATCAGATTGCCTCAGTGATGCAGCCACATCAATGTTCATAGCTGCTCAATTCACAATAGCTAGATTATGGAATCAACCTAGATGCCCTTCATTAGATGAATGGATAAAGAAACTGTGGTATATATACACAATGGAATATTACTCAGCCATAAAGAAGAATAAAATTATGGCATTTGTAGATAAATGGATGATGTTGGAGACTGTTATGCTAAGTGAGATCAGCCAATCCCAAAAATCCAAAGGCCGAATGGTCTCACTGATAAATGAATGATGATGCAAATTGGGGGGGGGGGGA
>JAJEJO010051197.1:83773-105501 GCA_020662805.1 Glaucomys volans
GGGGGGGGGGGAAGGGTGGCAAGAATGGAGGAAGGATAGATAGCATGGAGGGAAGGGAGGGATGGGGTCAGGGTGGGGGGGTAAAAATAATAACAGAAATTGTGACAGATACCATTGCCCTATGTACATGCATGAACGCACAGTTGGTGTGACTCTACTTTGTGTACAACCAGTGAAACAATAGCTGTACTCCATTTGTGTTCAATGAATCAATAAGTAAATAAAAAAAAAAAAATTATGACCAACTCTTTAATGTTACTGGGAAAACGGGCTATCCATATATAGAATGTGAAATTAGAACCCTATTTCTCAGAGAAGTAAATTCAAAATGGATCAAAGACCTAGGAACAAGACCAGAAACTTGGCAACTGTTCGAAGAAAGCAAAGAGGAAACACTCCAACATGTAGACATTGGCAGCAACTTCCCCAACAGGAAGGAAATAATACAAAGAATCAAGAATGGGATGGAATCCAACTAAAGAGCTCCATCACAGCAAAGGAATCAATTAACAGTGTGAAGACAGAACACACAGAATGGAAATCAACCTTTGCCATCTTCTCTTCTAACAGAGGATTAATATTTGCAATATAAAAAGAACTCCAAAATCATTTTTAAAAGACAATAAATGGGCAAATGCACTTAACAGGCACTTCTCAAAAGAAGAAAAGTTCCCAAGAATTATATGAAATCATGTTCAATATCATTAGCCATCAGAGACATGCAAATCAAAACTACACGGAGATTCCACCTCACCCTCACTCCAGTCAGAATGACAATCTTAAAAAATATTTCATCTCCAACTCATCAAAGGTTATGTCCCCCTCCCAGTTGCATCCCCTAAATCCGCATCGACTTCTTTGGAAGCACCTCACATTTTCAGGGCTTGTTTCTGAGCCTCAGAACCCAGTGAATGGATACAGGAAACAGATCTCTAGCCTGTAATGCCACACCCAAGGCAAACCCCTCCTTTTATTGGCGTAAGCATACCTGAGTTCCGAGAGTAATGGAATGCGTTTAACCGATGCTTTGGAAAAGAGTCGATTTGGACTTCAGAGATTTTTTCTGGTGGCATCAATGGCTTCTTTTACAATCCAATTAGAGTTTCATTGTCTTCTGCTCCCAGTTATGCTGTAGAGAATTTTTATTTATTCACCTTTTTTAAATTATTTTTGGAATATTTTGGAAATATCTAGAACTGTCTAGATGAGAATGTCTAATGAGAATGAAGAAGTTCCGAAATACGATATTTTAGTAAAGTTTGTTCTTCAATATAAGAGAATTTAGAATGAACAATCAAAAAGACAACCAAGATCTTATACTTTAATATTCTTTTCTTCAATTTTCTAAAATTCACATGGTAATGTTTTAGATTGTATGTGACATTTGTCTTGTGTGGTCATTATCAGCTACTGAAACTTCTCCCTCTTTTAAAGATGTTAATGAGCTACATATGAGGTAATTCAGTTACAGTTATCAAACAGAATATTATCTATAGTTTGAACTGAGAGCACGTTAGAGAAGAATTGTAAAGGACAGAGAGAATAAGGTTTAAAGCCAAAGTTCTGTGTTTAAGTTTTTGTTCAACCTGTTGAAAGTTGTTTCCAATTGGATATGCTATTTGACCAATTTATATCTCAAGGTTTAATCCACATTGAATATGAAAAGCTATAACTCAAAGTCAGATGTGAAGATTATCTATGATTCTAAAGAAAATGTTTTGTAAGCATGGAGCACTACACAAACTTGGAATTACTTCAATTAATGAAAATTATGTTGAAAATTATTTAGAAATATAGTTTGAAGCAATTCATGCTTTTAATCCTTGTCTAAATGTATTTTCTGCAGATGAGTTTCAAAAATATTTAAATCAAGAAAAAAAGTGTCCTTTTTAGCAATATGTCCAAGTTGATTTAAGCATGTTAGACTGTATGCTAATGCATATATATAATAAATATTAGCTCTGAATTTAGTCCCATGGAAGTTCCAAACCAATTATTAACTAATTATTAACTATCTATGAAAGATCATGCATCTAAATTCAGAGGATAGAAATATATTCTATGTGTGAACATTATGATTTTGTATAGCACACCAATATGCAAATACGTAAACTCAAAACAATTCTGAGCAATTAGACTTAGTGTCTTCATAATAGGTTTGCCACCTGATTGTTTTTAGAGTCGATACAGGTAGGGTTAGAGGTTTTAAATTGACATTAGGCTAATGATTTTTATTTTTGGTGGATTTCTGGAAATACCTAGAATTAACCACTGAAGAGATTATCCTACATATTTTTTTTAATTTTTAATTTTTTTTATTTTTACAGACTGCATTTTGATTCATTGTACACAAATGGGGTACAACTTTTCATTTCTATGGTTGTGCATGATGTAGATTCATATCATTCATGTAATCATACATGTACATAGGGTAATGATGTCTGTCTTATTATACCATTTGTCACACCCCTGCTCTCTCCCTGTCTCATTTCCCTCTTCCTAATCTAAAGTTCCTCCATTCTTCTCTCACCCCCCACCCTCCCAACCCAATTATATATCATCATTCACTTATCTTGGAAAACATTCGGCTTTTGTATTTTGGGATTGGCTTATTTCACTTAGCATGATAATCTCCAATTCCATCCATTTATCTGCGAAAGTCATAATATTATTATTCTTTATGGCTGAATAACGTTCCATTGTGTATATATACCACAATGTCTTTATCCATCTGTTGAAGGACATCTAGGTTGGTTCCACAGTCTAGCTATTGTGAATTGATGTGGCTGTGTTACTGTAGTATGCTAATTTTAAGTCCTTTGAGTATAAACTGAGGAATGGGATAACTGGGTCAAAAGGTGGGTCCATTCCACGTTTTCTGAGGAATCTCCACACTACTTTCCAGAGTGGCTATACCAATTTGAAAATCCACCAGCAATGTAAAAGTGTGCCTTTTTCCCCAAAGCCACACCAACATCTATTATTGTTTGTGTTCTTGATAATAGCCATTCTAATTGGAGCAAGATGAAATCTTAGAGTTGTTTTAATTTACATTTCTCTAATTACTAGAGATGTTGAACACTTTTTCATATCTTTATTAATCACATGTACATCTTCTTCTGTAAAGTGTTTGTCCAGTTCCTTGGCCCATTTATTGATTGGGTTCTTTATATTTTTGGTGCAAAGTTTTGTAAGTCCGTTATAAATTTTGGAGATTATTGCTCTATCTGAAGTGCGTGTGGAAAAGATTTTCTCCCACTCTGTTGGCTTAGGATCAGACTTCCTTAGCAAGACTTCCAAAGAATCAATAAATAGGATGAATTCAAACTAAAAAGCTTTTTCTCAGCAAAGGACACAATCAATAATGCGAAAAGAGAGCCTACAGAGTGGAAGAAAATCTTTTCCACACGCAATATCCTCATTGCTATTTCTAGTTCTTTTCCTATTTTTCTATGAAGTTTTTAAATTTTTCTGTTTCCTACATCCTTCTAAATTATTCTCTACCTCTCCTTTCCACCATTCCTCACAAAACATGATCATGTCAAATAGATTTCACCTTACATCATGGGTAGTTATCACAATACCATAAAAGTATTGCTTGACTCCTTATCCGTTACCTTTTCCAGGATTCAACTATGAAGTTTATGTCATTATAATGTGAGAATCTGATACCATGAAAATAGGCTAGTGATAGTCAAAGAATCTTATCTAAGATCAAATATGAAGCAACGTTCAAATATGTGAATTCTAGGAATGCATTCAATACCATTACGGATGTCACATCTTATGTGCACACACTGAATACAGAAAACATGAAAAATCCTTTGAACTTTATACTTAATGGCTAATATTCCTATTAAATTTGGCTGCTATAAAATATTTTTTAAAAAGTCAGAAATCAAAAAATATTTAATAAATGCATATACGCACAAGTAAACACACCTTTAATTACATAGAATCAGCTTCAAGTTGCTATGGAGAGAAGACAGACAGTGAAAGCTAAAAATTATTTCATACAGCAGTAAATTTTAAGAAATATTTCACAAGTGGGTCATGAAAGGCAGCTGGTAATAACTAAGAAGGACATAATTCTTTTAAAATGTAATAAAATTCTGCTGAAATTAAGAAATATAAATTTTTTCTCACATGCAATAATCAGAATATAATTTTCTGTCCCAAAAGACTTACTAAAATAATGTTCATTTGTCTTAAAGCAGAGAAGGACAAAGTTGGAGGACTCATACAATTCAAATTAAGACATTAACAATAGACAAAACATGTATTCAAAGGACAGGTATAGGGATCAATAACATTAAAGAAGAAATCTAGAATTAGATGCACACCATTATGTTTTACTTAATTTTGAAAAAGATATGAAAGCAATACTTTATATTTTCAATAGCCACCTTTGGATATCCATATGCAAAACTAGGAAGCTCTAAGTATACCAAGCATTTATTTATGTCTGTCTCTCTCTCTCTCTCTCTCTCAAAATAAGGTATAATGCAGAACAATTTCACAGATTTATTCAAAATAAAGTATAACAAAAACGAATGTTTCCTTCGGTATATTTAAGCAAGGATTTCTTACATGAGATGTCAAAAGAACAATTAAAAATTAATTGGACCTCATAAAAATTGAGAGCACTTATTCTGTGAAAGTCAAACATAAGAGAATAAGATGAGTCTCAGATAGGGAGACTATTTCACAAATCACACATCAGACAAAGTACTTATCTGAACTATGTAAAGAAATTGAATTGATAGGAAATAATTTCTAGTCGAAAATAAGAGTCAAATGTCAAAAATTAATAGAAGTAGAATCAATTAATTGTCTTATTTTGGTTAGAAATCTCTACCTTTAGCACTTAACATCTTAAAGAAGAATAACTTTCAAAAGTGTAGGTTCCTATCTTGAGGTTCAAATATTAATCTCACAAAGTTTGCTCAGAGGAAATCAAGATGGGGAGAGAAAGGAAGGACCATGAGCATGGGATCTGTTATTGACAGAGACGTGAGGCATCTTTATTTGGCGGCAGACACTCATATGCAACAGTAAGTGACCTGCAAGTGGGAGTGCAATCTCCCATCTGAGTTCAGCAAAATGGTAGATGTCATCGTCCACTTTGGCACAATGACTGTGGTTATATGGATTCTTTAAGAAAAGATCACTCAAAAATTTGTGGAAATTTATCCTAATGGTGAAGGACATATACTTAAGTTCAAAGGTAGAACTCAAAAAATTTTTAAGGGAAAATTGAATAATAATGATGGGCTATATCTAAGTAATGAATTTATTCAGAAAGTCATCATCAATAGAAACTCAGAATGAGTAGCCTAAACAAAGCAATAAAGAAAGAATGCTTATCTAAGAACAGCAGTTACTTGATGGGATTGAAGATGTGAGGGAAAGGCCCCGGAGGTAAGCTGATGCATCAAATGAGACTCCTTCACAGGATGACCAAGCCAATTTGACCATGATTATGTTGTGCAATTACCATACTCAGAAGTGGAGAGGAGGTAGCTGGGCATGTTTAAATGTTCTCTCATATTCACACTGAATTCTAAAAGTGGCAGAACTAGTGAAGGAGAAGTTCAGTCAGACAATTAGAAGAGTTCTCCCAAATTTTTAGTCTTTGTCCTTGTCTCTAGGTCACTATCAAACATTGAGTTTGGAAGTATGACTACACCAAAATGAAATCAATAGGAGGTGGTGCTAGATAACTCATACATTGGTTATTAAATCTTAGAGAATAAATACAGAGTTTCATTCTTTAAATTAGTAAACATAGTAATAGCAACAATTTGACATGTATTTGTTTTTCATTTAGTAGCTAAATATGAAAAGAAAAAAGAAGGGTGAAGGTAGGAGGGAAAGAAGGAAGGAAGGGAAAAGGAAGGATGGAAGGAAGGAATGAATACAGGGAAGGAAATAAAGAGCAAAGGGAAAAAAAATCAGTGTTATTCACAGTTAACACTTCTGAAAAAACTGCCAAATCAATTTCAAATGTAAAATAGCATTATTTTCTTTTTTGAAAGCATTTTAAAACTTTTTAAAGGATTTAGAAATAAAGGTTCATCTATTTTGTTTTATAAGTGTATGCATTTGTGCTTATGAATGCAAGGAAAAGTGATAGAAAACCAATTACTAAATGATGTGCTTTTGCAAAAGACCGCCACCTTATTTTTAAAACAGATTTTTAAGAAACTAATACATACCACTACTAATACAAAACACTTTACAGTGAAGGGTGAAAGAAATAGTGCAGTGACAAGCCTGCACATAAAACCTTTGCAGAGGTAGTCAATCTTCCATTGTCATACCTGGCTGACTCAGTATTTCAATGATGTATTTGGAAAAAAGGATTGTCAATCACAGTAGATACGATACATCTATAAATGTATCGCAAATTAGAACTTTTTAGTGTTAGACATTCTTTTTGTGAGTGGTGGTATAGAGGGATGAAACTTTACTTTAGTGGTCAAGACATTTAGGAAATCTATCAATTATTTCACATTTAGCAACAATGAATTTCCAAAGTAGGATGATAGTGATAGCACGTATTGATGTCATTCCAAACAAGGTTCCAAGGTGACACTGCATCTATCTCCCTGCCCTGAATGTTTCTGTTGACACTTTCTGACTTTTTTGTTGCCCTAAAAACAAATAATGGTGGTTTTGGAGAACATTTCTTCTTTAATTGTGCAAATATTTCTTATCTATATCTCATTGGGATAAAACTCATTTTTTGTCAGAATAATATACAAATAGGTATAATTTAATTTTTATTTAAGAAATAATATAATTTATATATGAACTTTATAGTAGTAAGGGATGTAAACCCTTTTAAGATTCTGAAGTTTGAGGACACAATTGATCAATATGAATCCAATGAAAGAATACAACTTCAGATGTTAAAAGAGCTATGTGAGGGATATGTGATTCCAACATTAGAACAAGTCATGGAAACTGAAATTGGAGCCTGACCTGAATTGAAGTGTATTTTAGACCAAAGGATACTAATGGAAATGTCTTGAGGAATAGTTGGCCTCTGGAACCTATCAAAGCTGAGATGTTGACAGGGAGCGCCTTGTGTTTTACTGAGTAACAGAATTTTCTTTCCTCTATTTTTCCTTTGGTAAAATATATTTTAATTTTTATATAACTTATATAAATCGTCTTTTAAACTTTATTTTTAATTGACACATAATAACTGTACATGCTTTTTAGGTAGAGTGTGGTATTTCATATATAGATTGTGCAATGATCAAATTGGGGTATTTAGAACATTAACCACCTCAAATATTTATCAGTTCTTTGTGGTGAGAACATTTAAAACCCTCTCTCATAGCTATTTTGAAGTATGCAATATCATTGACTAAAATCACCCTCCTGTGCAATAGAACAGCAGAACTTAGTCTTCCCAGCTGTCACTGTGCACTTTTGACAGATGGCTCTCTCTCCCCATCCTCCTCTCCCCCTGCCCTCCTAAGCCCTCAGTAACCACTACTCTATTCTACCTTCTACAAGATCAATGTTTTTAGATTTCACATAAAAGTGAAGTATGAGGTATTTGTCTTTCTGTGTATGACTTATTTTACTTAACACAATTTCCTCCAGGTTCACCCATGTTGCCACAAAGGACAGAACATTATTTTTTAAAGTGGATAAATAGCATTTCATTGTATATACACAGATGACACTTTATCAATTCATCTGTTGATGGACACTTAGGTGCCATATCATGGCTTTTGTAAACAGTGCTGCACTAAACATGAGAGTGCAGATATCTCTTTGTCATATTGACTTGGCAAAGGAAATAATCCAAAGAGTGAAGAGAAAACATAAAGGATGAGAGAACATATTATCTTTTGATAAGGGATTGATATCAAGAATAAATAATAAACCAAACTGGACAGCAAGGAAAAATGATCCAATTAATCAATTGCCAAAAGACCTGAATAGATATTTCTCAAACGAACACAAATAGATGGTTAGGAGGTATATGAAAAAATGTTCAGCATCATTAATCATCAGAGAAATGCAAAAGAAGCCTGTAATGGGATATTAGTTCACCTCAATTAGAATGACTATTATTAGGAAGGCAAAAAATTACAAATGCCTCTGTGGATGTGGAGAAAGGGAATAATTATACAGTACTGCAGGAATGTAAATTAAGATTGCTATTATGGAAAACAGTATGAATGGTCCTCAAAATTAAGGACACAGCAACCATATGATCCAGTCATCCACCTGCTGAGCATTCATCCAAACTAAATTGGAATTCTCTTTTGGAAAATATTACCAATTGACTTAAAATAGAAGACATAAGTAAATACTAGATCTATTGTATAAGAATGTTATATACTACATATTATAAACAGTTTAGAAATGTTTAAGAGGAATACATCTTATGAATTTTATTAATATTTAAAACTTTACTGCAAATTTCTGGGAGCAAATACTAAAAAATATAAACTGCTTATTTATGGATTTTAAAATTAAAGGATTCTAGTATTAGAGAGGAATTACCACCCAAAGTTTCAGGAGATCCATTTATCAAGGCATTATATATACAAAGAATGAAGGTCAATGCTTGAAATGTAAAATCAATAATATAAAAAGATACAATATTTAAAATTTGATTGTAGTGAACATAGGTAGTAAAATTTTTGTGAAATTCTTTTTATTCCTATGCTAATCTTATAAAAAATCTTAATGAGTGCTCTGTGTATATATTCACATGGATATATGTGCATGTATGGAGATATGTATAATTAGCGACTTAAAATGTATCCACTTCTGTTTCCTCCAAGAATTCAGAACTAGGAAAAGAACATTCCACTCACTCTTATTTTTTTAAAAAAAATTTCAGATGAACTAAAGATACATATTTTTAAAATCCCTTTAGAGAACTAAGGTTAAAGGTTAACAAGTACCCTGACTCTAAGAAAAACAGCATCCCAAAGGACTGCCTTGCCTGTTGTAGAACATAGGAAGAAATCAGGATCAGAATGCAAAGAGATAAAAAGAAACCAGTTTAACAAATTGTGAAGAATTTGGGCTAGCAAGGTAGCACAGAGCCTCTGGAGACAAAGACAGAAGAGTTACTCACAGGCTGAGTAACAGGGATCTCTATCAGGTGCTTTGAAAAACCCAAGCTCTGCATAAAAATGTGGAACTTGGAGAGAAAGCCTTGCTTGTAGTACAGGTGTTGGGGCGGACAGCAAAAAGCCTGCACGGTCAACCTTAGCAGGTTTTCTCAGGATATTTTCTTAAAGCCTCAGGCTTCTGGAAGAGGGGCAAAAAATAATTTCATTGGGGAACAGGTAAAGACACATCATTGTTAAGGAAGTTTTAAACTATGCCCTCTCTGGGGGAGAGGTAGGAAAAAAAGCCTGAGGGTGGGCCCCTGTGCCACTATTATAAAAGAACTCCTATTATGCTGGGAAAGTGGGAAACTTTTGCCCACAGAACTCATGGCAGATACACGGCAGAGTGGAAAGAATGTAGACACTAAGGAAACCACATTCCCGAGAACTAATGACAGGAAGCTCCACTGACCTATAAGGATGTTAGTTCTGTTACCTTTACACACATACATACCCCAAAGAGAAGCCTAGCAAGCACCAAGTAACAGGCAAGGAGAGACCACCCTGAAGGGAGCCTGGAGTCAGACACCTCCTGTTGCAGGCTTATCTAAAAAGCAGAAACCTCAGAGAGTTCTAACACCAAGGAAAACCCACCTGTGGTACATGGAAAATCATAGAATCAAAACTCCAAATCTTGGGCAAATCCTGATCAGATCAATTCTATCCCCTTTGCTAACTGACTGAATAAAGACTACCAATTTCCAGGGGTGAAAACTCCCAAGCAAGGTATCAACTGATTTGTTCAATATATCTGGGCAATTAGGTTTTTTTGTTTGTTTGTTTGTTTTGGTTTTTTTTTTGAGACAGTGTTAAAGAAAAAAACATTAAAAGATATCAAGTAATCTAGAGAACCAGTCAGAGGGGTAATGTGGCCATTAGGTAGAGACTTTAAATAAGTATGATTCAAATGTTGAGGAATCAAGGGAAAATGCCAAAAGCATTCACAACCATAAAATTAATTTCAGAAAAGAGGAGGAAATTAGAAGAAATAATATAAAATAAATGTTGCCAAAATAATGCAATAACAGTGATGAACTCCTTTGACAGGCTCATACCTAGATTCCATAGAGTGAAAGAAAGAACTAGTAAAATTGAGCATAGGTCACTACAAATTACCAGCCTAAAGCATTTAAAAAACAAGAAAAAAAAGATTAGCAAATAAATAGCCAAATGGCTTAAGATACATGAAATTAAAATTCCAAAAATGAAGAAGAAAAGAAAACAAAAGTTGAATTCACAATTACAGAGAAATTTCAAAATATAATGAAAGAAAACCATCAATTAATCAATAAAGTGAAGTCAAGATATACACCAAAGACAGACAGACACACACACACATGCACACACCTGTAAATAGCAACACAACCAGACAAGTAATATTCAAATAGCTGAATACCAAGAAATGAAAGGAATTAGTGGGATAGAGTCCGATACAAAGGACGCATAAATACAGGAAATAAGTGTCAGAAGATCTCTGACCAGATAAGCTGCGAAGTAGAATACAATGGAGCAATTTTGAATTATGGAAGGAAACATCTTCCAACTTATATTAAATGTAAATGTATTTCACAACTGAAAAAGATATGAAAACTCTTTTCGGGTCAATAAAAATTAAGAGAATTGATTTCCTGCAGATATTTCCTATAAGGAACAGTAAAGAAAGTGACACAGAAATTGTTACTCTAGAGAAACTCGGATCTATAAGAAATGAATATTACTTGGAATGGTCAGAAGAAAAATAAATATAAAAGGCATTCATCCTTTCTTTTCATGATTTAAACAGAAAGTGGCATAAAGCAAAAACTGTAAGAGTTACGGATCTTATGATGTGTAAATTTGACATATGCACTAAAGAACACAGAGCATGGGAGAGATGAATTAGAACTGTACACTGTAATAGTCGTAAAATATTGATGACTCTATATTTGTAGTGCACTGTGATAATGTTAATGACCTATATTATAAAACTGAAAGCAATCACAAAAGAGAGAAAGAAGTATAACTGAGAAGTTAAGAATGAAATTAAACCAAATAATAAAAATACACATTTAAATCTAAGTCAAGCAGAAAAATTAAAAAGAAGAATAAGAACGGATGGAACAAATGGAAGCCAACTAGTAAGGTGAAATGGTAATAATTATACTGAGTGTTAGCGGTCCGAGTACCCTATTTATTTAAGACAGTGATTGTCAGGTAATAAAAACAAAACCCATTTTTTTTTTTCTGTAAGAAACCCATATTAAATGCACAGCTAAATAAACTATAAGTAAAACAACAGGGAAAAAAGCATGGAAAAAATTAGTCACAAGAAAGCTGGAGAAGCTATGTTAATATCAGACAAAGCAGTCTGTAATTTCAGATCAAAGACAATCATAGGAGATGAGGAAGCATCTTGCATAATGGCAAAAGATTGCATTCATAAAGAAGGAATAACAGGCTTAAATATTCACTGTTCTTAAAAATAGAACTTCAGTTGGGCGCAGTGGCACACGCCTGTAATCCCAGGGGGTTGGGAGGCTGAGGCAGGAGGATCTCAAAAAAAAAAAAAAAAAAAAAAGCCAGCCTCAGCAACTCAGTGAGACCCTGTCTCTAAGCAAAATACAAAATAGGGCTGGGGATGTGGCTCTGTGGTCAAGTGCCCCTGAATTCAATCTCTGGTTACCACTCCTCAAAATAAATAGATCTTAAAATTGTATGAGGTAAAATCTGATAGAACCAAAAAGAGAACTAGACAAGTTCACAATAACAGTTGAGACATCCTCTTTTAGTAATTGATAGGATGATTAGAAAACCAGTTAGGACACAGACTAAGAACATCAAATTAACTAAACCTAATTAGCAATTATAGAACACTCCTACCTACGACAGCAAAAACACATTCTCAGAGTTCCCACATAGCCCTCCCCAAGTCAATTAAACTCTATGCTAGATTCCAATCTCACTTGTTTTCCACTCATACACATATATCTAAGATGGTACACTGCATGTAGTTGTCATGACTCCTTGGTGTCTTTAGGTCTATACAGTTTTCCTGTTTTTCATAGCTTTGGCAGATTTGAGAAGTACTTGTCAGATAATTGCACAGAACGTGCCTCAGTTTGGGTTCTTCTCATGTATTCTTCTTTATTATACTATGGTTATGGGTTTTTGCAAGAACAAAGGCTAAATACCCTTTCTATTATGGTGTATCAAAAGCACATGTTATGAACATGACTGGTCACTAAGATGTTTACCCTACTCACTTGACCAATATAGTGTTGCTAGTTTCCTCCATAGTAAATTTTCTTTTTTAACATACTCTATTCTTTGGAAGTGTCATTAAGTGTTATCCACACTCAAGTGGGTAGGGAGTGCAGGCTTCATCTCTTAAAGTATCTATGTAAATTGGATTCTTTTATAAGAAAACTTTGCCTCTTATTGTGTTAGCTTTTCATTGCTCTGACAAAGCACCTGAAGAAAACAACTTAAAGCAGTTTTAGATGCTTCCATCATTATGGTTGGTTTTGTTGTTTCTGGGCTTGTGGTAAAGCAGAACATCACAGTAGAAGGGTCTGCTGAAACAGAGATGCTCACCCTTATGATGACCAGGAAGCAGAAAGAGAGAGGGGCCGGGGACAAGACATACCCTTTCAGGCATGCCCAGAATGACCTTTTCCTCCAACTAGAACCTACTGCCTCATTATTCTACCATCTCCCTGAAACATCATCAGCAATGAACCAATCAACGGTTCTGTCAAATGATGAGATCAGAACCCTCATGATCCAATCACTTTCCAAAAGTTCTACCTCTGAGTGTTGTTGCATTAGAGATCAAAACTTCAACTGATGAGACTTTTTGGGGATATTCTATATCTCAATTATACATTGTCCATTTATTTGCTTAACAATTTATCTACATCAGTAGGGACTCTGGGATATTTTTCTTTGGGTTATAACTCATGAATGTTTATGGAGAGCATATTTATATTATTAGTAATTATTAACAAAACATTAATGCCATGTTTTGAGTGTTTATTAATTTTGATTGAGAGAGAGGGCCAGAATACTTACCTTACTTATGATTGCTTTCAAGTTGATTAAATGGCTTCCTAATCTGACTTAGAAATATGATGTGAAAAATGTTATCTTTCTATTTCTGAAGTATTTCACCTATTTTCATTTTTTTAGTTAGAGGAATCTTTGGAAATAGTAGTGTTTCCTGATATTAGTGTCAATCTTATTACTGGTACAAACAAGGGCAAATATTTGTCATGTTGTTAAACATGAAATGGAACCCAGTTTATACTTTACTATGTTTTTGGTTTAATTTCAAATAGATTATAAAATATTTTTAGAAAAGCAAAGGAGATGTGAAGTTTATCATTTTTTGATACATATTGTTTTAACTAAAAATACTTCTGGGCAAAATAACGTGCTATTTTATTACCAAATATGTGTCGTACACAATGATTCTTTCATTTCTACAGCAGAGATTACACAGAAAAATGCATTCCAGCATATATTTCCATATTATATAATTTTACAATTTGCATATTCTATATCCTTGATACAAAACTGAATTATGCTTGGGGAACTTGATTGGTAGGATCTGGAGGCAAGTTGAATATGCTTTCATCTGAATCCTGGATAGATATAGTACAAGGTGGCCACCACAATATCATAACAAAACATTCATTTCTCCTATCCCAGTATTCTAGAATCAGCAAAAGGAGAAAACAAGGAAAGTACAAAAACTAATGAAATTACTTAAAAACTTAAGACAATAGTCTAAACTTTCAAGAAAAAGTGAATCAAATCAGCTACAAATTGAGAAAGATACATCTTAATGTTTGTTTTATAAGTAAATAAAATGATTCTCATCAAATGAAAAATAATGCAAATATTTAATTATCTCATAGCTATATCAATTTCCCAATCATTTATTAATATTCTTTGATCATTTTACTTGTACTAGAGATCAAATATCACATGTACTACAAATTATTCCTCAACTTTATTTTTACTAATATGCTGATGAAATACCATTCAAATATGTAAAATATTTAAAGGTATTTGTTTGTATATCTAACCAGGATAAAACTTTCTTGTACAATTTTAATGGGCAAATAAAAATTAGGTACATTTATCTTGTGCAACATGTTTTTGAAATATTTATCATTTTGAGACACTTGTGTAACAGGTCGACTATACTTAATAACATATTATATTCTTGAAAGCTGCAAAGAGAGTAGGTCTTAGGTGTTAACAACACCCAAAAATGAAGTGAGGTAATGCACACATTAATTAGTTTGCTTTAGCCATTTCATGATGCATACATATTCTTAGATAAAGATTTAGACATAGATCATTATAAACTACCTAATGATTCACGAACTCTTATACTTTTCCTGGTATGCAATGTGGTATGCAGTGTGACATAGTATCCCAGTGGTCAATTAGCTGTATCCAAAGCCTGTCTAACCCATATGTAAAAATTTGGTCTGGCACATGGATGATTTCTCAAGCATATAGAATTTCATTATAGGTATTTGATGCATCTTGTCTCATATTTTTTCAAAGTAATTTTGCTTTAGCTTAAGCTTTTCACATTGAATTTTATATCATGGATGTGTTGAATCTAACATCACTATTTTTCTCTTTCTCTTGAATTTTATAGGTTATAATCAATAATAAAACTGATAGTATTGGGTGTTATTACAGACAGCATGGGTGTTCTAGCATGATTGTGCAACTCTATTTTACTCATTTTTTGTGTGTATTCATTATAGTAGTAGATCAGTCATTAACACTTTATGATGTTGGATCAGATTAAAGAACTTGATTAGACTAGTTATTGCAAGACAGTGAAATTCCCTTCCATACTTAAGTCTATCAATTTGAAATTAAATAGATTTTTTTGTATCAGTACTTAGGTCCTAAATGACAGACACATGTGTTTGTATGTATATTATAATAAATGTAGCCAAAATTTGAAACTCTTTAGAATAATGAACTTAAGTAGGAATAAAGGAAAATAATTCCTCACTGTATCAGTTTTACTATTTAATTTTTTTCACAAGTTGACTTATTCATTGATCAAGCTTTTATTGATTAACTTTTGTGTATCATGCATTGCAGCACACAGTATGGATACCTGTCATTATGATTAGTCACACTTTCTTCTGGAATAAGATAGGTAAAAACAAAGATCAAGAATTACCATAAGGAGGAATACAATCAATCAACAATATATGAAAAAATGTCCAACATCACTAGCAATTTGGGAAATACAAATCAAAACTATTCTAAAATTTCATCTTACTCCAGTGAGAATGGCAATTATCAAGAATACAAGCAACAATAAATGTTGGCTAGGTTGTGTGGGAAAAGGTGCATTCATACATTGCTGGTGGGACTGTAAATTGGTGCAACCACTATGGAAAGCAGTATGGAGATTCCTCAGAAAATTAGGAATGGAACCACCAATTGACCCAGCTATCCCACCCCCATGTTTATACCTAAATAACTTAAAAATAAGCATACTACAGTGATGCAGCCACATCAATATTTATAGCAGCTCAATTCAGGATAGCTAAACTATGGAACCCACCTAGGTGCCCTTCAACAAATGAATGGGTAAAGAAAATGTGCTATACACAACAGAATAATACTCAGCCATAAAGAAGAATGAAATCATGGCATTTGCTGGTAAATGGATGGAACTGGAGAATATAGCACTAATCAAAATAAGCTAATCCTAAAGAACCAAAGGCCAAATATTTTCTCTGATATGTGGATGCTAATTCATAATAAGTGGGGGAGGGCCAAGGAAGAATCAAGGTACTTTGGATTAGACAGGAGAAATTGAAGGAGGGAGAGAGGGTGTGGGAGTAGGAAAGATATTAGAATGAATTGGACATGATAATTTTATGTGCTTATATGATTACACAACCAGTGTAATCCTACATCATGTACAACAGAAGAATGAGAAGTTATACTCTATTTATGTAAGATTTGTCAAAAGAATTCTATCGTCATGTATAACTAATTAGAACAAATTAAAAAAAAAGAAAGAATTACTGTTAGGTTGGGGGCATAGCTCAGCTGTAGAGGTTGCTTAGCCTGTGCAAAGCCCTTGGTTCCATGACCAGCACAGCAAATATATAAAGTACAAAGTAATAAAAAAAGAATTATTATCATGGTTCAAGCCTGAAGAGGATCTAGAAGTGTCCCACGAAGGGAGTTATGAACTTTGTCTAGAAAGTTGTATATTGGGGAAAGTAGTAGAAGAAAGGCTAGCATTAAAATCCAGGCCCTCCAGACAGGAGAGACACAGTAAGCAGAGGCACAGACAAGAAAATTGCACGTAGCTGCTCAGGGCTTTACTCATAATATGTTAGAAAGTGCCTAATACGGGGCTGGGGTTTAATAGTACTGTACTTCTTTGTACAATAGAAAGGTCAGTTTTATTTTTAAAATATCAGTGAAAATACTAACTCATGAGTTAATTTTTCTGTAAGTTCTCTACATCTTTCCTCTAATGAAGATTTTTACAAATTTCTGCTGCTATTCTTCCAGTTTCCTCATTGCTTAATATTTCTTTCTAGATTTCAAGATACAGTTCTCATAATTTCATTTATAAGGCAGGTATACAGAAAGAATAATTTTCACTTATAATTTCTGAAATAACTATCATAATAACAACAGCTTCTTCCTGTCTTATTTCTCAATGTGAACCGAGAGCACGTTTTAGTTGATTTCTATTCTTCTAAATATATTATGTTTCATGGCCCAGAATGTAGTCTGTCTTGATGAACATTTCAGGCAAGTCTCTTTGAGATTCTAAGATGTATGTGCCTTCTTGTTTCTCATGTATTCCATTCATGAAAGTTGGACAAGAAATTCACCTATTAGTA
This sequence comes from Glaucomys volans, assembly GCA_020662805.1. Classification (NCBI taxonomy): domain Eukaryota; kingdom Metazoa; phylum Chordata; class Mammalia; order Rodentia; family Sciuridae; genus Glaucomys; species Glaucomys volans. The sequence continues at coordinate 100,821 of JAJEJO010051197.1, forward strand.
ACCAAAGATTTTTATAAGATATAATTAAGAACTTTAAAAAAAGAATGTTATTTGAATTTAGATTTTTAATAATTTGGAGGGGAATACAGAAAATTGAAATAATTATTAGAAATTAGATGTTATTTGCCTAAATGAGTAATCTTTGTTTGATTCCAAGGCAAGTCCCTAATGAGTAGTTATTACAATGGACTTTCTAACTATTAGATGGGTAATGGATGAATTGGAATTTAATTCCTTGATTTTGATGTTGTATATATGCTCAGAGGGTTTCATAGATTGCTATCATTTATCCATCAAGAGCCCTTAAACCAAATTCTATCCTCACATCAGACATGGGTGAATATGTTCACTGGTCTGTTTAATTAACTGGAAAGCACTAATACATCAAGATTAATAGAAATGAAACTTGAAATCTATACTCTATTTCTCAGTAGTAATGTAAAAATTCAGAAGTCATGAAAATATTGTTAAAAAATAGATATGCCTCACTCAGAAACAAATATTTAGTATCCTTTAAAAAATTCCCTATCTATGCTAGAAAATTCATTTTCTTTTAATAATGGGTATTTTGTGTCAAATAGTCTATTAGTATAACTTTATACAACGAAAGGATAGAGGAAAGGATCAGACTTGTAGTACCTTTTGTAAGTTTCTTTTTAAACTCATATATAAAAAGTATTCATCCCTTTAATAACTTTTTATTCTTATAATGTTCCAAATATCTTTTTAGCTGTGAAAGTTGTAGATATAAAATGTATCAAATAGCTTTCATTTGGGGAAAAAAGAGGAATTAGAAAATTATGGACACATTATGAAATTTCCACACAAAAAGCTAGAAATATGACCAAATAAAACAAAAGGTATGAATTTTTATCTCTACCAAAATGAGGGAATGGACTTATACCAGCAAACACATTAAAGACAATTTGACAAATGAACTGTCGATAGCAGTTTCAAATAAAAAATGGAGGGTGTAGGAGAGGCTCCTGGTTCTTGGCTGGCAGCTGTGAACATCTCAGATGTGTAAGGAAAACCTACACTTATACAGGCCTAGCAGGCACACCTGCAGGAAGGAGCATTCTGCTCTAGTCAATCTGTGGGGTGAGACCACCTCCCCATAATTAGCATACCTGTTGCCAGGGAAACCTTGAGGGGTCCGGATTGGACCCTAAGCAACAGCAGGATTAGATGTTAGTGAAAGCATGATTGGACAAGGTACAATCCTTATTTAACATATCTGGATGTTATATGATTGGACATGGTTACAAACCCTAATTAACATAGGGGCAAACAGGTAATAAAACTTAATTGACTCACTACTATATAGGGACAAAACATTTCCGCAATAAACGAGTTTGCAAGTGCTTGCAATTTGCTTGCTTCTACCCAACTTCTGGGGTCTGTTTCTTGACTCTTCGCCCTGACTCCCTGCTGCTTACACCCGCCCACCCCACCCCCAACTGAGTGAGGCCCAGGAGAACTCCCTGCAGGAGGGGTTATTCACAATGCCAAAAAGTGGCAGGTAAAGCATCCTGGTATCCTGTAAAATTCACAGAACAAAAAATAGATGTCTCATTTTTTATAAGGATCTTTCTTCTGGAGCCTATTTAAATCAATATAAATCAAAGCTCTCTGAAATTCTGGCACCGGTACTGAATTGGACAGTGGCATAACTGTTAAGTCAGAAAACAATAGTTGAAAACTTTTGGGAGACATGAGTTTTCTTTTAGTATGTATATTAGTTTCCAGTGACTGCTTTCATAAAATACCAAAACTGGATGTTTTAAAGCAACAGAAATATATAATCTCATAATTATGGAAGCTAGATGGCAACAATTAAAGTGTTGTCAGGGCCACAGTCCATCTGGAACCAGTAAGAGTGAATAACCCTCCCTTGCTTTACCCTAGCTTTTGGTGATTTGCCAGCCATTCTTAGCATTCCTTAGTTTGCAGTGGCCACACTTCAAATTCTGCCTCCATGACCACATATTATTTTCCCTTCCTCTTATAAAAATTCTAATCATTGGATTGCAATTTACCCTAGTGACTTCATCTTAACTTTTTTGCATCTGTAATTACTTTATTTTCAAACAGTCATATTCACAGGATATCAAGATTTGACAGTGGGATTTTGTTCCTGTGGCACCCCTACTGTGCTATAGGAAAACATTTTTTATTAAAAGGTAGACTCTTTCTAATGATATATATGAGTAAATTCTTCATTTTATGTTGAAATGGATGTTTACCATTCCATGCCCTCAGCAATAGGGAAGAAAATCTTAAAACTTATTTTAAGAAAGTATATAACAGGAGAGATCCAAGATGGCGGGCTAGAGGAAGGTTGCATTCCTACTTGCTCCGTGGATTCCTACTTGCTCGGGATTCAAACAGCAGGAATATGACTCTCAAGGAGATCTTATATTCAAAGCACACATAAGGGGTCCCCAGGTGCTGCTCCAGAACCAACTCAGCCGGGCTGGGCTCGGCCCCGCCGCAGGCAGCTACCATCCGGGAGCGCCGGACCCCGCAGCTGCTTCGGAGCCACCAACCTGGGTCTGCGCCAGCCAACAAGTGAGTGCGGGTCCCCAGCAGCGGCTTTGGAGTCACTGGCCGTGGCTCCGGCACCAGCCGGTGGCCTCCCAGGCAGAGACCGAGCATCTCAGGCTACCTGGGGCATCCAGCGGCGTCCGGGGATGTCCGGCCGGGAAACTCTGGGATCGCGGACTCGGGCAGGGAGTTGGAACTAATCCACGCCATTTTGGCAGCTTAACTGGCGGAGAAGGTCCGTTTCCAGCTTCCTGGGACCTCCAGCTGCACCTGGAGAGGTCTGCCCGGAGCCCCTGGGATCGCTGACTCCGTCGGGGAGTTGGAACTGCTCTGAGTTTGGCGGCTTCCCTGGCAGAGGGAGTCCATTTCCAGCTTCCTGGGGCCGCCAGCTGCGTCTGGGGAGGTCTGGCCGGAAAACCCAGGAATCACAGTCTCTGGCGGGGAGTGGGAACTATTCTGCGCCACTTCTGCAGTTTCCCTGGCGGAGAGTGCCCATCTCCGGCTTCCTGGGGCCTCCAGCTGAACCTGGAGAGGTCTGCCTGGAGCCCCTGGGATCGCTGACTTCGGCGGGGAGTTGGAACTGCTCTGAGTTTGGTGGCTTCCCTGGCAGATGGGGTCCATTTCCAGCTTCCTGGGGCCGCCAGCGGTGTCTGGAGTGGTCCAGCGGGGAGCTTAGGGCCTTTGGGGCCAGCTTACAGTGTCCCCAGGAGAGAGCAACCACCTGCCACTGCCTGAACCCCCAGCGAGGAGTTCAGGTCAGCCTGGGCTCTCAAGCCCAGTGTCTCCATCACTGAGCACAGTTCTGTGACACCACCCCAACTTGATCTAGTGCCCAGGCCCACACCCAGGCCCGGAGTCTACCACCTTGCTGTATCTAATTGTCTATCAACACTAGGCTGCCTCTGCCCAGAAGCATTGATCATTCCCAAACTGGAGGTAGTGGGACAGCACCTTTCTTGGGTCACCGCTTAATCAAGCACCCCTCAAACAACAGAGGGGAAGATACATGAGCACCATGAGAAAACACGGGAAGAAAGTGTCCCAATTAAACTTAGATGATATATCAAGAGAACCCAAAGACAACATGGTAGAAGGAATGACAGAAAGGGAGTACAGAATGTTTATAATTAAAGTGATCTGAGAAGAGAATGATGTGATGAGAGAGCAGATTCAGGCTATGAATAATCAGCTAATAGAGCAATTGCAAGAAGCAAAAAATTACTTCAATAAAGAGATAGAAATTCTGAGAAAAAAACAAAAATCCTTGAAGGAAACAAGGAAATGAAGGAAACAATAAACCAAGTTAAAAACTCAATAGAAAGCATAATTAACAGAATAGATCACTTGGAAGACAGAACCTCAGACAATGAAGACAAAATATTTAATCTTGAAAACAAAGTCGAACAAACAGAGAAGATGGTTAGGAATCATGAACGAACCCTCCAAGAAATATGGGACATCATGAAAAGACCAAATTTAAGAGTAATCGGGATTGAGGAAGGCGCAGAGATACAAACCAAGGGTATGAATAATCTATTCAAGGAAATATTATCAGAAAATTTCCCTAATATGATGAATGAGATGGAAAATCAATTACAAGAAGCTTACAGGACGTCAAATGCACAGAATTACAACAGATCCACACCAAGGCACATTATAATGAAAATGCCTAACATACAAAACAAAGATAGAATTTTAAAGGCGGCGAGAGAAAAGAATCAGATTACCTACAGGGGGAAACCGATATGTATATCAGCAGATTTATCAGCCCAGACCCTAAAAGAAAGAAGGGCCTGGAACAACATATTTCAAGCTCTGAAAGAAAATGGATGCCAACCAAGAATCTTATATCCAGCAAAACTTACCTTCAGATTTGATGATGAAATAAAATCCTTCCATGATAAACAAAAGCTTAAAGAATTCACAAAGAGAAAGCCTGCCCTACAGAACATTCTCAACAAAATATTCGAAGAGGAAGAAACGAAAAATAACAATCTTGGTCACCATGGGGAGGAACTACCCTAAAGAAAGAGTCAATCAAAGGAGAAACAAAGCTAAAAACACTAAAAAAGCTAAAATGACAGGAAATACAAGTCATATCTCAATAATAACCCTGAATGTAAATGGCCTAAAC
>JAJEJO010051200.1:8252-55169 GCA_020662805.1 Glaucomys volans
AGTTGAATTAATCCATTTCACAATGTAGGAAGTTGAGATTTAAAGAGTATGAAAGTTAAGATTAGATTGAACGTTATCTAACAACAATAGCAAAAAGTTGCTTAAACATGTTTTTCTCTCATGTGAACATGAATCTCTGTTCCTTTGCTAGAAATATAATAGTGAGATTGCTTTTTAAAAGACGAGTGTTTTAGTCCACTGCGGCAACTAAATGACCTGACCCAAAAAACTGTAGAGGAGGAAAAGTTATTTGGGGGTTCACAGTTTCAGTCCATAGAAGGCCAGCTCCATTCCTCTGGGCTCAGGATGAGGTGGAATATCATGGCAGAAGAGTGTGGCAGTGGGAACCAGCTCAGATGATGATCAGGAAGCAGAGAAAGAGAGTGAGAGAGTTTCCACCTGCCAGTTACAAATATATACACCAAAGCCACCTCCTAATTCCTACCTCCCCCAACCACACTCTACCACTTCAATTACCACTCTGTTAATCCCTATCAGTGGATTAATTCACTGATTGGGTTAAGACTCTTAACACCCAATCATTTCTCCTCTGAACCTTCTTGCATTGTCTCACACATGAGCTTTTGGGGGACACCTCACATCCAAACCATAACAATGACTTTTGTCAGATGAATTCTTAGGAATCTATAATTCTAGCTGGGCGTGTGCATGATTCTCTTCAGATAGTTTAAAAACCTTCTACATTTTATAAATAATTTTTATTTAATGTATTCAATTATCTATTTCTTTAGGAAAAAGTGAATTCCAAGAAAAATATTAGAATTAGTACATTTTTATATCTTTCTTATAAGATTCTCTCTCATCCACTAGCCAGGTTTATTAATTTTCATTACATTTTAGTGTGTTCTTGCTCTTATTACTGAAATACTTATACATTTTTAAAGTAATCTACCTTATTATGTTTTCATCATATTCAGTTCATATTTTTGGAACACTGAAGAAAAGTAAATTAGTACACTTGATTATATGATAACTTTTCTTATTCATATAATTTCTGCAACCATTAATTATATTCTAAGACTGTATTTTCCATATTAAACAAAAATTCAATCCCTTGCAATGAATAGATTCTCCATTCTTCCCTTTTTGAGGACATGGAATTCCTTATACTGTTTTTTCAGGATAGGCTCTCGGAAGCAATGTTCTGTACATTCATGCAGATACATAGTTACTTGTTTAGTGTTTGGACTTGAGTGACCAGCTGTTTCATTGTAAAAATCTTCCTTGAAGATTACTAGGCAAAATTCACTGTTCTTTGTAAAATGCATGAGAAGCCCAAAACAAGCTTGACTTTTTCCTATTAGGTGACTACATTTTCTTTTATTTACCTTTGATTTATGAAAATTTTATCACAATGTTGTTTTGCTACCCATGGAGTTTAATTAAAATGTTGATTTTTGACATACAAATTGTTTAGGGTGTACAGTGCTGGATAAATATATATATTGTGAAATGACCATCACTTCATGATTATTTTTGATGTGTGTGGTGAGAAACTTCAGTTTCAAATTCTAATTATTTGGGTACTTTTAAAAAATAATAATATTAAAAAGTTTAAATATAAACAAAGGGAGATAAATAAGTAAATTCCCAAGTACTCATCACTCAGTTTCAAATATTATCAACTTATAGCCAATGTTATTTCCTACTCTTCGACTCACTTCTATACTGAACTCAGATTTTTCTGAAGCAAATCTTCTATATTGTATCACAAATATTTCAATGTGTACTCCTCAAAGATACATTTGTTGGCTGACTAATAGAGCAATTTGTATGATACAAAAGTAGAATTCAATATAAAGGTAAATTTTGTAATTGTTTTACTCTAACATACTTAATCCAAGTTAAAAAGTTTATTTTGTTTGAATGTTTAAGTGAAATACTAATATGGATAGAGAATGAAAAGAATGTCAAATGCCAATTTCCTATTTAATTATTTCAACAGGCTATTAAAATTTAATTTTTTTCTCGGGATCACATTTTTATAATATTTGAGAAATAATTAAATGCCATAACATCTACATATTAAAAGGGTAACAAATAAGCAGTTCTTGTATTCTCACAGTTATTCAGGCTTCATCACTAACTTTGAAATATCCCGTCCACCTCCGAAGAAATCCTATACCCAGTAGCAACCTCTCCAGTTTCTTGTCTAGATCACTCAGTCCTAAGCTTCCATCAATTTACTTTCTTTTTCTATAGATTTTCCTGTTTTGCAGATAAATGAGATATTATGGCATTGTTTTTTTGTTGTGGGCTTCTTTCATTTAACGTTTTTAAGGTTTACCCACATCGTTATCTGTAGGGAATCAAAACTTAATAGCTACAGGTGTGCTTGCAAACAAGACACCTTGTAGTCCTTGGTGGAATCTGCCTGCAAACGGGATTTTCTACCAAGAGAGAAATCAGGAGTTTTTAACTACAGGTGCTCTTACAAACTAGGGACTTTGTAGTCCTTGGTGGGAATTGCCTGCAAATAGGATTTTCTGCCAAGAGGTCAAAAACAGATAGAACATTGCTTGCAAACAAGAATGTTTCTCTGCCCCTGAGAAAGGACAGAGCTCAAAATGTTTGAGTCTAGGTTAGATTAAAATGTAGTTCAAGGAGTGGTTATCTGGCTGTTGTGCATTGGCCCTAGCCATTGCTGTTGGTGATTTGCCTGCTTTCCCTGGGAATTCATTGCTATTGGCTTTTTGCCTTCTTTGTCTGTAGGGGCATAAAAGGCTAAAATCATATGTAATAGGGGAATGATAGAAGGAAGAGAGAAGGATATAGAAGGATGAAAGAAGGATAAATAAAAATGGAAAATAAAGAATCATTGCATGCTGACCTGTGTCGGAGATCTCCTTTACTCCCTTTCTTCTCCTCCCTTCCTTTTTATTTTTCAGCATCTGTATCAGCATTTTACACTTTCCATTGCTGAATAACATTCTGTTGTACGGATAACCCACATTCAGTTTTTATCCACTCATCAAGTGATATGCGTTTGCTTTGTTTCCATTCTTTAGCTATAATTAATAACGTCCAGTTGGATTTAAGAGGCTGCAGGGGAGGGAGCAAGGACACCTAGCAACCTACTGCAAACACAGAAGAGCAAGGCAATGCGCCAGAAGCGACAAATCAGATGCAGACAAATAAGACCCACAGACCCTTACATCCACCTGATCCACCTATTCCTGGGCAGGACCCTCCAGCCTATTTTGCCCTATAAAGACCTTGGACAACTGGGGCCACTGCGATTTTCTCTGGCTCTTCACCCTGACTTTCACCCATCAAGGGCTGGGAATTTCACCCAAGAGGACAAACTCTAATAAAGCTTGTTTGGGCTACCTTTGTCGGACTCCAGTTTGGCCACCCTCCAGCGAGCTTACATTGGGAGCCAAAGCGCCTGCTATCTTACAAATAATGCTGCTTTGAACATATCTGTGAGTTTCAGTAGCTTGTGTCTTTCTAGGAAACTTCCCATTTAATCTGGGTTATTTAATTTGTTGGCATTCCATTTTTCAAAGTATTCTCCTGGAATTTTAAAAATCTATTATGTTGGTGGTTATTCCTTCTTTCAGTAAGTTGAATTTCTTCTCTCTCTCTCCCTGTCAGTCTAGCTAGAGGTTTAGCAGTTTTTGCTGATCTTTTCAAAGAACCAAGGCAATTTTGGCTTCATAGGTTTTTTCTCCTGTTTCCTATACTCTATTTCATTTATTACCCTTTAATCTTTCTCATTTTTTCCCCCTCTGCTTACCTTGCCTGGGTTCAGTTTACTTTAATGTTTAGTTTCTTAAGTTAGAAAGTTAAGTAATTAATTTCAGGACTTTGTTCTTTTTAAATATTGTCATTTACTACTACAACATTTCTAAGGACTTCTTTAGATTTATGAACTAAATTTTGATATATTGTGTTTCTTATTCATTCATCACCAAGTATTTTGTAATTTCCTTTACAATTTCTTCTGTTACATTTAGTTGTTTGGATAGTATCATTTAATTTTTACTTATTCTAGTTGCCCAAATTTTCTTCCACTTCCATTTCTAGTTTAATTACATTGTAGTCAGAGAACATACTTTAAATGATTTCATTTTTAAAAAATGTGTTAGGCTTATATTATGGTTTAACACATGGTGTGTCTTGGAGAATGTTTCTTGTTCACTTGAGAGAACGGAGTCTATTTCTATTGTGTGGAATGTTTTGTGTATATGTTGTAGGTATAGTTGATCTATACTATTGTTCATTCTTTTATTTATTGCTTAATCTTCTGCTTAGTTTGTCCCTCAGGGTCAACCTGTCAAAGTCATATTGAAAATTCACAGTACACAAAAAGTGATTATACAAAATCCATACCTCATTAGTACAAAACATAGACCTTCTGATCAGAGAAATAGCCAGAAATTCAAAATAAATACAAAAGAAAAGAACACATAAAAGGAAAGACATCCTTGGTGAACATTTTCCCATACCCATTATAATTCCTGAGAATGTCCACCGTATAAAAGCAAACTGTTTTGCCTGTAGCTTGATAATTAAAAAATGTCAGATTACCTATATGCTTGGTTTCTTACCTCCTCAGGAACTGTGAATGATGTCAATATAGAATTTGTTTTTACTTTTCCTTATAGTAACATACATTATTTACAGTAGTCTGCAAGGTAAATCAATACTTCCAAGTTTGATTTTAGAAACATAGGTATTATTATTGAACATTGTTTTAAGTAGCACTCTTAAACTGCCTAAAGCTAAATTTATTAAGTTAAATTAGTATTAGTTCTCTGCCCTAATTACATTATGAGATTGATTTAACAATCAAGATTGCCTAATTAATCATGAATTAATTAGCAAATAAAATCTAGTGCACTATGTGCACTGTGTGTGGGTGTGTGTGTGTGTGTGTGTGTGTGAGAGAGAGAGAGAGAGAGAGAGAGAGAGAGAGAGAGAGAAATCAGAGGAAAAAATGAGACGAAATAAAACGGTCATATTAACAAAAGCTGACATTGTCTGGGCCCTACAATCTTTTAGGTCTACTAAGTGAATATCTGGCATTTGATAAAATGCTGAAACTCGATTTAATTTTGGCAGGAACATTATCCCAAGTTGAAGGGTTTGGACCAGATAAATGTCATCAAGAAGAATTTTTCCTCTCTAAAGTTTCACCTTATGTTTAGGTGACAGGTAAACCATTCAAATATTCTCTGCCTGAAAATGATAAATCTTATCAGAACTTCCACCTTACATAACCTTTGAAATTATGGAATATTAAAACACACTCTTTGGCCAATAAGAACTCCAGCCTTTCTTCTTGCAAAACAATTCAGAAATCCCATGTGCAGTTTATATGATCATCTAATCATTGTCTCCTCACTGTCAAAACAAGAACCAATTAACAACAAAAATTAGAGAATTTCAGCAGTATTCATTTTTTTTCTTTAGTCAATCATTAACTTATCAACACACATACAAGGAAAATAGGGTGAGCCAGAGATGAAATTTGTTTTATCATGGGAGATCAGGAAACTTCTGTCCTGTCATGCCAAACCTTTCTTTGTATATAAGAAATCTCTCTAATTGGAAATGTAGTCCAATCAAGGAAGTTAATTCAATGTCTTGCATTTGAAAACTTTATTAATCTTAATATATGGATTAATAAACCGATGAAATAAGACTAGAGAAATAAGGATTGGTTAGGAAAATGATATAGTAATATAAAATAAAATTTAAAAAGAGATCATTTTACTAGTAGAACGTCAGCATTAAATGAGGTGGAAGGGAGAGGATGGTGATTGATTTCTTCATAGGAAGCTGGAAGAGAAGTAAGGTGATTTGACATGTTTTTACTTCCTTACTTGATAATGTTTTTTCTTACCTCATATCACCTTTCTCCATAAAAGCTGATGCTTTCTCTACATTTTAGGCATTACTATATTCCTAGTACCTACAATACTCCAATACTCCCCTTTTTACATGTGAATGGATAAAGGCAACAAAGTTTGTAATGAAGGACTGTATAATCAAATTGTTTCTGTGGTTTTCTCTTATTTTATAAATGTATTTTATAGTTAAATCTCACAGTAAGATTTTATGTTTCTCTGTAAGTTGATTGGTCAAGTCATAATTTGGGTGTTTCTTGAACATTTTCTTTAGTCAAATTAGAGTAGCAGAATTTCACTTGGTTTTCTAATGTGCTGGGCAAAGGATGGACAATTGTTCTTTTGTATATATTTGTGTCCCTTAAGGAAGATTGTGGGGAGGGGGCAGAGAGTTATGAAGAATTTGAAAGCACAGACTTCCTGCGTATGAGTACAGACTCTATATCTTACTAACTCTCTGACTTGGGGGAAGCAATTTAATCTATCCAAGCAGCAGCTCTCTCATCTCAAAATAATGTATTGAGAGTGCTCCCATAATTGTGTTATGAGGATTATCTTGTTAATTAAATTATCTAACAAAATTAAATTAATATTTATAAAATACTTACAAAGTTCCTGGAAATTAATAATCTTTATTAACATGATTTTTAAGTAAAAGTTGAAAGGATTTCTGGATTTTTTTTTCCTAACAATATGATGAATCAAATAAGCATCTGCTCAAAAGACTTAAATACTGAGAAAGAGAAAAAAGAATGAACATTTAAGCATACATTTTCAGTACAAAATTAGTGAACTTTAGTATCTAAAGTTAAGTTGAAGTACAAATTCTGAGAGTTGAACCAAATATCTATGGCAGTTTATAGGAAGCCCTGCTGATCTTGAACTTTCTCATGACCATTTAGTGCATGAGGAACACAAGAGAAGACCTAGAAAAACACTACACAAGAATGCTTATGAGAAGACCACTATTAACATAAATGATAATGAACAAAGTAACATTTTAAGAAATAGTATATGAAACAGAGTGAAGAATCATAAGGTCGTTACATATGAGAGACAAAAATGTAAAAATGAGAAAGGTTAAAAATAAAATGGTACAAAAGATATATTAAGCAAAAATTTTAAAAATTTTACCTTAAATAAAGGGGCTTATTATAAATTGCTCTAAAGGCCAATGGACCCAGAAGTAAATAACTGAAAACTTATTTGCATATGATGATGTGATAGATATACAAAACAAATAATCCTGGAACTACAGAGAGAAATTAAAAATTCATAATCCCATAGTGGATAAATTAATTTATGCCTGTGTTTATTGGTTTACTTATTTTCATATCTGTATATGTCCACTGGAATATATACTGCTTGGGGCAGTGATTTCTTATTTTATAACTGATGGACATCCAGGATTTAGGACTGTGCCAGGTATTCAGAATGCATTTTTTGTATTGATCAGTGTTTTTAAAATCATTTTTATCATTTGTTCTGTTTAATTATACATGACAGCAGAATGCATTTTGATTCATTGTACACAAATGGACTACAACTTTTCATTTCTCTGGTTAAGCACGATGTAGAGTCACATCATTCGTGTAATCATACATGTACGTAGGGTAATGACGTTTGTCTCATTCCACCATCTTTCCTGCCCCCTGACCCTTCCCATCCCCATTATATATATCAGCATCCATTTATCAGAGAAAACATTCAGTCTTTGGTTTGGGGGATTGGCTTATTTCACTTAGCATGATATTCTCCGATTCCATCCATTTACCTGCAAATGTCATAATTTTATTTTTTCTTTATGACTGAGTAATATTCCACTGTGTATATATACCACAGGTTCTTTATCCATTCGTATATTGAAGGGCATCAAGGTTGGTTACACGATCTAGCTATTGTGAACTGAGCTGCTATAAACATGATCAAACAATTTTTTAACATGACAAGTTAAAATCTGTTGAGAAAGAAAGCAGCAGTCCCAGTTCATCAAGTTTTAAGAGCCATCAGGGAGGAACACAATTTTAATTAAATGTAAAAACTCCCAGAAAAAAATATACATTTGTTCTATATTGTATTTATAGATATTTTTAAAATTTAGTTTATTATTTTTTTAAATTTTTACAGAACTCATTTTGATTCATTGTCCAAAAATGGGGTACAACTTTTCATTTCAATGGTTGTGCATGATGTAGATTCATACCATTCATGTACTCATACATGTACATATGAATAAATGGGCCAAGGAACTGGACAGATACTTTACAGAAGAAGATGTACAGGCGATTAATAAATACATGAAAAAATGTTCAACATCTCTAGTAATTAGAAAATTGCAAATTAAACAACTCTAAGATTTCATCTTATTCCAATTAGAAAGGCTATTATGAAGAACACAAACAATAACAGATGCTGTCGTGGCTGTGGGGAAAAAGACACACTTTACATTGCTGGTAGAGTTGCAAATTGGTACAGCCATTCTGGAAAGCAGTGTGGAGATTCCTCAGAAAACTTGGAATATGTTTTAAGCTGGGTTCTATAGAAAGTTTATTTTTTATTTGTTCTAATTAGTTATACATGACAGTAGAATGCATTTTGACACATCATACATAAATAGAATATAACTTCTCATTCTTCTGGTTATACATGATGTGGAATCACACTTGTCATGTAGTCATATAGACACATAGGGTAATAATATCCAATTCATTCTACTATCCTTTCTATGCTCATACCCGCTCACCTTCCTTCACTCCCCTCTGCCTAACCCACGTACCTCTATTCTTCTGTAGCCAACCTCCCCCATCTTATTGTGAATTAGCATCCACATATCAGAGCAAACATTCATTCTTTGTTTTATTGCGATTGGTTTATTTTACTTAGCATGATGTTCTTTAGCTTCATCCATTTACCTGAAAATACCATAATTTATTTTTCTTTAAAGCTAAATAATATTCCATTGTGTATATACCACATTTTCTTTATCCACTCTGTGTTACTGAAAAGAATATTCTCTAAGTTACAGATTTAAGCATTAGATCAAAATCCTTTCACTATAAAATTCATCAATCTAGAAAACATTGACCAGAACAATTAAGTTTCAAAGTGAAGGAAAATTACTTGTTTTCTCTAGACAAACTAAAGTTGAAAAAAATTCATCATTGGTAGACTATCTCTTAAGGAAACATTAAGGGAAATTCTTCAAGTATAGGAAAAATAATACTAGATTGAATTTTGGATTACAGAAAGCATAAGGAACTTAAGAAGAGGTAAATAAATGGGTGCAAGTGTACTATTTTTGAATCTTTTAAAAGATTTACAAATATAGAAATGAAATATGTGATTAAAATGACACAAAGGCTGGGGAAAGAGAAATTGTTGGATAGTTTTAAGGTTCTCATTTTACACATTGCTATTTAAAAGTAAGCCATGGTAATAATTAAAACATGCATGCTATGGAGCTTAGAGAAATTATTATTTTTTTAAATGAAATAGAATAGCTAATAGTCCAATAGTGTATATGAAATGATTTTAAAATGCAAAAGTAGACATGAAAAGAGAGAAAAAAGAATAAAGAGGAGATGGAACAAAGAGAAAGAGCAAGATGGTAGATTAAATCCATTTATGTGACTTAACCTTATATAAGTTAAAGAGCAAAAACATTTCAACTAAAATACAATGCCCATGGCTATAAAAAATGAAGTCACCAAATAAAATGACATGAATTAGTCAAAATGTGGAACTGCTAATCGAAATACCAATAAAAATAAAGGTGGGATGTCTCAATGAATATCAAGAGGTTTCACTATAAGACATATTACCAGGAACGAAGATACACATAATACCGAAGCAGGGACTAGAAGAGGATAGGACTTCAGAATTCATGAAACAAAAACTAGCAGAAATGAAACAGCAAATAGAAAAAGCTACACCTATGTTCAAATTCAATGGCCCTTTCTCATTAATAGATGATAAATAGACAAAAAATAAGTAGAAAATCTAGAAGACTTGGATGACATTATCAACCAACTTGACCTATTTTCTATTTTCAGAAAACTCCATGACAACAGAATAAACTTTCTTTTCATCTGGAAACAGAACATTTAACAAAAAAAGACTATATTTAGATACTTAATGATTTTTAAAAGATGATATGAAGCATGTTCTTTTAGTAGAACGAACTAAATTAAAAATTGATAAAGTTATTTTGGAGAATTCTCCAGAATTTTTAAGTTAAACAAAACAATTCTAAATAATCCATTGGTCCATTAAAAAACATAGCTGAATGTAATGAAAGTACATTATCTCAAAATTTGCTGAAGGCAGAGCTGAAGCAGTGCTTAAAAGGAGATTCAGATCTTAAATTTTTTATTAGAAAGGAATAAATGCCTCAAGTAAATCATCTAAGCTTCACCTTAAAACGCTGGCAAAAGAAAAAAAGCAAATTAAATCCAAAATAAGCAGAAAGGAGGAAATTACAGTGATAAGATAAAAAAAATAGTGAAACACACACACTCATACACAAAGAGTGAAACAACAAAATAGTCACAACAAAACAGGTTCACTGAAAAAAAGAAAATCAATGAAAATTATCCACCCAGATTCTAGAGGAAGATACAAAACAAATATTTCTCATGAAGTGAATAATATTGGGCAGAAAACACATGTGAGGCATGCCAGGCGAAAGGAGTGGAATTTGAGCACAAACATAATCCGGGTGACTTCCTTTAAACTATTCAAAGGTCATTTGACCACAGTTGTTTCAGTCAATCAGCCATCAATGACCTGTTGTTAGCACTAGCTCTCCAGTTATTACAAGAAATAAGTACAATATGCAATGTTGAATAAAATATTTCTTACTAAAGACAATTGTGATTCTGCACTAGATTTAGTTTGAAATGCCTAAGTAAGAGAGAGAGAGAGATAGAGGGGGAGAGAGAGAGAGAGAGAGAGAGAAGGGGAGGGGGGAAAGATTACTGAGTTAAGAGCAGAAAACCATAATTTTGTGTCAGTTTAATCTTAGGGTGTTGATTCTCAAGAAATTTGAGGAACACTGCAGATTATGTGCAACTTTTTCAAGGGCAACTTCCATGAAAAAATAAATAAATGATATGATTTTTAAATAAATAAAACAGATTTATTAGTACTGTGGATAAATGTTGAATACACAAGAATTCAACAAGAATACCAGCAATACCCAAACTAGTGAATGATATATTCAAATGCTTACCTTGGTTTCCTAACAATTTCTGCACAAAGAAAAGTGGGAAAGGTCTATCCTCTCTTAGAAGTGGCAAAGGCAAAAAAGATGTGGCTTCTGGAAAATTCAGGTGAAACTACTGTCAACTACAAATCATGATTTTTATGCTTATATTTCACACATCTCTTACTGTCTCTTTGGCATTTCCTATTTATTCCTCTGTATTTAGAAACCAAAATACAGATAAGAAAAAACCACTTATAATTTCACATCCAAAATACAACCCCCATGATTGATGTGAATCATATTGGCAGATTATTATTAAGGCATTTAATTATGATTATTATATTATAAATTATGATATGCTTTCATATATGTTGCATTTGTGGCATATAATTATAATTAATATTTATGTTTCAGGGAGAATTTTTTATATTATTGGTGAACATATTCAAGTTTAAATAATTCAAACTTTAAAATAGTTATTTGTAAATATTTTTGTAGATATTGTTAGGAATGGCTATGGATTTAATATAACTTGGTTCAGTAATTACACACTTAAAATGCTTTCAGTCACCAAGCAGTTAACATAGAATATTACAGAAGAGAATATTTTCTTATTAAAAATGCTGTGTAAGCATTTTGGGGAAGAATTATGCTTCAAGGGCACCATTTTTAATTCTTTTAGCTTTTTAGTTTTCCCTAACTTGGTTGAAATGGTGGTGTAATTTATACCTTTTTGAAATAAGCTAGTTTCCAAAACTTAGTTTTTCCTTAGAATTCATAGATCATAGATATACTAGGTCAGCAAGTTTAAGAATATTTAATACTTTTGAGTTATATTACCAAAATATTTTACACAAGGGTTGTATGTATTTATAAATTATATTAGCAACTTACAAATTATTGTTTTGCCTTCTTCTTACTAGCATTATTATTTTAAATAATAATCATAATGTTAATTTGTATTTACTATTATTCCTTTTCCACATTTACAATATTTTGTATTTCTCGATGTGAGGATTTTGTATTTACAACTTTTTTCCATCCTCATGTACTCTACATTTATTTAGACATTTCAGTGTCATTCCTCAGAACAAGGCTAATAAAGGGTACACAATGAAAAAATAAAACAACCTCATCTACAAAAAAAAAATATAGTGATTTTAGAAAGACAAGAATCTCTTTTGTAAAGGTAAAACATATTTACCACAAAAAAGAATTACTCAACCTGAAGAGAAGAGACCGTTTTCATGCAAAGTAGTATCTGCTCATAACTGTTCTGTGATTCTTGTGGATGTAATAAATTTTGAGCAATATTGTGGACTGACTATAAATGTATTCAAATATTTTGTAAACTAATGGGTACCTATACAAATAAAATGCCAAGTCCTGACTGTACTGAGTAATGGAAAAGGGGAAAGTAGCAAGAAATATTTATCCATTAAAATTCTGTAGTAATGGATAATCTGATCATTAGTAAACAAAATTCTAAGAGCATGATTGAATCAGATATTCAGAAGCCCCTGAGTTATTCTTTCTTCCTTTAAGAAGTTTAGAGTTAGTAACTTCTGGGTAAAAGCACTATCTCAGACAAATTATTCTTTGCAGCTTATAGTTTTCATACAAAATAATAGCATAAGCATGGAGATACATATAAGTTTGGAGAAGAAATTGCTTTAAATAACAAAAAATAATTAAAAATACTGTTTTCTGGATGAAATATTGGAATAAAAAACCACCGTAATCTCTATTTTATTAAAAGTAATATTTTAAATTAATTCAACATGAATTAAAGATACGATTCTTGTCACAGGATTTCTGGCAAAATATTAGAGAAACAAGATTTTTCTGAGTCAAACATCTGGAGAAAATAAACTTCCTCACAACAAATACTGTGTGAAACAAAGTAAATAACTGACTCCTTAAATAAACCAATGCATCTAAGGAATAGTTTTAGCAAAATTCTATTAAATATGTTTAGTAATATGTTTAATACAATTTTGCCGATGATTTTCTATCTATTTGTACCTTTTTCTACCCACTGGTAGAAAAGACAGATTTTATGACTTGGAATTAGTTACTGCCAAGGAATTACAAAAGTTCTTCCAAGAGATTGTCCTAAGATTGTAGTAAGGGCTCTATAGAACTGTTGTGGTGCCTACTATTCTACATTGTGATTATATAGTGATATGTCATTCTCCACCATGATTTCCTTGAGGGCAGATTCTAAGTCTTGACCTAATTCACCTGGACTTCATGCCAGTGCTCTCAAAGGAAGCACACAGATGGCAAGAAGTTAGCTACGCAGGAAGGATTACAGATTTTGAATAGAATAGAACAGATGTATACAAAACAGAATTCTCATTAGTTTTCTGCCATAAGTTATTTACTTTCACAAGCCTCTACTTTTCTGTGGCACTTCATCTCCCTGATATTCCTCCTCCGTGACTTCTCAGTACCAAAAGCATCTGCAATATTTGCTCATTAGGAAACTGCAGCTAAGCTTACCTGGGCTACTGCAGGGCTTTTCTAAATGTTTTCTCTTCTGCTTTTGATTCTGAACAGTCCTTTATCCACCTAAGTCTGATCACACTATTTCCTCTTCTTAAAAGACTAATGTCCTGCCATCTAATTCAGGATCTTTTTCCTATCTCCCCTGACCCCTGCCTCTTCTGCCACTGTCTACCCCCCTCATTATGTTTGCACCCTGAATCCTTTCTATTCGTGAAACTCCATCTAACATCAGGACCTTTGCCCCTGCTGTTCGCTCTGCTTTAAATACTCTTATCCATACCACAATCTAGCTCTTTCCTCATTTGACCTTAAGGTTTTACTCAAAATAAACTGAATTAAGTGTTGCCTGAATACTACATAAAATAGCAGTTCACTCTATCACACATCACATCCACTACAACATCTTTATTTTTCTTCATAGCACTTAACATTTACCATCTTCCGGTACATTCTCTTTATTTTGTTTTCATTTTCCCTCTGTATTTGTTGTTGCTTTCTCCTCTGGAATGTGAGTTCCACAAGCGCAAGGACGTTTTTGGTTAACTGCTGTTACAGTTTAGATATGAAGTGTCCCCCAAAAGTTCATGTTTGAGACAATGCCAAGATGTTCTGAGGTGAATTTCTTAAATTACTAAAGCTGAAATCTAATCAGTGGATCAATACGCTGATGGGTTAACTAGGTGATAACCGTAAGCAGATGGGGTGTGACTGGAGGAAGTAGGTGGTGGGAGTTTATTTTGTCTCTGGTGAATGGAGTTCCCTCTGCTTCCTGTTTGCCATTCTCTGCGCTGCTTTCTTCCTCCACACCCTCCACCATGACATTCTGCCTCAACATGAAGCCAGAGCTACGGAATCCACAGTCAATGGACTGAATCTCAGAAACCATGAGCCAAAATAAACATTTTTTCCTCTAGGTGCTTTTTGTCAGTTCTCTTTTGGTCTGAACAACATAAAGCTGACTGAAACAACTGTTCTATCCTCTACTTTTTAAAAGTATATATATATATTTTTAATTGTAGATGGGAACAATATCTTCCTTCCTTCCTTTATTTATTTATTTATTTATTTATTTACTTTTATGTTGTGTAAAGGATCAAACCCAGTGCTACAGCCTCAGTCCTATCCTCTACTCTTAAACCAGTACCTGCCATGTAATGGGTACATAGAATCAAATTCTTCCTTCTCTGAAGATGCCTCTTATTGATCCTTTTTAACATCTGTGGATGTAATGTCTTCCACAAATTATTGAATGATTAAGAGATTCATGTACTAAAAGGTTATCACCCTGGACCAACATTTATATTGATAAAATGTCAAATGTTACTTCTTGTTTAGCATATTAGTTTTCTGTTGCTATAAGATAAAGAGAAAATGTTTATTTTGACTTACAGTTTTGGAGCTTTCATTCCATGCCTAGTTGGCCCCATTGCTTTGGGCCTGAGTTGAGGAAGTATGTCATGGTGGGAGTATGTACTGGAGGAAGCCCATTTACCTCCAAGCTGGAAACTGAACAGAGAAAAAGGAAGAGACAGAGTCCTACAATCCCCTGTGAAGGCATGCCCCTCCCTGGTGACTTAAAATGCTCCATTAGGCCCCACATCTTAAAGTTTGAACTATCTTCTAATAAGGCCATGGGGGAACTTCTGGGGGAACAATCCAGACACAAAATATAGCAGGCAGTTAAATAGCATCAAATCTCTGCTTCTACCCATAAGGATTCATTATCCCTGGAACAAACAGTTTGAGTTGGTTTTTTTAAAAATTTATTTAGTTTTCAAATATTTAAAAATGTTGTTTTAAACATGTTACAAAACAAAGAACAATATCATGAACCCTCCTGTATTTTTCAGCTAACTTTAATAGATCAACTCTTGGCCAGTCTTGTTTTCCTTATTCTTGTACTCAACTGTCCAGATTATCTTGAAGAAAATATAAACGCTAAGATCTGTATATTAGACCTAAATTGTTTAGTAGTTGTCTGAATTATTTTTAAACATACAAGTTCTCTTTCTCCCTCTCTTGGTCTCTCTCTTGTTCTAATTCTCTCTTGCTCTCAAAGCAATTTAGTTTTTAAGTAGTCAATTATTCTGCAGTTTACCAGAGTGTGGGATGCTATCACTTGCATTCATGATGACATTTAACATATTTTGTTATTCCTATGTGCCTTATAAATTAGTAATTATAGCTGGAAACATAATTAGATACATATTGATTTTTTTTGCAGGAACCCTTCATAGATGGTATTACATGTATCTATCAGGAGATCTATATAAAATCTAGCTGTACTTTGTGTGCTATCAGCAGGCATTGGTGATCTGTTTAGATGTGTTTAAATTGATATTAAAAATGGTAACATCATAATTTGTCATTTATTTTTAATTTAGCACTAGACTCTGTAAATAAGACATTTCTATATAGAATGAAAAGACATCCCCTCATGAAATATTTGGCAATACTGATTTAAATATAACATAAAAAGCCAAAAAAATACTTGATTTCTTCCCTCTCCCTGGCCATTTTACAATTTTCAAAATTTAATTGCCTTATTCCTATTCTTCAAAGGAGGTCAAAGAGAACACATTGGGTGTGATATTATGGACTCATGAATTAAAACATGCTTGAAATCAAATGATTGCAGTTATTATTGCATCAGTGTGATCTTCTAGGGTTGAATGTGTCCCCCAAATGACCAGGTGTTCAAAGCTTGGTCCCCAGGGTGGTGCTTTGGGGAGGAGGTGAAGCCTTTAAGAAGCAGGGCCTCCTGACAGATCCTTAAGTCACTGGGGTTATGTTCCAAAAAGGACAGTAAGATTCCAGCCCCTTCCATTTTCTCTTTTCATTTTTTGATATGAGGTGAGCAGTATGTCCCAACACACTCCCCACCAGAGATCCAAAATGATGATCTTTAACTAGAAACTCCCAAACTCTAAGTCAAAATAACTTTTTTCTATTTTATAAAATAATTATCTCAGGTATTTTTTTTATAGTGACAGAAAAGTGGTACTGATAAGAGACAATTTACTGTAGTTATTATTAAAGATGTAGAAACTCTGGAATTAGTTTGCAGAAAAAGTTTGAAAGAGCTCAGAGGACCATGATAGAGCAAACTGAAATATTGTAATGGACCTTAATGGATGATTGCAGTATAAGGGCTCAGAATGTGGGACCTGTCTCCTGGAAAGAAGCCTATGTGTCATTCTCTTGGGAGAAAGACATGCCAAACAGGCCACTCAGGGACTAGGGCCCCATCCCCCTGTCCTGTGTTCTGTGAACAGGATGTTCTCCTGTGGTCTGTAAGATAGTTCTCCTGTGGTCTGTAAGATAGTTCTCCTGTGGTCTGTAAATGGTTCTTCTGTGAAATGGCCCTTCTTTGTGTTACGTGAACAGATGTTCCTGTATGGTTAGTAGAACTAGGGCAAAGGAAATTTACTGGATAGTTTGCCAACTGTGCTGATAACTGCTTACCCAAAGCTTGACCTTTGAGATGTATGGCTAGCTTAACTGCAAGCATATAAAAGACAGTGTTATACGCAGTAAAGGCAGAAGCAGCTTTCTTTGTGACAAGTGCTCCATCTCCCCCGAATAAAGCTCTTCTCCTCAGACCTCAGTTCACAGAGACTGAGTTCCTTTTCCCACTGTTCACTGAAGTTTCACCCAGTGTAGTACAACTGATCAACCTCCCTTGTTGCAGACCCTGCAACATCAGAAGATCAGAATGTTGATATATACATGGACAGTAAATCTCTCCACAATAAAGTTGATGAATTTTCAGATGGAAATAGAAATTGCACTTGGAATTGGACTGGAGACCATTCTTACAACACCATAACAAAAAAATTGGACTGCATTTTGTCCTTGCCCTGGTACTTTGTATAAACCGGAGCTTAAAGGCAATGGATTAGTTTATCTTGTCAAGGAAATTTCAAGGCAACAAACTCTCCAGACTGAGTCATGAATAATACTGGCTATTTCTAGCTAAATTTGCACTGAAGATTAGACGGAAAAAAAAAAAAAAAAAAAAGCAGAACAGAAAGATTTGGAAATTTTTCAGCTGGCCAAAAGAGGAGTATGTGTAAGGGTGTGGTCAAGGAGGGTGCATTTGCTAGTGCCAGGTGATTTGCAACTGAACAGTAGGAAAGATGCCTCCAGGGCTTTTTAGAAATCTACAAGGCCATCCCATAGCAGACCATTGTGTCATCCATGTGATGCTGGGTTTGTGGGAATGCACAATGTAAGAATTGTTGTGTCAAGGAAGCTTCCTCTGAAATGTCAAGGGAAACTCAAGGAGGTCAGGCAGTGTCCTACTGGTTCAGAGTCCCTACAGGTAGCCTCTGAGAGGGTGAAGTGTGGAAAGATGGGAGTGAAGCCAAAGTTTCAATAGACCCCAAGAAAGAAGAGGTGTCAATAATGTGCCACTCTCATCCTGAAAAACTGCAAGCAGGGAGCACAGACAGAGTGCTCTGGTGGAATGTGACCAACAATATTGTAGGAGCAGGCCTGCCCAAATCCTTGGAAGACCACATTCTAGCATGGTATATCCTAGATGCTCAACACAAGGCTTTAGAATTACTGCTTGCCCTGCTGGGTTTTCTTCTTGCTTTTAGCAAATTCCTCCTTACTAGTGGTACTCTCCCACCGAGTTACATCCACTTTTTTCTTTTTCTTTCTTTCTTTTTTTAAAGTCTTTTTGAGGCAGACTCTTGCTAAGTTGTCCAGGTTGATCTCAAATTTGGGGTCCTCCTTCATCAGTTTTCCAAACAGCGGGCATTACAGGTGTGTGCCACTGCCTAACCCTCACTACAATTTTCTTATTCCTTTCATTTGTAATAGCAGTGTTTACTTGTGTCTGTCTCACGTTGTGTTTTGAAAGCATGCAACTTCCCTTTTGGCTTTTACAGAGGCTTACCGCCATTTGCCTTGAGTATTGAAGGAAACTTTGGACTTGGATTTTGGGGAAATATGGAAACTATAAGATATTGGTGACTCAGGATAAAACTAAATTTTCAGTTGTCATTGTAACATGGGTATGAAACTTTGCAGTTGTGGAAAAATACTCTTGTTTGGTTTAGTGTCCCCTGAAAATTCATGTGTTAAAGTTTGGTACCCAGGGTGGTGCTATTGGTAGATGATGGAGCTTTAGGTGGTGAGGCCTACTAGGAGATCCTTAGGTCTTTAGAAGGCATGCCCTCAAAAGGGATTGTGAGATCCCTGCCACTTCCTTTCTTTTTCCTTTCCTGGTCATGAAGTGGACAGTTTGTTCCCTGTCACTGCCATCTGGCATTCCAAACAGAGGCTCAAAGCCATGGTTCTCTGGTTTTGGACTGAATCATCCAAAGCTGTAAAACAAAATAATAGTTTTCTGTTTACAGGTTGACTATCTCAGGTGTTTCTTTATAGTGACTGAAGGATGATTAACACAAGGTTCTTCAAGAATCAAATACTGAGATAGAGTTAGTAGTTGAAGATATTCACTGGGATTAGTTCCCATAAGAGAGAACATGAAGAAAGCAGGATTGGGTGTGGAAAGCCTTAGGATAGAGTGTTGATATTACAATCAACTCAGAGTTGTGGAGCAAAGATTCCAATGCTGAATACAAATTACCAGACCCTTTTACTTCTATTGGGCTCAGTCATTACATGTGGGTTGAGTGGAAAGAATATGATACCTGCTTGAAAGACGCTATTTCCTACTTTAACTTGTGATATAGTATGGTAGACTACACTCATTCTTCAAAAATCTATGCTTTTTTTTTTTTTTCTAATTTTGGTAAGGTCTTTTTGGCAGTGATATGAGAAAGAAATCATACCTGCATCCTTGAGAACTTTATTATTGAGACCAATCACTACAATTCCCCTTCCACATGATGTGGTTTATGATTTGTAATCTTACATCGGTTCAGGAACATTTTAGTCTTTTACTTTGTCTTTTCTTTTTTTTTTTTTTGGAACCAGGGATTGAACTCAGGGACACTCGGCCACTGAGCCACATTCCCAACCCTATTTTTTGTATTTTATTTAGAGACAGGGTCTCCTGAGTTGCTTAGGGCCTCGCTAGTTGCTGAGGCTGGCTTTGAACTCGCGATCCTCCTGACTCAGCCTCCCAAGTCGCTTGGATTACAGGCGTGCGCCACCACGCCCAGCTTACTTTGTCTTTTCCAAATAAACTTTTATCATGCCAGTCAATAATTTGGCATATGAGTTATTGCATGTTCAATTTTCATTTTATGTCTGATCCTGTGTTCTCATCTTCTCCAGTATATCTGGGTACTCATTTTTCACCATCATACAACAAACTGCATAAAAGGTAAAATGTATCTTTGGGGACAGAACTATGGAAATCATTATGGTACATATTTTCTCTGTCAATGAAGAGTTCAAAGTAAACCCTTGGCAATATGGTCACTTCTTTCATCAATTTTTACTGGATTTAAAGAATATCTTGGTTGATAGAATTGTAGGTGTGTGTATAAATATGTATATAAACACACACATATATACTTTATATTCTATATATATACATATATATAATTTACAATGATAAAATTCTAAAATGGCTTCCCTTGATCTATGTTGCCTGGTATTATTCCCATGATATTCATGATTAGGTTACATCATACAGTGAAAGGGATTTTGCAGATAAAACTAAGACCCAGAACAGTTGTCCTTAAGGTAAGGACATTTTCCAGGTGGACTTGATCTAACCACACAGCATTTTTGATAGAAGTCTAGAGGTCAGAGATAAAGAAAGGGAAACAGAGAGGTGGAATGGTGTGCTCAGTATAATCTCTTTCATTCAAAATGAAAGTTAATTGTTTTGTGTAATTGATAGTGAGAAAATTGGCAAAGGTCCTTGGTATAGTATAGTATGATGCAATACAGGGGTGTTATTTGCTAATGTTTACTTGGGTTCATTTGACCATTAATCTGATGATAGATAATGAACGTATGGGGGAAGCCATCCATGATGACTCCTGTAAGAATGGAGTATAGTTCAACCAGGAATATTTGGCCTTGAGAACTCACAGTTGGACAATGACTGAGAAGGCCTGAGTCATGTGGTTATCCTGCATTAGCTCACTTCTCAAGTTCAAATGCAAGCATCATATATGGGAGTGACCCACTAGAGCCAAATGGCTTACTTACCTCCATCTCCCATCCTGTTTTTCTCCAAGATACTCCTATAGGTCCCTTTTGATCTGTACTGCTATAAATAAAGCAAATGGAGGGCTCCTTCCTTTGTTAGAGCCAGACCCTTCTGGACTGTTCAATTGGTCATGCCCCTGTTCTTAAGATAATTTCACCTTTTGTCTTTATATCTGATAAACAATTTCAAAGCTTTTATTTCATAGCCAGTTCATCCCTCCTACGGGAACCCTTTACCTCACCCACGTGGGACCTGCTCAAGATACCAAGTCAAAAATATCCTATTACCTTCTTTCTAGGAATCTCTTTCCTACTTTATTCTTTTTTCCTACTTAGTTCTCTGGAGCTAACGGAAATGTGTCCCTACTTTTGAAGTAAAGGCTTACTAAGAGTTCTAAGAGTAGTTTTGCTTAGATCTTCCTTCATGATTATGTTAATGTGGAAAGATATATAACTCAATTCATGCCAAAAAATTTAATTAAAAATTCAAATATGAGCTGGGCATGGTGGCACTCACCTGTAATCCCAGCAGCTCAGGAGGCTAAGAAAGGAGGATCTGGAGTTCAAATCCAGTCATAGCAAAGGTGAGGTGCTAAGCAACTCAGTAAGACCCTGTCTCTAAATAAAATACAAAACAGGGCTGGGATGTGGCTTAGTGGTCGAGTGTCCCTGAGTTCAATCACCAGTACCCCCTAAAAAAATTCAAATATGTGTGTGTGCGCGTGTGTATTCTTGTTATAATGTTTGCAAAGCGTACAAATTAAAATTTGGAATAAATTTGGAAAGTGCGCAAAAGTAAAATCCATTCATTTGAAGGCAATTATGAACTTGAAATTTACTCTGTACTTGGGTTGCAAATTGCAGCTAAAATTAAAAGCCAAATGTCAAATAATACCCTGAAACTGAAATTTAAAAGCTATAGAAATTCATTTGAAGGATCATATATAATTCAATCCAATGATGAAATATAAAAAAAATCCTCTAGAGATGGAACATCACTCCAGGGGGTACTCAAATGGTAACAAAATACACCTGAATCTCCAAGATATATATTCAAAACTTTATCAAATGATTGCAGCTCCTTTTAGGGAAGAACTGATGAATTTTTGAGGGATTCAACTCATGAACTAGGAAATACCAAGTAAAAAGGTCTAAAACTCATTTTAGAAAAAAAAAAACTGATCAATGAATTAATCAAATCCAAAGAGATTTGCTCATATCCTGAAAAATATATGATGTAAATAAGTTTAAATATTTTGTACATGGATTACTAAAAAAAGTCTACCTAAAAGGTCGACTTCACTTTAACATTTTGCAGCCTTGGAGTTCTAAGATGAGTTCATCAGCTAAGCTTATTGACACCATTCCCATTATAATCGAATCTTGAAAGAGCTGTTGGATTAGCTTTGTCAGATTGAAAACTAACCGTTTATGTTGGTTTGTAGTCCATGTACATCAGCAGCTAAGAAAGTGACAGTGTCTTATCAGTTTGGGTACTATGTGACTAAGAGC
The DNA here is from genome assembly GCA_020662805.1 of Glaucomys volans. NCBI lineage: Eukaryota > Metazoa > Chordata > Mammalia > Rodentia > Sciuridae > Glaucomys > Glaucomys volans. Next base: position 30,501 of record JAJEJO010051200.1, read on the forward strand.
AAACTGGATGCATTTAATTTAAGGTTCTTTGTGTGTGTTGTTTTGTTCTATACTCAGGATCAAATGCTGAATGTTTTCCTTAATGCTGCCAAATTCTGTAAAGGTTACACACTCTCTACATGAACATGGTGATGTGTGTATACATGTATGTGTGTAATACATAAAGAGTTATAGCATACTTTATGCCATATGGACCTCAAAAATTTATACACACATATCTGCATATTTTTATAATATACCATTATTTGAATTTGAAAAAATGCATATTTATGAATATATATCTGTTATATTTAAACACACCATTATTTGAATTTACATAAATGCATATTTATGAGTATGTATCTGTGTTCTTAAATTCATATATGCACACATATATATATTTTATCAATGAATTTTTGTGTATTCTGTATTATTTACAATTACAATTAATATGTTCTTAGAAAATTATTTGACCACAAGTTTTACCTGGTACTAGTCACAACAATTTGAGTTTAAAGCAATTGTTTTCAGTTCATGAATCTTTACATCATAATGCATTATCTATTCAAAAATTCCTATGTAGAGTTATGAAGAGACCTGGTAGTGCTGGACTTTAGCTTGAAGTATAAAAGTCATTAAATGACACACATCAATCCTGATGAAAACACTCCGATCAGCTTATTTTCTAGCAATACCTGCAGCAATATCTTCTGGGCAGGATGCACACACACCAGCTCAGCTCTACACTAATTCTGGCCATTGCTGGTGGCAGGCTTCTTGGCACTCACCCACCATAGGCCTGGGGTACTTCCTGGAAGACAAAACAGAGGAAATATTCCATGTAGGTAGTTGGTTCTTAGTTTCCAAGAATCTTTAAAAATTGGTGTCTTCAACAGAAAGAGGCATATTTCTCCTGAGAATTTAGCTTGCTGTTAGCTGTTTTGTGAAACATGGGATACTCAAGAACTTGGGAATTCATAAGACCTTCCCAGCACTGTTTAAAATTTTCCATTTCTGAGTTCTGATGCCACTTTTGGCTTTGTATTATTTTTCTGATTTTTATTTTTATTCTGCCCCAATTAAATATCTTGTTTTGTTTTCTGGCATATCAAGTTATTTTCAAAAGTAGGGCGAAATTTTTCAAATTGTCCAAAATTTGAATAAAGTATTGATATCTTTCTTTTTCTTTAAATTTTCCTTAAAATTATAAAAATTAGCAAGTAATATATACATATTATTGTAGTCATCTTTGGCCACTTTCAATCCTTTGTTTCTTGATATATTATCAAAAAAATATTCTCCAAAGTATTTTTATTATTGACTTTGAAATAAACTCTCAACCAGTTTTTATAAACAATATTTTTATTGTTGTTATTATCTATCTACAGATGGAATGACCCCTACTATGATTATAGTAACCACACACCATCTCATACCCTCATCATGAGTAATGACTTGTAGCAGTTACATTCTTTGATCATTCTTTAACCCTAGGTATTATATTTCTCTTTTACAGGAGGAAATTTACTCAGAATTCTTTCTAATAATCTAGCTGCTTCAACAAGTGGTTAAAAGTTCACCAGTTAATTCCATAAAGTCCTCATAACTTCAGAAATAAGCATGGGTTCACTTTATAAGTCATAATTCCAATTTATACCTATACACCAGACATTCAGTATGTTAAGCTTTGTCTTGGCTTTTTAAATAAAATATTTAATTAATGGCTGCATTAAAATAAGCCGGAATGAATTCGACCTCCATTTGTACTTTTAGTTTCTCCTATGTTCTTGTTTAATAGCCTTTGAAATGCACATGCACTGAACAGATTTCTGTTGTTAACGTGGTAAATCTGAACGATGACCAGCAATAACCTGGTGCATTTCAGAAGCAGTATAGCTAACACTCTCTTTCAAGGACAGCAAGAAGGGCTTTGCTGAAAAACTAAAATGTATTGGGACTCTGGGGCTAAGGAGAGGTAAGCCCTGCTCCCAGTGGTGAAGAAATATATGACTACTCGGGGTTCTAGCCAGTGAGCCTGTGGGGTCCAGGCTGTGACCAGGAAAATGCACTAAGCCTCCAGGCTGCTAAACGGTGAGGTCAGTGGGAAAGTGGGAAATTTAGAAGGAGAAATAGGACTGTTTGGCTTTCAACTAGAAAGCAGGGTTCTATGAAGATTTGTTTCTTAATGCTTTTTGTTTGTTTAGCAATGAACTTGCCTATCAATGAGCTACAAATTGAAAGTACATGTTTAATGAAAAAACAGGAATTAAATTTAAGATTATTAAAAAGTTGATGATAAGCCAGGCACAGTGGGGCACACCTGTAACCCCAGCAATTTGGGAGGCTGAGGAAGGAGGATTGCAAGTTCAAGACCAGCCTCAGAAAAGGGAGGGGGGTTAAGAATAGGAAAGACAGTAGAATGAATCATACATGAATACAGCACAATGAAACTCTGCATCATGTTCAATCACAAGAATGGGGTCCTAATTAGAATAAGTTATACTCCATGTTTGTATAATATGTCAAAATGCACTCTACTATCATGTATATCTGAAAAGAATAAATTAAAAAATACTTAAAAAAAGAGATAAGACTCAGCAACTCAGTGAGGCACTAAGCAACTTGGCAAGATGTTGTCTCAAAATAAAAATAAAAAGGATCTGGGGTCATAGTTCAATGGTAAAGCATTCCTGGGTTCAATCCTCAGTACAAAAAAAAATGATGATGAACATTAATTTTGTACAGTGTTTTATTGATATGTACCCTGGTGACAATATTGATTCTATAAACACATGGAAACCAAAGATACAAATGGATTGAAGGAACCTCTGCATACATTTCAAAGGTGATCAGATTTTTTCTTTAAAAAGACTAAAGGTGAAAATTATAGTTTAGCAACATTAGTTGCAGAGAAGATAGATTTATATCTCATTCCAAGAATCATGACTTGTTTTTTTCCCTTTAAAAGAATAATTATTTAAACATTTTCTTTCATTTTTTTATTTCAAAGTTGCTTTTTTTCAGTGCATATACATAAAGTTATGTGTGGGGGTCCTCTCTGCCACATCCTGTGCGCAGAAGAAAAGGGTTAACTGCTGGAGAAGGATGTTGGCAGCTTTTCTATCTATTACCCCAAAACACACAAAAGCCAATACTCTTTTTAAATGAGAGGGGCATGATGGGTCTGGCCGTACCAGCTGTGGCCTCTTACAACAACAACTTGCCCAACTCTCTTTTATTACAATATACAGGTAAAGGGGTCCAGGACCAGGAGGAGCTTCTGTGATGGACAGGATAGGGTGAAGTTAGGGGAACCATTTTTTTAAGGGGAAACTTCCAGGGGACAGGGAACCACTGCCACACAGTTCTTCAGGCTTTCTGGCAGTTCCTAGAAGCCAGGCCTCTGAGGCCCATGGCTCAGTCTAGTCTGATTCTGCTAAATAAGGATGACTTCCCACAGTTATGGGTAGCTGTTAACCTCATCAACACTTTTATATCAGTGTAACTGGAAGCTTCAAAGAAAATTTATTGACTCCCAATGAAGTTTGGCTTTTTAAAATGCATTAATTGATCTAATCGAAAAATTTTGCAAGTTCTTTCCATCAAATGTGATTATCATGTGTGCTGGTCAGTATTACTGTAAATTCAGTTAAAAAGTCTGGCGTTAGAAATAACTTGCCTTTGGAATGATAATGCAGATACAAATTTTAATGGAGCATTACAGTGGGTTAAAAACAATGGTTTTAAAAATGAAGATACCTAGGACTCAGAAATGTAGTTGGATTTGGTTGAAGTACACACATAATTTAAAACTGATTGCAATCAAGCCACAATATCAATCCAAGTAGAAATTTCAGTTGTCAAAATGTATGAATGTTTTCATAAGTATGCAGAAAAACTGAACTAAAAATATTTATGACAAAAATGATGTTGAATTGAGAAAATGTTTCAGCATGGCAGCACTTTCATTGCTGCCTGTTATTGTGTCTTAGAAATGCTTGAGCATTTGAAATACTCTTGTAGACCCAAGTAAGTGATTTATAATTTCACTGAATTTTTTTCAAATGAATTTTAAAATTTTATTTGCATTTTTAATCTTTGGAAACCTTCAATCAATTTTTTCAATGAGTAGATAAAGAACTTCAGCTTTTGAAACTTTATCAAATTTCAATTATAGAAAGAAAGTGTTGGCAAACAAGAAGATTTTGACATTTATCTTTACAAAAACAGGAGAAAAGAAGAATGCTACAAATTAATCATAAGGTACAAATGATATATACATTACAGTTTCTAGTGTGTATACCTGTTTTTGGAGTATTGTGACCTGCAGACAAATTTTTTGATGGAGCTCTGATTTTCAAATGGATGTTTATTCTATACCAGAATGGAAATAAGTTTCAAAGGCATACAATTTTGCAACACTTAATTCAGTTGGTATTTATTATATGAAACAATTAAGTACAGAAACATTTTTGACAAGTTTTATTGTTATACAAAATATATACTAAAGTAGATTACTTGTGATAGATTTGAACCTTGAGCTTAAATATTTGCTGATTTCAATATGAAACACAGAATTTAAAATATACTGTATGTAGCAGAATTTTCTCTGAACTTTCCTGATACCTTAGCACTATGTTTTTTCAATTGAAAATATTATAATTGACAAAATCAGTTGAAGATATAAATAATTTCAATCCTGTTAAACCTAAAATAAAAGTTTTTGAAAGACTGCAGGTAATTATAAGAAAAAATTAAAAATAAGTCCATACTGAAAACCATGCCCTGCAAAAATAAAATTAATAATACTGAATTTTGGAATATACATAGAAAACATATTATTGTATGGGAATGTTATTAATTTTTTTGATAGTAACATTTTATTAAATTTAACATTATGAGCATTAACTTTTATTTGTTTTTATTTATTTATTTATTTATTTATTTATTTATTTTAATTAATTTATTTTGATTCATTGTACACAAATGGAGTCCAGCTGCTGTTTCCCTGGTTGTACACAAAGTAGAGTCACACCATTTGTGTAATCATACATGTACATAGGGTAATGATGTCTGTCTCATTCTGTTTTTACTCTTACCCCCCACCCCAATCCCACCCATCTTTTCTCTCTATGCAATCCATCCTTCCTCCATTCTTGCCTGCCTTCCACCCCACATTATGTATATCTTCAACCACTTATCAGAGAGATCATTCGGTCTTTGGTCTTTGGGGATTGGCTAATCTCACTTAGCATGACAATCTCCAACTTCATCCATTTACCCACAAATGTCATAATTTTATTCTTCTTTATGGCTAAGTAATATTCCATTGTGTATATATACCACAGATTCTTTATCCATTCACCTACTGAAGGGCATCTAGGTTGGTTCCACAATCTAGCTATTGTGAATTGAGCAGCTATGAACATTGCTCTGGCTGCATTGCCATAGTATGCTGATTTTAAATCCTTTGGGTATAGGCCAAGGAGTGGGATAGCTGGGTCAAATGGTGGGATACATGTCATTTTTAATACTCAGATGTTTAACGTAATCAATACAAATAGTTTTACTCTAATTACAGTCATAGGTACTATTTCTATTTTTTAGAAAAAAGTAATTCTAAAAATAATTGTTTCAACTGCTTAGAGATTTACCAATATAGTAAAAGCAGTGCGTTAGCTATTAAATACATATTTTAAACTACCAAATCTATTTTTAGCACTACCTTTTACTCTCAAAGACTCTCAATTGATAGTTGAGCTATGTTCTTTATTGCCTATTATAATAGAAATCCACTCTTTTGATATTTTACTGAAAACCCCTCTCCTGACACATGAGCACCTATAATAGATTGAATGCCTCAACTAGTTAATAGAGCCAGGTTCACTAGTTTTTGCTCATTCATTTGTGTTTGCTTTTGCTTTTTGTCTTATATAGCTTGGAACATTAAATGGATCATTTTCAATCTAGGTAAACCAAAATGATTCTCAATCCACAAAGGAGGGTACAAAGGAACTGTCACTTATAAAGGATTTTCAGACAAATCAAATAAATGTTGAATTCTTTTCCCATCATCCCTGCCATACTGGGATTCTATTTCTAGTCATATTTTTTAGCTGTATCAAAGCAAGTCTGTTTGTGAAAGTCTTCCATTATTCTGTCTTGTTCCATGTGAGTTACTATTGAGATCTTCACAGATCACGTCCATCCACGCCATGATGATTGATGATGATGATGACGATGACGACACAGAGGAGGAGGAGTACTGAAGTTCCAATGCTTTTGTGCCTTTCAAGTCACCTGGAGAATGAAAATATTTCCAAATATCTCTATTTGTCCACCATATTCTTGGACATTTTTAAAAGAATAAGTTGTACCTCCCATATCTTGGAGAATTTGTGTATCTTGAATCTATCTTGAGATTTGGAAATAAAATTCTCTCTCTGATTCGGATCCTATGTCCTTGCAAAGGCCCTCACCTGTCCCTCCTCCCCTTTAGTACAACAAGCACCATTTCCTCTGTGTAGGAATTCACAGTGGTAGGGAGAGGGATTGAATTCCAGCAGTTTCTTTCTTCCCAGCCTTACAATTTACCCAGAGGCTGAAGGACACACATAGTCTGGAAAGTTTAGCAACTTTATTAGGAGGAGTGGAAGAGACAGTTATTAAGAAATGATCCTTCCATAACTATCTGACTTGCTTTGTTTCACTCAGGGTTGTCAGGGTTCTCTTTATCTGTTGCTCACTGAGGAGAACATACCGTTTCCTTCTGATTAGGATCACATAATAGGATTGTTTGGTACACAGCAGGGTTCAGTGGAAAGAAAACAAGGTATAAACTCATATGTGCTATGTTTGAATTGCAGCTTCTGTATCTATTAGTTGTGCGAACTCTGATAAATTACCTAAATAAGTCCTAATTCTCCATTTGTAAAATCATGATAACAATCCCAGAAATAATGTGGTTGTGAAAACCATTCAGTATATTCTCTCTTCACTGTATATGTTTTTTTTTCCTTTTATTGCTTATTGGATGTAATTATCAGGGTGGATAAATTGTAATCGATTAAGGAAAAATGTTTATAATTGTTCATCGTTGTTGTTGTTGTTGCTATCTTTAGTATTAGTTTACGCCATACATCCTTCTAGTTTAAAATTTCTCAATGAAAAACAAAATACGGTAAAACCTGGGCCCATGCTTAGTTAACAAAAAGTTACAACTAAAGGTCTTAATGTTCTGTGCATTATCACCCCAAGTATGGCTGAACCAAATTTAAAAAGATGTGTACCTTCTTTCTTAAGATATAATAAATGTATTTTATTTTGTTAGCAAGTAAATTCCCTCAGGCTTTGGTCAGAATTTTTCTGAAATAAAATAGCAACATATCTGTACTTTCTCCCTGTTCTCAGTAAAACATTAGAGATACATTATAGCTATCTTGTAAAATTTATATGTTTCTTACAATTTCTTACACATTTATTTTAAGACTACAAGGTCAAGGATGCCTGCTCACAATGGACCTGACCAGATCTACATTGCCAAATTGAGGGAAAGAAGAAAACCTTCCTGCTATTTTTGAAATTGGACTCTTTCCAGGTTTCATCTTATATTCCTTTGCCTCTATTTTCACAATGAAAACAGTCCTGCCTCATTCAATTTTCCTTTCCCAAGGTATAGACTCACTCCTCCTAGTCTTCTGTAGAGAACGACAACTTGTGAATCCTCTGTCTGCAATGTTTACATTCATTTAACCCATTGGTGATGTTTTAATAACAACATTACTCAGAAGTGCTAAGATAGCAGGAAAAATAGAACAGATGCTCTGTGCATTAGCACCAGGTAGCAGGGAGGAGAACCAGGGTAGATGCTAATCTCACTGGGGTCTTTGCATCATCTGTGGTGGATCTTCTGGAATTTATTTTTCTTTTTAAATGACAGAGAGATGACATTTACTCTCAGCCTTGGGCATTTGAATGGTTGCATTGTTACCCAGGGTTGCTAATGTTGGACCTTTGATTATAGGTTTCCCTTTAAAACACATACACAGGACTGTGATGGAGATTTAATTTGCAATGATTTAGAGGGTGATCTCTTTTTTTCTGAAAAAAATATTTTACTAGCAGCTGTGTCGGTAGCAATTCTACTCAGATGTTGACCTAGCTTGACCCTTTTGGTGCCTTTTGGAAACACAGTTTTAGCAAGAGCTTTTTTTTATTAGTAAATTTTCTTTATTAAAGTCCACTAAGAAAGTTCTATACACTAGAAAAATTTCACTGTTGTGCATCACCGTACTTTTAAACTTCTAATCATTTATTATAAGGGAAAATTATAATAGGTAAAAGATTAATAAATGATAGTGTGATTTTGGTCAAGATTAATGTTCAGTTTATACTGGGCTGTTGTCTTGATTGAGAAGCACAATGAATTTATATCTTTTATCAAGTTCTCAATTGATCTCTTTCCTTTGCTCCAGCAGCCCTGAAGATTTGGATAGAATCCCTGAACCTTAACACAGGAGGCCTATAAGATTCAGTTCAACTTATGTCTACTATTTGCTTTTATTGGTGCTATTTCTGCTAGGCAGCCTCAGGAGTCCTGCCTTGCAGAACCACTGCTAGTTCTTCCCTACCCTTGTCCCATGCCTGTGAGTCAGTTAGCTCTTGAGCACCTGATTTCATTAATGTCCATGGTTGAAAGAAGGCCAGCTCAAGAAGAGGTGATGTGTTCCATTGTGGTAATGACTGTGCCTCAGAGCAGATATGCAGTCTTCATACCAGAGAGTATAGAAACATGCCATTAGGAAGTTTCATTCACAGTCCCTGTCTTATTACCAATTCCACAAACTGCAGCCTGCACAGGACTTGCCTCAGGAATAAAGACATAAGCAGTAATGAGGGACAGACTGCATATTAGCCAGGTATAGGGTGCTCTTGCAAAGAGTAGTGATTTCTAAGAAACATAAAAGGTATGTGAATAGCAGACAAAAGTTTGGGTGTGCTGGAGAAACCTTTGGAAACCTTTTTTTCTCTAAGTTGAATTTTCTTGTATTTTGGGTGCTAAAATACAATTATCAAAAGTGAAAGATAATGTTTATAGTGTTCAATATATGCTGCACACATTTCTAAACATATATCTAAACATATTAATTCTATAATGATTGCAATCATCTTCATGATACTGATGCAAAATTAAAGCTCAGACACATTATTTAAAATGTACATGAATAGTGTTGTTTTGTTCCTATTTATGGTGTTGGTGAGGAGGGATTCTAATCCTAGGGTAATAGGGATAGCCGAATATGCAACAGGTGATACTGGAAAAATTAGATTGATAACAGCTTATTAGCCGCATATATTCATAGAGGTTAAAATTTGCAAGAGTGGAAAAAAGGGAAGCAAAGTTTGTAGTTTCAAGAGGTGAAGTGCTTCCTGGTTCACATGAAAAGAATGTGATTAACTTCTAAATAAATCTTCAGGCTGACAGAGAATCAGAACCAATACTTGGATATAAGTGAGGGCTCCGCTGCTTTGCTTGGGGACCTTATTATGAAACTGGAGTGGGGGACTTATTATGAAAGTAGAGTGGGTTACCAATATCTTGAATACCTCTTCTGATTATATCCTATGTAAAAGAAAAGATTATAGGTTGTTATGTTATCCTTTGCACTATTTCCCCAAATTTCTATCACGTGATGCACATTATTTGTATTTAAAAATAAAATACATATAGTAACAGCCATATTATCAGAATTTTTTTTCTTTTTGTTAAAATAAAATGCCTCAGAAATACTTCATACTCTTTTATCAACAATTTTTTTTTATAGTTTTTGTGTTCTTCATAGCAGGTCTGATACTGCTAAAGAACACAGCTGTACCTTATTAAAAATCATTGTTAAGCCTATGGTGTTGAACATTGAATTTTCTTTTTACACAAATTACCAAGGTTTGATTGTAGCATCGCATTTTTCAATTATTTTGTTGTGCTTTGTTTTGGTTATTGATTAAAAATTGTTTTCAGGATGATAAAAAGGCATTTTCTGCTTGTTGCATGGGTCGGAATTCTGGAATATTTTCCTTTCAAACTCCTTTATCATATTTCTAAAGTATTCCTGTATTTTTCTTGTTTACAAAATAAACTTTTCTTAGACTTACTGATATTTGTTCTTCATATAGCACTCTTGACATGAGATGAATTTCAGGGGTGAAGGTCGAAATATTCAGCCATAAAATTTTGTTTCTCTTTTCTGGTTCTGAGAGAGAATAAAAAAGTAGTGGATAGCTTTCTGTAACGTTTACTCTCAATGAAAGGTTTAAGTGTAAAACTCTACTAATTAGCATAAGTTATTGTGGTCTCATCTGTTAAATGTTCTAATTTCATTAGCATATAAACTACTTCGGCAAATCCAATATAACTTCACATTTCCCTTTTTGAATAGGAAATTTCTGTGACCCCACTGCATGACATGACTCCTCCCCCTCAGCCACCACTTACACTTGATCTGGAGCTGGGTTTCCCTGAGGTAAAATGCTCGCTGTTACTGAAATACTCTTGCATAGTTTCTCATTTCCTCAGGATTTAAATGCTACTTTCTTTGATATTTTAATAATAGAGCCTTATTAAGCCATTCAGACTTGATGGATTCTAATGAGGGCAGGGGTGTTACTACTGTCCTTCTTAATGTTTTGAATCTGATTTGGACTGAACTGTAATGTACACTTCCTAAATTAATGATTTCAGCATGGACTGATCAAGTTCTGGGGTCAGTCAATAAAGCAGTCAGCAATTCATTAAAACCATGCTTATTACTGGGAAAGCCAGGGGTGTAGAAGGCAAAAGAGAAGAGAATGAATGCTAGTGGCCTGTTGCCAAAATGGCATGCCCCAGTGCAGTTGTTTATGCTTTTTTATATTAAAATACACTGTAAAAGCAACATAGGAAGTTTAAATGGATTTTTCTTGAAACATCTGACAAACCTTAAGAAGTTAATCCATATCAGGATTTCTTCCATGATGGATTTCTTCTTAAGGAAAAAAATAATGATCTATTCATGTCAAGCTGATGATCATTTTGTTTAGCTTAAAGATACAGTTCTCTAAGTCTCTCCCCTCCTCAGGAAAAAAAAAAAATTTTGATCAGCATGATTGTGATTTTATATTGCCTGCACTGAAGTACATTCACCTTGGGCAAAACCCGTTTACTAATTGGCTGTATGTCCACTAGAGCTTCTGCATGCACAGTGATCTCTAATTGTCTGGTTTCTGCAGAGTTCCCTTCAGGTACTGAGTATACAAATACAAGGCTGCCCCCTATTTGTCTCCTATTTACTCTATTTACCAACCTCTGGCAAATGGAGTGCATGAAAATGTAAGCACAACTATCTATATTTTCCAAATGTCGATAAAACTCCAGTAAGTCCAACTGCAAAAGCAGACATCCACATCATAATGCATAAAACCGATTGTGGAAAATCAAGTGTTCTTCCCTGTCTGTCGTGTGACATCCATGACTTCCAGAACAGATGTTCTAGCACCTGGCAATCAGCAGAACACGAAGGCACCAGGAAGAGCATGTACTTTCTGACTCCACTGGTTTTAATAGCTGTCTCAGGAATCTCTATTTTAAAGAGGTCTCTGTAAAGTGAAGATATCTCTTGCACTGACATAAAACAGTTAACTTGCTTTAAAATTTTATGATGACCACTAAATCAAGAAGCACAGGAAAAGGCCAGCAGTAAGAACAAAATTGAGACTGTTTTTTTTTTTTTTTTTACATCAGCTCATATTGAATTATCGTGTTGTTTCAACCTCAACTGAAAGCCTTTTTCCAATAATTTAGTAGGAAATTGTTTACAAACACAGTTAAAAAAAAAAGTAGATAAGTTCCTCTGATTGTGTCAAATGCACCCTGAAGGTTAAATATTTAATAAAACCTATATCAATAGTTTCTGGGAATCCATGGAAATAAAGGGGGGTAGGGGCATGAATAGACTTGAACAGCATGCAGCTCCAAGTCTTGAGTGCTTTATTTAGATAAATGAGATGCCAGATTCCATGATATTTCTAGCAGTAGATTTATGTAATAGTTATTGTTGGTTTAGGTAAAGTTTAAAATAAGTCCTCTATCCTGATTCTATAATCACAAGTTTGGATGAATTTGTAAATGTTGAAAAGCAAATAACACAACCAACTGGAATTGAGTAGTGTTCTTGTGGTCCTCAAAAAAATGAAAAATTTACTTGCAAATAAATGAGTTATCATTGGATTATATAAATATCAACCAAAATGTGTAATATTTCTCTTTAGTCATTTAAAAATCCCCTTTCATGTAGGTTAATTAACATCTTCGACAAATAAATTCAAAATATTTGGAAATTTAAATACTGTCAGATATTCTGTACTTCAGTTTTTCTATTTTTACACTACCGCTAAGAGAAAAATTATACTTCTGTTAAAGTCCAGATCAAAAGTCTTCAAAAATGCTTTACTTTTGCCCCCAAATTCTACATTGAGAAACAAATACCACAAACATAAATAGAAAAAGATATGAATAAAAATATGCTCACCAGAGTAGTGCTTACAACAGCAAAATTCTGAAAACAACCCAGAGGAATATGACATAGAATTTTTAAAGACATTATGGTACCTTCATATGGATGAAAATACTAATAACCACAATTGACATTATTGAATGTTTACCATATAACTTGCATTAAATCACCACTTTAATTCTCAGTTATATGAGTTCTATCTTGATCCTGAGAATTTCTGTTATCATGTTTTACAGAGGAAAATAAAGTTTGCAGAGGTTAATTAGCTTTTCTAATGTGACATCAAAAATAGGAGACAGAAGTAGTCTATGACTCCAGATTGGTGCTATTGACCACTACACTACATAATCATTAAAAGTATTAGAGCATTTTTCATTACTATTGGCATGGAAAAATAGTCATGACATTTTTCTGCTTGAAGAAAAGAGCAGTTTTTGGAATAATTTTGGCACAAAGTTTTAATTACAGTATATGTAACTATATATTTCTTTTTCTAATGAAATAAAATTAAATTTAAAATGAACATGTTTTCTGAAACAAAAGTTTTCTCTATTATATTAGATTACACATAATTTTGTATATACACATCACCAATGTATACACATGCATATAAAAAGTATGTGACACAATATCATGGGTATCTTAAATGATAAAAATTACTGAAAGTTCTATGTTTTCCATATAGATTTATATTCTCAGTTTACTTGAAGGCAAAACCATGCACATAACCAGGCGTAAAGGACCCTTTTCTATCTTTTTTCCACGTTCTCTTTAATCATTTGAACAATATGCATTCACAGTAAAAAAAGAAAGGAACATTGATGTACTAGAATATCCTAGTAAGAATTTAAAGCTGAATTCCTAAACTCTTTTTTTAGTTGAAACTTGTCTTATTCAATTCTCCACAGTTTGGAGTATTTCATGACCAGAAAGAATCTTTTGATTTAATAAGTGCATACATCAAGTTTTCAAAAATAGACACTAAATAAAAAAGTGTTGCAGGTTCATTGGAATAAACCAGAAATCCAATTTAAAATTATAAAAATGTTCAAGGAGAATCATATATATGTGTATAAGTATATGCTAATTATGTATGTACAAATATTAATATATTGGTAAATGCATGCATTGATTTTTATCTATATCTCTATACATGTCACTTCCCATATCTATGTACATGTGTGTATACACTCATACATTTTTCTTCTTTTCTATGAGGTTGCTATGTATGTGTCACCAAGTTATAATTAGTTAGCTTCTTAGAGTAAGAAACTCAATTGTTTGCATGGCAGTGTATGGTGGGTTAGATTGTGAAGAGATTAGTTAGAATATACTTTTGAATACATGATTCTGAAGAGCTGGCTTTCCCTATACTAATAGAAAGAAGAAGAAATATTGCAACTGCAAGTGTCATAAACATCTCACAAATTATCTTTCAGTATTTTCTAATTTAAAGAAAAGTGCCAGGTGTGTAGCATACCTGCATTCCCAGTGTCTTGGGAGGCTGAAGCAGGAGGATCACAAGATCAAGGCCAGTCTCAGAACTCAGCAAGGCCCTATTTCTAAATAAAATATATAAAAAGGGTTGGGATATGGTTCAGTGGTTAAGTGCCTCTGAGATCCATCCCTAGTACCAATAAACAAACAAACAATAAAAAAATTTTTCAGAAGCGAGATTGAGGTTCTCAGGTATATAGCAGTTACAGACTAGCACAGCAAAAAGTTCAATGGAGGTTTACACGACTCTAAATGGAGGAAACTCAAAGTCTTTTTGGAATCTTCCATTTTTCCCCCATGACACTGTCCTCTGTGGCATTCAGGTAAAGTCTTCATTTAGTTTACCATTGTTAGAGCATCCTGGATTTCATCTCACTGCCTACAGGCTGCGAGTTCTTCAGCGGGCTGCACCAGTCAGCTGCTGACCTTGCCTGCAGCAGCTGAAGCATTGCAGCAGCGACATCTCATAGGCTACTCTTCCAGTTATCTGTTGCCCCATGACAAACTACCCCACAACTTTGTGCTGTACACAACAACTATTTTAGTGTGCTCATGGGTGCTGAGGGTCAGGAACTTGGACATATTCCACCCAGCAGTGATGCCTGGTGTTATTTTTCAAAGATCGCTGCAACAGTATCTCTCATTCTTAATGCTGTTCTGCAATGTGACCTTCCTATGGCCATGAAAACGTGGGGCTTGATTCCCTTCATGGGCATCTGTGCTGGCCCTAGGGACCCAGAGGTGGAAGCCATGCAATGCTTCAATGTCAGGGCATAAAGTTCACGCCACTTCCATTTGTTGCTTGAGGAGCACTTGTTCTCTAAATAGCCCCTCTTGGGAGACTCCATCTCAGGGCTTCTTGGGAGGCCCATGTGGAGAAGCCTCCTGTCAAAACTCCATTGGACAGTTATAGATCATTTCCCACCATTTCTTCTTCTGCCTCATATTCTGGTTAGAGAATTTTCATTATTGAGAAAAGTTGTTTGGGCACAGCATCAAGTGTTGTTATCAATGAGGAGGACTTGTAATGGAATTAAAGCAAGGAAAAGGAGAAATTCACTTTTAATGAAATGAAGTCAGGGTGTCTGTTTTGTGATTAATGGATCAACACTTCATAGGAGGTATTTTTCACCTAGGTCGATAAGGAAGGTATTGGAAAGAATTCTTAGATGACACATGATGAAAATTATAGTTATTGTAAATGGAACTTAACCATATCCCAAAGAAGAGGCCCTGACCTTCCCAATGTTTCTGGCTTTGTCCTGTATCCCCCTGTTGAACAAAGTTCATTTTCTTCCAAAAGAGCCAAAAACACTGGTTAGAGATACCAATCTTCATAGCATCAAACTGTAGACAGACACAGATTCTAGAGGATGTGATATTTGTAAGAAATAGGAAAGACCTGAGGGAAACTGAGATGTGATTATTTCAACAGGAGGAAATGGTAGAATCTAGGGACTGGGGGACATGGAAGGACCACAAAGGCTTTCATGGGAGAGAGTAATGGAAGCAAATAGGGACAGGATAGAGAAAGAAGGTAGTGAATATGATCATATGATCATTTTTTAGGCTTAAGCAGTCTTTCAAGCAAAGTAGATAAATCATGGCAAAGCACAATTTCTCAATCCCAATATCTCCACTAAGCCACGCCTCCAAGTCTCTACAGTATTGGCAATATTAAGTCAGAAACAAAGTGGAAATAACTGCGTTACTTTCTCCAGGGTTCTTCACAAGGGAAAGTTAAGTGAAACAATACCTGAGTGCTGTGATAGAACATAACTTCCCCAGCAGAGATGAGACTTCACTAGCTCCTCATTACTGACCAGTACACAGCCACAAGGAATCTACTACCAGATAATGATCTTCCTGTAGAAGCAGCTAAGTGGATTGAAGCAATCATGGCCCTGGTCCCAGAGAACTACAACTAAATATGTCATCTGTGTTAGAAACTTTTCATGGCATCCTGAAAAAATTCAAAGATTAAGAAGGTCATTCTAACTACTTACAAAAAGGTGCAGTCATTAAAAACTTGGTAGAAGGATCCAATGAAAATGTTTCTAATGAAAGAATAACCATTACTAATCAAATGCAAGGGAGCTGTTCTGTTCTTTAGGGCATCTCTATATCTCTGATTTCTTCAATTATGTGTTGGTTTTATAGGTTATATTCTGGCTCCATATTGGTTAGTGGGAGTAGGGGTAACTTGCTTTCAAAGTCACATTTCCAAGTCAAATCTGTGTGTGGGTGTGTGGGGGTAGTGGAGGAGGCAGCTCATTCTGTAACTGTGCGGGCAGGAGAAAGCAACCACATCAAGCTACCAATGGAAGCAAGTAAGATGACATATTAGGATCAGATGCTCGATCTGAAACCTCAATAAGAAACAAGTGGCAAGGAGTTGGATCAAGCTCAAGAGGAAGGCAAACACAATGAAAATGTAAAAACAGAGCAAAATATGTGTGGAATAAATTTAGGTCTAACGGAAGGAGTGGAAAGAATAAAAGCTATAACCAGCCTTTTTTTTTTTTTTTTTTTTCCTTTTTTCAGGGTCCCAAGGACAAAAAATACAACATTGCTTGTAGGCTTCTTGCGGTGTCTGAGTGGGCCTCCCGGGATCACTGAGGACACCTCAGGAAACCCAGTCAGTGCAGGTGCCACCAGTTACAAGTGTCTGATATTTTAGCTCTTTCATTGATATTTTCATCCTCTCTCTGACAAGAAAAACCAACGCTCATGATGGGTATTTAAAAATAAATTGTGATGAATAGGATTTGTTCTCTAATGCACACTCAAACCACACAGGGATACAGCAACTAATCTATGTGACTTGGCGAATGGTAATGACTTCTCAATCTCAGCCCTAAATTTTTCCTAAAATCTTGGGCCAGTGGGATAATACTAATTTACAAGTCTTCTGTAATGCATTAAAATATACACCATTATGTTTTAGAAAAAAATTACTTAAGGCTTTTATTTAGCTATAAATACTAGTATGGGATTTCAGTAAGAAACACTGGAAATGATTTTTTGATTTACCTGCTATGCCCTGATGATTTCTAAAAGGTCATCTGCCTTAGCAGTGCATTTTCATATAATTTACTTATTTATTAACATTTATAAATGAGAGTTGAGCTGAACTTTCAAGTTACATGCAATAGTGATATGTCTTTAGGATCCCAACAAGTTCTTTGACATAATAGAGTTATTATTAATCTTACTATGTGTCCCTTTTTATAATACAGACTTTTCCTTATTGCACATATTATAAATTCAGTTCACTTTATAAATTCCATGTTGAATAGTTTATTTTTATTATTCATGGCATTTCTTTTTTAAACAATTCACACACATTTAATCACTTTCATTTTGAGCTACCCTTTCATATTAAATGAATTTTAATGATAAAACTAAGATTCCCATATTTAATTCTTGTACATTATCTATTTTAAAGTGATAGGTTCATTTTATTTTGTGTAGTCATTGGAAGTGTGGACTCTTTTGCCTGGGTTCAATTCTATGTTGCATAGATTATTAGCTATGAGCCTTCAGACAAGTTATCCCCTTTTAGTCATAATTTCTTAATCTATATAATAGAAATATAATAATAATAACAATAGGGTTTTTGAGAGTAAAATTTAGTAAGTTACATAAACTCTTAATACAATACATGACATGCTACATGACTTTTAAATGCATTTTTATTATGAATGCTGTTTATGAAAGAGAAAAAGTTTGCGGTGGTAGGAGAAATGGAGTTGGAAGTGTGGAATTGGAAGTTAGAATGCATGGAAGGGAAGGTGGTAGACACTCATATATAGGCGAGAGCAGATGGGGCTATGTGGTAATCTATGGGTTCCCCCATTGGTACACAATGTATCTGAATGTGTCCCCTGTGTTTTTTGGTTTTCCATTACTGTAACCAATACCTAAGCTAATCAACTTATTAAAAAAAAAAAAAGATTTATTTTGGCTCACAGTTTTATAGTTTCCAGTCCAGGGTTGGTTAGGTCCACTACTTTGGGCATGGCACTCAATCAAGATGGGGGAGTGTGGTAGAGAAAAACTACTCCCCTAATATCAGGAAACAAAAGAGAGAGTGATTAGGGAATCAGGGTTCCACAATCACCTCCAAGGGCATCCAGATCCCACTCCCTAAAGATTCCACCATTTCCCAACAGTGTTTCCTTGGGGATAAAGGATTTATCTTTGAGCCTTTGGGGGAACAGTTCATATCCAAATCATAGCATTGCCACCCCATTCATATGTTGATTGATCACCAATGTAATAGTACCAAGAAGTAAAGCCTATAAGAAGTGATTGATCCTTGAGCACAGAGCCTTCATGGATGGGATTAGAACTCTTAAAAAGGGCTCGAGGAAATAGGTTTTCTCTCTTCCACTCTTCCCTTTTTGTGGGGTGTCATTATCTATGCATAGTGAGACCACCAGAAACTAAAGTAGGAAAAAAGTTTTTTGGGGGGAAAGAGAGAAAAAGAAAAGAGACTGACGTGTCAGGCCCACTACTCCAAGTAAGGGAAGCAGTAGTAGTAGGAGGGAGTGACTTCAGCAAGCTGGTATGTAAAGTGAAAACCATAAAAAAAAATCCTGGCAGGCTTACAATAGGGTTTTTGGTTTTTGTTTTTTTTTTTCCCCCAAGTAATGCAAGCAGCCAGCTTCAGCTTATCTATTTCAGGCTGCATTTGGTGGGTTAGCAGGGCCAGCTAGGTGGGGGGACCCAGACTACCCATGTCTGAAACCAGTAGCTTCTGGGGCCTTTGAAAGGATGGGTTGCATCACAGAAATGGTCACAATGTCCTTGACTCATGGCCACGTTATTTTAACTCAGATATTGTCCTCGTAGTTACCACAGTCATCACAACTGAAAGATTTTATTCATGCTCATTTTGGTTTAGTCAGTCTTAGCTAGATATATTTGTTTTATATCAGAGGGTCTCTTTTTATAAGGGGGGTCTCTACTCTTTTACACCCTCACACAACACTCATCCTCTTTAGGCCTTTCATCCCTTTTCATCATGTAAAGAACCTTTGATGTGCCATCTATGTGAAATGGGCATTTCCTGGACACCAAATCTGTCAGTGCCTTGATTTTGGATTTCTCAGCTTCCAGAATTGTTGAAAAAATAAATTTTTCTTTTTTATGAATTATTCAGTCTTAAGTATTTTTTTATAGCATCATAAACAAAGATAGACAATAGTTAACATGAAATTCTCTGAGGGCTTAGGTAGGAGTGTGACAGATCAGGCTAAAATTAGAGATGGCTAAATGCAGCCATATAATGAGAGAAACTTACCTTCAGCTCTACAGAAAATGACAGAAGATAGTAGTATTAGGGTCTAAATAAACTATAATGAAGAGTGTAATGAGTCAAATGTAATGAAAATAGATAAGTGAATGCCTAAGGAAAAAAAAAAAAGAAACAGAGCTCTTGATTTTATTCCTCCTATCTGATGGAACTTGAAATTTCAAAGGTAAGTGTGCTGAGGAAAGAACTGACAGTTGAGAATCATGAAGAAAAGAGTTTGGTTAGTTTGTAGTGACGATGTTGGAAAAAATAATCAAGTAAAATACAAATTAATATCTTACCTGTACAGGAAGAAAGAATGGGCCTATAATATTGCTCTACAATTTAAAAAGTTGTATTTCTTTGGGCAAGCTCCTTAACTTCTCATTATTTTCATGGATACAACTTACAACGTCTAACATTGAAAAAAAGATCTACAAAAGCAGCACCACCATACAATGAACACAGCAGTTGACGAAAATCTTGACATACCTTTCCATCGACTGAGTGAGGAAATGCATAAAACATTTAAGGGAACAAGAAAAAAAGAACGAACACTTGGCAGGAGAAAAGAGTTAATTCAATTCTGGGTACTTTAAATTTGAATAAATTATGCAAAAAACATACAGACACAATGTTGATGCTAGAAAATATATATGACATGAAATGCACTTGACAATGAAACTCTGGAAAGGGACATGTTCTGCAGTCATGGTTATTGAGACTCAGAAGCTTGGAAGTAGATAAAAAGCATGGTTTGCATTTATTCAAAAACAGCTTGAAAAATGAGAACTCAATAAACTTAAAATAAGGTAACTCATTAACTTAGAATTTAATAATTAATACATAAAGGATCTAATCAAGACAAGATTAAAAAGTACCTTAAAGTGGTTCTTGGTAAAGAAAGAGTATCAGTCAAAAAAAAAAAAAAATAGAGGGCCCACTATCAGTCAGAAAGACAGTAGAAGAAGAAAGAACACTAAGAAGGTCCCAACTAATTATTATGCAGAGACAAGATGCCTTGGGCCAAATATTTTACTTGTGGCAGGCAGGTGTATCTCTATTGTAGAGGTAAACATTGCAGACAAATTTTAGCTGGTGGCATTAAAGATTAAAATTAAAATTAATCCTTCTATTCTGAATTCTGGCTTACTAAGCGATCTTCCTATTAAATTTTCATCTCCCATCTATCTTGGGCACAGAGGGAGAATGTAGTTGTTAGAGAACTCTGGTATCTCCACATCTTCAGAATTTGTGATTCCTAATATAAATTAATATATTGATATTCTGGCCTTCGTATATTATTCTGAGAGAAAATACTAAGTCTGCTCATCAGCAAAGTCAGATCTGCTTTCATGGGATGACAAATCACATTTCTTAAGTCTGCAAACTATGTGGCCTGAGGTTGACCTCTGGTAAATTCACCTAGGGACTGCTACGTTGTAGTGTTTTCTGTGTTCAGTCCTATCCACGTACCATTAGAACTTGATCTGTGTCTTTTATAACTAATCATGGACAGGGTTCTTATCAAATTTTAGAGATTGTTTTAAAGCTTGATGAAACGTTAATTTCCTGAACACAATGCTGTAGAGGTTACTTCAAACATCTGTTGTTTGTACCTATAATTTTATCAGTGATAGCAGGAATCAGTTCATACCAGAGAAAAACTGCTATTCCCTAATAACAAAGAGAGATTGACAAATGTTTGACAACCTAGGTATGAACACAAGCCAATCAAATGTCCCTAAGCAAGCATGGGAAAAATCATACAGATGGATTCACAATGACAGAGTGAAAACATCATGCAGCACTTAAACATATTAAAATCATGGTGATGCCACTTATGCATATTTGCTATAACATTGTCGACATTTTTATATCCATGACTAACACTCGGAAATTCATTAAGACAAATGCTGATACAAATATATGTACAATGTAATGAATACATTTATAGATTTAGTACATTCAGAAATAATGTTTCTTCAAAGAAGTATGTTGAAAACCACTGAAATACAGCGGAGAGATATCTACAGAAGGAAAAGGGCTAAAGGCTGTATTATATATAAATAGGGAAATCAGGACACTGTGGAAGTGAATAGATAGGTAAGCAAAAGGATGTGTTCAAAAGAAACCAAATCAGAGGAGAATTCAAATAAACTGCTCAGTACTTTTAGAAGGTGGTATGTCACTGTTGGTGTGAGTGATGACGATTTGCGGTAGGTATTTAAGAAAGTGGGCACGAAAAAGAAACATTGAATAAAAGGCATGAACTTGCTCCTAAGGAGTTTCATCCATCTGGTACAAATTCTCTTTATGTAACAGTTGAAGCTGGTGTGCAATTAGTCATATCTCATAAAAGAATGAGTGTCTTTAGAAATAGGAGAAACATATCCAATTTATTTATAGATGGTAAAAATAATGGTTGAAAACAACTGGGAGAAAAATAGTGTAATATATTTGGAAATTCTTACTTTAAGAAAAGTAAGAAAAAACTGTGTTTCCTGCTATGGGGAAAGATTGATATCTTTAGCCAATTTTCCTTTCTATTGGATAACAGTAAATATGAACTAGCAAGAGGGTACTACTTCCATTAGAGCTTGAAAGCCAGCAAAATGCTTCAAAGTTCATTTAAAGAGCCTTTTTATTGTGGGTATAATATGAACCTTATGAGGATTGCTCTAAGATGAAAGAAAGCCATTAGAAGTTGTTCAAGAATGAAATGGTGGTGCAGCCCATAATCCCAGAGACTCAGGAGGCTAAGGCAGGAGAATCACAAGTACAAGGCCAGCCTCAGCAACCTAGCAAGACCCTAAGAAATTTAGTGAAATGCTGTCTCAAAATAAAATTGAACCACTGAGTCAATCCCAAAATAAAAATGAATTCATTTCCCAGTCCAAATAAATAAATAAATAAATAAATAATAAATAAATAAATTGAAATACTATTTTAAGGCAAAACGTGATCCTACATCAGTATATGACTCTTTCATAAGCACCAGATATGTTCCTATGTGAGAAAACAATTTGATGGCATTCTATCCTAGAACTTAATAATCATCCTTAATACAATTTCTCTTATCACATTTGCATAATTTTATTCTCAGCATATTACTTATTTTGAAATTTAACTTAAAAAGCACTATCTTTTCATCAATCAAGTGAATCAGTTTTATATCTCTGTGTGGTTTTATGTATATTATATAGATTTATTAGACATATTCAACTTATCTTCACCTTTCTCTGGAGTTAATATGCAAATACCTTGTTTACTTTTGGAATGGGGGATGTTATGGTTTCCTGGATATTGAACACCTTATATGATCCAGTTGACTAAATTAGTGGTTATATATACTAATACATTGTATAGTTCTACTTTTGAGATCAGATATAGGTTTAAAATGAATGTGACCTTTAACACCACTTATAATCATTCAGGAATATTTAGATACCATTAGGAGTTAGTACGTTAATCAGTGATCTATAGAGAACCAGTAGGAGATGTGTCTATCAAACTACAGACACACACACACACACACACACACACACACACATTTATTATAAGAAATTGGCTCATGAAATGACGGAAGTTGACAATTCCCCAAACCCAAAATCACCAGCTGGCAAAGTTGAGACTCAGACAGCCAAAGCTTTAGTTTCAGTGAAAGTTTGAAGGTCTGAGAACCAGGATTTCCAGTGGTATAGCTCCAGTTCAAATGCCAGCAGACTAAAGGTCCCAGCAGAGCTGAAGTTTCATTCCAGACTGAGAACAGGAGAAAATAATATGTTCCTAGCTTCCAGTAGTCAGGTAAAAGGAGTTCCATTTATTCTTGGGAAGGTCAGCCTTTTATTCTATTTGGACTTTCAACTGATTGGATGAGGAAACACAAGCTTGTTATTAGGAAAGACAAGCTTTATTACTCGGTCTATGGTTTCAAATATTAATTCAACTGGAAAGATCCTTTAGACATACCAGAGTCAGTCAAAAATCTAGGCATACTGGGGCCCAAGAGTTGACATATAAAGTTAATCATCCCAGATGTTCTTTCATTTTTTTCTGAAATAGCATATATTCTTTTAGAAAAAAAATGGAAGTTGTCAATGATATTTTTAACCTGATTTTTTTATATTCCCAAAGAATGTGCTATTTCTAACATTTTCTTTGGTCTTTTTTGGGTGTTTATTAGCTGGATAAACACAGGCATGTGTGTTTATCTTCAAGTTTCTAACTATTTTTTTTTAATTTTTTTATTTTACAGACTTCATTTTGATTCATTGTACACATATGGGGTACATTGGAGATTATCATGCTAAGTGAAACAAATTTCTAACTCTTGATAATTAAATGGTACCCTGTCAAAAGGCATCATAAAGAGGCTATAATAATTAAGTCAAAATCTTTTTATAAAATAATATTACTTTGTAAAAATTGCCATAGCTTATGAAGTGCTTACATGTATTAAAAAAGATTGCTAAGATTTGTTAGTAGTATTTATTTCAGAAGGAAGACATAGTATTTAATAGAATTTGTGAGGGTGAGACTGCAATTTGATATCAGCAACTACCCCCTAAAGACTAGATGTGAGCCTATGGAATGTAGTTACCACGCATTGAAAGACTACGGTCACAGTTCTTAAATACACATTATATAGCAGCTCTCCAGAACACTTTAATACCTCTCCACACTTAAAGACTGCAGTGTTTCTTTGGGTATGGTATATTAGCCCCATTTCTAAAATGGGTAAACCAAGGTCCAAGAAATTATAGAAATAATGTAAAGTTACAAATAAACATAGACAAATTGTATGGATGATAAAATATAATACAGAAAACTGGACAGACCTCTTAACAATTTTCAGAGAAAATTATCATCAGTTTTAGACTTACGTAGGACAACATGCATCAGCACGTGCAGATCATTATAGATGATCTATTGATAGCATTTGTCATTAATCTCTCCAAAATTTTTGAGCAATATTTTCTTTTATGTGTGTATTTCTACTATTCTGAGGAGAGATTCCATACATGTTATTAGATTTATCTGAAAGGACTGTAATGTAAAAAAAATATTGAAGACTACTAAATTGCATTTAAATATTTCTGTATATTGGAGGAAGAAGTGAAGACCTAAAGTGTTAAAAGATGTCATATTGAAACACAGACCTGGACATGGGGAAAACTGCTGATAATTTTGTTGGGACAGATAAGCCTTTATCATATTACCAGAAAGTAAGAAGTTAAACAAAAACTGGGAAGTATGAAGAGGCACAGGAATTATCTGAATTCCCAATGGCCTAAGAGAACACTTTGAGCTACAAAATAAATAATGCAGTGTTGATTCACAGTT
>JAJEJO010051201.1:0-58120 GCA_020662805.1 Glaucomys volans
GGGTGTATCATGCATTGGGTAACATGTTAGAGACTGCACTTAAAGTATAACAGTGGAGCCTTTAGGGAGTATAATAAACAGTAATTCCCAAAGTCTCAGTTAAGCCCAGAACACTTATTCTTTTACCACAGGGGGCCAGTTCCAGAGTGGGTTCAGATTTCTACCTCTGGAGCCCTAGCGTTTGAACTTTTACTTTTGACATCTCCCATGAGAGACAGATCTGGGAAATATAGTTTGAAATTTGTGCAGAAATAAAACAAAACAAAACTCTCACAGATTCTCTGAGGTTGCACTTAAACAATGAGAAAGTGAGGAGAAATAATATCCTTTTGTATTGATATAGCACTTTACAGTTTGTAGCACACTTCAGTAATTGTTGTGAGCACATGGAAGTTTCCCACTCCTTGCTCTTCCTCAGACTGTGCCTTGAGCAAGCCCTCCCATCTTTTTGGCTTGAGTTTCCTCATCTGTGAAATGAGAGTTGGACCAGCTGGTTACTGAGGTTCCACCTTCTCTGATTTAACACCATTAAGAAGGCAGTGAATGCCACCTGTTACTCTTCATATCTACCTTCCTCAGCCTGTCTAGCATCAGGACCATGGGAGTTCCATGACCTTCCAGCTTAGGCGTTATCATCCCTCTATGCTACTGTTATCTAAGCTGGCAGAAACCCAACAGGTTTTCCTGGGAAGATACTTGGCTTAGAAAGATTGTTGAGGGGTTCATATACCAGTTGAATTCAGACCAGATGGTAGTCTAGGGGACACTTCAATTCCAAGAGTCTAGAATTCCATAAAGGCTGCCCTTTAAGAGGGACCTTGGGCCTGATCCCTACATGAACTCATCTGGGTGCTATTTCAGCACTTTGTGTGACAGTGCTTTTAGCAAACACCCTTGATCCTAGAGGTAAATCTGCCACTGCTCTTAGGATCCCTGCATGCAGTACAGAACAGGCCTTGGGTTTGCTTCTCTTTTTTAACTGGTCTGGCCTCAATCATTTTCTAGAATTTGAGGTTTTGGGCTTTTTGAGCATATTGATTCATGATTAACTTTGTTCTCTTGATATGCATTTTAGAAGACAAATCTGACCTTGAAAACAGTGTGATGCAGAAGAAAATAAAAATCCCCAAACTTTCTCTTAATCACATAGAAGAAGATGGGGAGGTTAAAGATTATGGGGAAGAAGATTTACAACTTAGACACATAAAGGTAACAAAATCTTTGCTTTTCTTGGAAGTATGTGGGACATTTTCATATTTCTCATAGCTAAAGAATTTCAGTCTGGCCTCCTTCCCCATATAAATGTCCCCTGGTGTCACAGTTCATGATTTTTTCAGAGTGGAGGAGACTTGGGACAGCTAATGTGCATTTGCCTTGCTGGCCCACTTTCCAGGGAGCCCTAATTTATGCTGTGCCACCAAGCACAGTCCGTTTGCACAGTCTGTGCAACGTCATCACCGCTGGGGGTTTGGAACAATGTGTTTCTTCCTGACCACAGCTCTGGAGAGGTCACTGATGAGTTCCAGGAACATTAAGCAGCTCTTGGTCTTGAGCAGCAGTTTAGAGCTAGTCACTATCAGATGGCCCAAATAGCTCAGGGTAGACTTTTCACTCATGTGAAAAGATGTTAGCAAGGACCACAGGGGCATTTGTGGGACCCTGGTTTGGATGAAGACTTTCCTTGTTATAGGCCTCAGTTGGCCTCCTCCAGCCTTTGCTTTGAACACCTTCTGGAAATCTTGTTCAGTAAGCTAGCTGTTTTGTTTTGTGCAGTGAGTACCCCAGAGGAAGAGAAAGGGAAAAGAAGGAAGAAGGGTGACTTCTGCATTGACCATGACCTGATTTGGGACACAAAGTCAAGATTGTTTGCCTAGTGCAAAAAATGGAGTTGAGTTCAATTTGTGCCATCCCTGCTGTAGCCCCTGAGGTCATGGAGATTATGCAGAGATTAGCTGGACCCTAGGTCCAGGGTCTCACAGTATGGTGATGCAGGCAGATGTCTAAAGTGATCATTACAATTAAGCTGCTGAAGTCATCTATACTAGGACTACTTTATCACTGCTGATAAAAGGACATAGGATTTTGTCCTGTTACTCAATCTCATAGTCATGGTTTTGTTTCCCTTTAATTTCCCAAAATTCAGTGAAAGGCTAAGGCAGGCCTGACCAAGGTAGATAATGTCCAGAATCTGGTGTCCTCAGTTATCTGCACCTCCCACAAGTACCCTCAGTCAAGATAACTCCTAACCCTCCAGCGTTAGGTGAAGAGTTCAGCTAGTCCTATAACTCCCAATTCCCTCAGTGGGAACTTGGTCCACTTGAGCAAGAATTTCTTCAGGCAGCTGAGCCCCCAACCTCTGAGTAGTCATGGATAATTCTCTTCTAAGTGAACTGTCCTCTCTAAATCAACTGTCTTGAAGAGGGAGAGGCTGACAGATGTGGGGGAAGGAGATTCGTAGGAAATTCAGTTCCAAATTCTGGTTTTAGCTCTGTTCTGTAACTCACCGTGTGATCCTAAGTATGGTTATACCCATCTCTGGGCCTCAGTTTCCTCATCTGTAAAATGAAGGAAACTGAAAGTACCTTCCAATGCTAGCTTTCTTTGAAGTTTTCAGTTGAGTAAACATTTAACAAGCTCCTGCCAAGTGCCAGTTCTGAGTGAGTAGGCAGTGGAGAAACAGAAAATAAGACATTTTTACTGTCCTAGATTAGAGTGGATTTGAGTTTTTAATATTCTTCCCAAATAAAGCATCCTTGAAAAGGTTACATGGTGGAGTGGCCTTTTTTATTTTCTTATGTTTTTGTTGTCAAAGAGATTTGAGTGTCATTCCCCAGTACTGGTGTGGCCTGTCCTGATTTCTCCCTAATTCTTTGCAAACATATATTGATCACCCCTCAAGAGCAAGTGACCTCCCAGGCATCGTGGATGTGGGGGGCTGGGGAATTTGGAAGGGTGGCCATGGTATATGATCTAAGAGGCAGAGTGGTAGAATGGAAAAAGTGCTGGCCTGGGAAACCAGAGCCTTGATTTTGCCACCAACTGACCTTGTGACTTTGGGCAAGCCCCTTCTACACTCTGGACCTCTGTTTTCCCATTTGTCAAATGAAGGGCTTTTACTAAGTATTTACACAGCTTTCTACAAACACTGATATTCTGTGGTTCTGTGATTCTAGGATTGTCTGGGGAAATATTGAGCTGCAGTCCAAGAAAGTCCCAGCTGCCCTTGCCTGAACTGATTCTCGTTGTCCTACACAGAGACCTGAGGGGCGGAAGCCGAGCGAAGTGGCGCACAAGAGCATCGAGGCAGTGGTGGCCCGGCTAGAGAAGCAGAACGGCCTGAGCCTGGGCCACAGCACTTGTCCTGAAGAGGTCTTCGTGGAGGCCTCCCCAGGCACAGAGGACATGGACAGTCTAGAGGATGCTGTCGTGCCCCGGGCTCTGTATGAAGAATTGCTGCGCAACTACCAGCAGCAACAGGAGGAGATGCGCCACCTCCAGCAGGAGCTGGAGCGGACTCGGAGGCAGCTGGTACAGCAGGCCAAGAAGCTCAAGGAGTATGGGGCACTTGTGTCCGAAATGAAGGAGCTCCGCGACCTCAACCGGAGGCTCCAAGATGTGTTACTCCTGCGGCTTGGCAGCGGTGAGTGCCCCAGCAGGCCACCTACCACTCCACATGGGGGACATTTTTTTCAGCTCCTCTTCCAGGAGGGCCAAAGGGAGAGGTAGGCCAAGGCAAGGGGCAGAGACAAAGGAGGGACAGAGACAGGGCTTTGCAGCTCCCTAAGGACAAGTCACTCCCCTTTCAGTGGGTCTGATAGGAACTCATGGATGCAGCAGTGGGCACACTGTGATGGGAACACTGGGGAACATGACTCAGAGAAGCTGATAAAACCTTTGTTACCTTTAAGTGATGCATTCTTTTAGCAAGAGGCATTGCCAGGCATTGTAAAATCCCTCTCCAAAGAGGTCTCAGGACAGTAAAGAGAACTAGACATGATCCTAAAAACATGTACTCCTGTTAGTCAGAAAATGATCAAGGCCACAGAAGGGATGCTGCTAAAATGATCTGAAAGTTCAGTGTGTGGAGTGGTATTTTGTAACTGAGGGCATGAGGAGAACTTCAGGACGGAGCTGGACCTTGGACAGGTTCTCCAAGGTGGGCACTATTTCAAGCCACAGGAGGAGACCAAGGGCAGTATTCATGAATATGGGAAAACACCTGGACTGTACTAAAAAGGATTCTGCAAATGGGCTTTGGGGTGGAAGGCAGAGGACCTTGAAAACTGTACCAACCTGGGTGGCCTAGATTCCGTTGGGTAGGAATGGAAAGTACTGAAAAGCTTTTGAGCAGGGAGATACATGACGTGGAAAGATTACTAGAAAGATGTATAAAACTACTTTGGTTTGCTCATAGAAGGACTTAATAAACTTTTTATATTGCACCTGATTCTAACTAACCAAGCTTTTAGGTTTTTTTAATCTGACGTGATTTAGAAGGAGAAACTAGGGGTAATCTGAAAGGTAGCAGCCTTGACAACAGGGAGAAATGTCTGCTTACCAGAGAGGAAAGAGAGAAAAGCTCCTTCAGAATACAAGAATCCAGAACTGTAAAGGGCAGAAAGCAGGCCATATCAATAAGATCACTGTAACACAAGTTCATAGCCTCCATGGCCCCTGGGGACAATAATTAACCCCAGCCAGGGTGCTTTGCTTGAAAAGGGAGTAATCTAGTCCAGAAACACAGGTTCTGTCCTCAAACTTTAAATCAAATACTTCACTCAAGTAGATTTCCATGATCTAGTAAATCATATATTTATGTGCAAAGCCCCTTTCCTTTTTGATTTGTTTAGATAATTATGCTTTTACCTGCCTTACATTTGCAAGTACTTTTTGCCTCTTAACGTATGTCTCCAAGGTAGTGGTTCAAGAGCTCTAAGAATCAGCAAGAGCCCTTTCCATGCCCTTGTGACAGAGGAGACTGGAGTGGGACTTGCCACAGTCACTCAGCAAGGTGGAGGCAGAGCTCTGTCTCAGACCATATCACCTGTGTTTTCATCAGCTATTTCTGCTACTGTGACTAAATGACCCAACCAGCACAACCTGTAAAGGAGGAGAGGTTTATTTGAGGACTCACAGTTTCAGAGGTGTTAGTCCCTAGAAGGTTGCTCCATTCCTCAGGGCTCAAGGTGAGGCTGAATATCATGGTGGGAGAGGCTGGTGGAGAGAACCAACTTATATCTCAGTGATCAGGAAGCAGAGAGACACTCCACTCTCCAGATACAAAATATATACCCATAACCACGCCCCAATCCCACCTCCTCCAGCCACACTTGACCATGTCAGTTAATCCCATCAGGGATTAATTCACTAATTGGGTTAAGACTCTTACAACCCAATCATTTCTGCACTGAACCCTCTTACATTATCTCACATGTGAGCTTTTGGGGGGACACCTCACATCTAAACCATAACAACCTGATTCATGGGCTGGTAACTTTCCCACTCCCCACTTCTGCCTTCACCTCAACCATAGTCCCAAAATCTTAGCCCATCCAGGTTCACAATGGTACTGGAGGTCAAACGTGGTTTGTAACTTTATTCAAATAAAATTTCAAAGAGAAACCACAAGTGTAAAAATTTGTAAAAGGTCTGTTCATCTTGGAATGGGGGTGAAGGATGGGGAGGAAACTGAAAATTTCAGAGAGGAAAAAAAAATGTTTCCTGATCTTCAAATGAATAACTTTTGTTTCGTTGTGCTGTGTGTTATGTCTTTTGTGAACTTTTTGGTGGAGGATGAGGCACACTAACAACAAAACCTCTTCTCACCATTATTTCATTGCTCTGGGAAACTACCTGTTTTGCGTGGTCGCGAACTAGGTTTAAACCCCAGAAACTACTCCAGAACCTCAAGCAATGAGACACTGCATTTTGCATCAGCATATGCTTCTTTTCATCCTAAAGTACTTAGACCTGACTCTGGTCATAGTTTTTGTGTCCTAACTTTCCAGGCTCTGCCATCCCATTGTGAAGGCCGGTGGCTAGCTCTTCCCTATTCTGAGTCATGGTGTCATCACAGTGGGATGGGCTCAAGCCACAGGTATCTCTTGGAGCTCCCATCATGTGCTCTCTGGGCTGTGGGCATCCTGGAAATCACATCAATTGCCCCTAGCCTGAAAAGCTTAAAGTCTCTTGATTAGCACATATTAACTAAAGAATGGTAATATGCTAAGTTCTAAGAAAAGTCCACCAGGGTCTTAGTAATAAAAGAGTCTTTATCAATAAGAAGCACTTGTGTGTATTTTTATGGAAAGAGTATAATCTTTGGAACATCCAAATTCAAATCCTAGTTTCCCTACTTCCCAACTCTGGCTCTGGAAACGTTTCATTCTTACTTCCTTCCCTCTTCCCTCTTCTTTCTTACAAATATTATTGGTCTCCTGCTGGGTACCAGGCTCTTTGCCTAATGGTAAATCAGAGTTCATTTTATTTGGGGTACAGCCCTTGCCCTCTGCCCTCGAGAAGCTCGGAGTTTGTGAGGGAGACAGATACTGAATTGATGATGGCATAGTACACAGATGCCACCATATGGACAAAAGCACAGAGAGCTGTGGGATAGCTCAAGAGGGACCCCACCAAATTCTGAGGGTGAGGGAAGAATGGCTTCCTGAAGGAAAAGACTTCTAAGCTGAAGCCTGAGGGTAAGTTTTTGTCGTCCAGGCTAGAGTGAGTAGGTGGGAAGCATGAGGGGCAGTCTGGGCAGAGAGCACCTCTCTAAGCCTCAGTGTTCTCATCTGTAAAATGTGACTGTCCCTTTACCGCCTTGTGGCACACAGCATAGTGCCTGCCATTCTGTTGGTGCTCAGTTACCATTAAGAGCTTTTCCACAACATGTAGTGGAGAAATTAAGATTGGGTCAGGTTTGGCTTTTAACTCTGTCTCCCCCAACCATTGTGATCATGGACAGGTTATCTCACTTCTCTGCTTCTTGTGATCTTCTTCTGTAACTGAAGATAAAGGGGTTATATGTATTTGTTCATTGTTCATTCAATTACTCATCTGGCATCATCCAAATACTTTCTGAGCATAGGAACTTGGGAAATAGAAAACAGAGACATTGGGAGACAGGCAGAGAGTGAAGAGGGAAGTAAACATGTGATTAAACATGTGATTAAACATTAAACATGTAAACATGTGATTAAAATTTATAATAAACAGTAGTGGAGAAGGGGCTATTTTAAGGGGGTATTTTAAGAGTTATTTTAAGGTGGAGCTCACTCTTGGTGAGTCTGGGAGGACAGACCTGCTATGCTAGCTCATGATCTGTAAATACCACAAGAAATAAAGCAGACAGCAGAGAGAAAGTGAGTGAGGGACCCTTGCCTGGCTTTCCACTCCACCCGTCCTCTAGGGAACACATTCTTGCATGGGGTTGATATGGGGTTTGGCTTTGCTGTGCTCCATCCCCTGGGCCTGGCCTGAGCATTGCTTTTGGAGGTCTGTCCATAAATATCTTCACCTACTCACGTCAACCAGAGGCCAGCTCAAGAGCTTTTACCCACCTTGGTACTGGATCCCTCACACCCTAACAGGCAAATTCAGAAACCAGGGAGACCATCAGGTCAGGAGATGCTCAGTTTTAAAAGGAACTCTCCCCATCTGGAAGAAGCATGGTAGACTCCCCCAGGCAGTGGGTCCTGCGGGTGATAGATGGGAAGGAGTGAGAGCAGTAGACTGGCCTCTTAAGGCTCATGAGGGCATTGGAGTGGGGAGCATGTCCTTTAGCAGGCAGGTGTTACAATGGTGCACCTTGGGGAGGTTGGAGACAGAAGGGGGAGCCCTATGCAGAATGTGGGGGTACAGCAAAATGGTAGAAGTTGTTGCAGAGGCGTCACTGAATGGCTCACTTCTTCATTGTGTATTTATTCAATCTTTAATTTATTCTCCAAAAATTAAAAAATATATTTAACCAGAACATGGATTCATGTCTACAACATGGAGTCATAGGACTGTGAAGGAACTGAGAGAGGATGTAGGCTGTTGCCCTCATTTTGCTGACGAGGAAACATGTTCAGAAAGTGTCCCTGGTCTATTGCCAGGGGCCTCCCTCCCTGGTCCAGCTTGTCTCTGAACCCACACCCCACATGGCCTTTAGCCCTTAGATTTCATTGTCACCAACTTGGGGGTGACTCTGCAAGCCCATAAGAGGACATATTCTCTCTTTGTAAAACATGATTTTCGTTTTCCATGGTCTTAGCATGGGAAACAGCCCTTTCTAATGGCTCAGGATCTCACTGCTGTCCCCTGAGGGTCCTTTCTCTTAGGGCTTCTATGACAGTGTCAAAATTAAATGAAGAAACAAATGTAGAGTTTAGCCCTGTCACCAGCATACTGTAAGTGTTCAATAAATGCCCTCCACTTTTCCCTTTCTTCCCTTTCCTGCCCACCTTCCCCTGGAGAAGTAAATGCCACGGATGCAAAGAGCATGAAGGTGCTCTGACTGACAGTGCACAGACTTACTGAACTCCTAGTCATTCATTTCGTCTTTCTTTTCTTCCTCAAACATGTATTGAGTGAATGCTCTGTGCTAAGACTGGATTAGGTGCTGGAAATACAGAAATAAATGAGACAAGGTCCATTTTTTAAATATTCAGAAGCTAGTGTGTAAGTGTTTTTGAAACCGAGGTCTGGCAGCCTCAGAGACTTCCCAGGGGTGAGGGGAAGCAGAACAGAGACCCAGGGGAGGGTAAGCACCCTTGCATGAGAGTGGAGTCATCCCTAGGGCCTTCCTCAGTTTCTCCTCAACTAGTTTCCTTACTCTTAGTGGATGAAGACCAAGGATTAGGAATTCCACCCCCCGACACCCGCCACCAGTTTTTAACACTGTTGAGTACCACTTCAATATTGTAATTCCTTTTGGTGTGAATCAGATAACATTAGTGGAGGTAAGGTGCTAAAGGGCTCCATGAGGAATATGAAGATGGAGTAGACATAATCCTTGTTTTTAGGAAACACACAGGTCTAATGGGGGCACCAAGGGTACACACAATACCAGAAAGAAGAAAATCAGTGCTATAATTGCAGGAGGGAGGCAGGTGATAATTTCAGATTTTGTGTGTATTTTAACAAAGAGTGTAGGAAGAAATGATGACTTCTGACCAGAAGAGGCACAGATAATAGGAATAATAACAGTAATTTACGTGTGCATAGCACTGTATGGTTTCGAACCACCTTGACATTTTTATCTCATTGGACTAGTCCAGTAGGCTTCTTGCAAGGCCAGGTAAAGATTATTATCTCCTTTTGAGAGAAGAGAATGTGAGAAGAAGAGATAATGTACCTGTTGGCTAGATCATAAGCTGGTTAAAATTTTTGAAGAAGGAGAAAGCCATGTGGCCTGCATATCTGTCTTGGCTCTTCAGAGCTGGATTGCTAACACCTCTGTAACCCTCTGAGTTTATGCCCTGTGTTCTGTCCAAGGTCTGTTAAAATACCAGCTTTGATCTTTAAAATCCTTTGTGGTTGGAGCTGGCTTCTTTGAGCCTAAGTCTCTGATGGTGCCTTAGGAAGGCAGCTAATGTCAGCCAAATGCCTCCTGCTGGGTTTCCCCCGATACTGAAGGCTCCAGCAACAGATACTACTTGGGTTTGAACATCAGCTTTCTTAATTCATTGCCTGTGTAACTTCAAGCAAATGATTTAACCCTTCTCATTCTGTTTTCTCCTCTTTAAAGTGGTATCTTAAAGCCTACCACATCCAGGCAGGACAGCCAGCTCAAAGATGAAAAGCCTGCATGGTCCTGAGATCAGGAATATTGGGGTTTCAAATCCTGACTCTTCCATGCTCTGATTTTGGGGAAGTCACTTAATTTCCTGGGCCTTAGTTTCCTCCTGCATAAAACAGTCAATATAGTACCAACCATTATGGTTCTTAAGAGAATTAACTGAACAAAGACTGGAAAGATGTTTGCCCAGAGGTTGGCACATAGTAGGTACTCAGTAGGTTCTAAATTAAGATGTAGGGTAATTTGAAGATGTACAAGATATAATGTGTGTACAGTGGTTGATGTGTCATAAGCACTCGTCCTACAGCATAACAGAGTTGTGACTGTCTGTTTCATCATAATCCTTGTCCAACCTCTACTTCCCCTTCTAAGCTCAGAAATTGTATTTGAATAGTCCATTTTATAACTGTGCCTGGTCTGTAGTGTGTAAAATTGTCTAGGCCCCACAGTCTGTCTTCCATCTCGCTGGTGCCACAATTGACTGTGCCCTGTACCTCCTCTGCTTTGATGGCAGTAAGAGTTCTAGTAATGAGAGCTGCAGTCATTTAACTGAAAGATCTTGGTCATTCCATTCTGAAGGACTGTTTTTGCACTGTTGACTGAATCAGAATTAGCCACAGTTCATCCAGATGTTTTAAAAGTTAATTTCAGAGGGGCTGAACAATTTAGGATCCTTCTTCTCCTTTCTCTCCAGAGTCCATTTTCCTGGGGGCAGTGAGGACGGGACTAAGGGACATCTCTAGGCTGTCTCTTTGCTAAGTGTTCAGGTGGCTAGAACACTCAGGGGAAGTTGCTAGGTTCTCCCCTATTGGCAGAGTAGAGATGTTCTTCTCCATTAAAATGGGTCTTTGCCTTCCGTTTCATCTTGTGATAGACTTGTTTTCTGCTGGATTTTCTAGTCAGGAAATGCAGGTGGAAAAAAGTTCATTACAGACAACAGCTGGTTTTTCTGGCACCTGCCTTGGACCAGACACTGAGGGCTTTTTCATATATAAAACAACCCCAGTGGTAGATATGATCATCATCAGAAGAAATAGGTTTAGAGAGCTTCAGTAACTTGCCTGAAGCCTCACACCCAGGGAATGGTAGAGCCAGGTTTTAGACTGAGGTCTATCTTACTGTTGCATGCGTGAGGCATTCTGAGTAGTCACTCAGACAGTGTGCTTCTGCCACACTGTCTTCTCCTCGGCCTGCCCTCACAGTTAGACCTACATGTGCTGCAGTGGGTTTGGGGACTGCAGGACCTGTGTCTGTTAGATGGATATTTCCTGCTTCATTTAAAAGCCCACCATGTCTTCATAATTTCTGCTTCTCCAGACTACATGACCTCAAGATGTCACCTGTAAAATTCCCAGAGTTTTCATAGAAATTGTCTGTAGAGAGAATCCAATTCAATGTTTCAGTCCCATCTTATTGTTGGGAAAGCTGGATCCCAAAGAGAGGAAAGGACGCATCTGTGCTGTGAGGAATCTGAGTATTTGGTTGTTTTTTGTTTTTGTTTTTCAATTGTGAAGCCCTAGAAGGTTGATGTTCAGTGGATTCAGATGCATGGAATCAGTCTAACTGCCAGGACCCAGCAAGGCCTGGGGGATGGCCATACCCTCTCTTGCTGCTTCAGGGGTGCTGAGTTTGGGAGGTAATTTTTTGGGCCCCAAGGTCCACCTAGTTCATCCTCCTACACAGGAAAGGAAGCCTTTTGCAGCTTGCCTGCTAGATCACTGGCATCCTAGAACATTCCACTAGAGAGAGAAAGCTCTCTCACTGCCTTCCAGTGCAGCCTCTCCTGCCACTGTACAGCTTTGGCCATACGGAAATGTTTTTGTACAGAAGACATTTGTTGGATTCTTCCTATGGCCCTGTGCTGACCATGGGGAAATAAAGTAGATAAGACCCTATCAGCGTCAAAGAGTCAAAATCTCATCCTCAGACAACTGGAATTCAGCGAGAAGCTTGCTTTGCTCCTAGTCTCTTGCTTTTGGGAGAGGAAATAGAAGAAGGTTCTTCCCAGACTGGGTGGGGTGTTGTAGGTGGCTATTGAAGGACATAGCTTAAGGAATTTAGTTGGATTTAGCCAAATGAAGAGGAAGTCAATAGTGTCTCAGGTAATATAAGAGTCTGAACAGATTTGGAGTTGTAAGAGGATCAGTGTTACTCAGGGAACTGAGGATAGTTTCTGAGTGAAAATGTGATGGTAGGGAGAGGTGAGGCTGGAGAAGTAGGCAAGAGTGGGCAGAACTGCCCCTATCCCTATGTCAGGAGGTTCATGGGAGCTCTTTCCAATTGGAGTAACCTGGGGTACAGTCCCTAAGCCCCTCAGTTGCCATTTTCCTCTAAACTAGGCTCATGGCCTAAAGGAAGCATCAAACAAGGCCAGGGTCATGGATTGATTTGGTGGGGAGACATCAGCCACATGATCAAACTCTGTCTTTCCAGAACTCCTGCACTAAGATGCTCACAGTTGCTCACAGCAGCCCCTTAGGAGCCCAAGGGCAACCCTACACTGTCCATCCTGCTTATTCCCATCATAACCCCCAGCACCCCAACCCAGCCAGTTCTAGCCCAGGATCAAAGACCATTTCACATGCATGAAGAGCAGGTCTTTCTGTGCTTCTTTGCAGTGCACGCCCACACTGCCCTACTGTGTGAATGCTAGCTGGGCCAGATTGTTGGATGGGAGGAGAGGGAAGAGCCACAGTGAAGAGTCAGATCAGTCTTCCCTGGCCACCAGCTGGCAGAGCATAGGCTCAGAGCTCCTAGAAGTTAGATGCATCCTGGTGGCATTGCCGGACCATAACCTCAAACTGTGAAGTTCCTCATAGTCCATCCAGAAGGCCAGGGAATGTCACAGTTAAGCCGAGAGCCACATAGTGTGAGCATTAAGTGAAAAGGCTGTGAGATCTCTGGAAGAGCAAGACTTTGCAGTCTCACAAACCTGAATTTGAGCACTGAACACCTGTATCACTTGAGGCACATTACTTCACCTCACCAAGAGTCTACAAAGATAATAAGATTGATTTTGCAGGTCTGCCTTGAGGACTAAGTTCTTTACTGCATCCTCGTCAAATGAGTATTTGATATGAGCCAGGGACATTGTGCTAGCTGCTGGGAACACAGCAGCAAACAAGACTGTGTCCACCCTCTCCTCATGCCCCTGGAGTTTATGTTCTAGACAGTGATGTTGGAAAAATAATCATGTGATGGTGGAGTGAAAAGTGCTGCAGAGATAATTTAACAAAACATTCTGTAGGTGTCAGTCACCTGTCATTTGAAATGGACATCTACTGTTCCTCAAAGCAGGGGGAAAACTTTGATCCCCAACATAGGGGATGTGAGCCTGCTTCTACCCCCTCTTTCCTGTGGGGCTTCACCACTTTGAAAGGGAGCTGTCAGGTTCACACTTGCTCTGCTGCTCGCTGGGTCAGATTCTCAGAGAACATCTGTACCCCCACTGTGGAGGCATCAATGTGAGCTGCCAGAATCTTGCCCACTCAGGCTGCGTACTAGAATTGCTTCTTCTCCCTCTGCCCAGCAAAGCACCCCCAGCTCTCACTTATGTACTGTACTCTCTCTCAGAGCCCAGCCGAACTTCAGCTCTTCTCTGAAGCCTCCCAGGCACATGTACCCATTGGTGGTGTCTCCCTGCCCAAATATGTGCAGATTGTCCACTGCCCAATGTGTGGTCAGTCAGGGATCCTGTATGTTGTGCTGCTTGTCTTCACCCAAGGACCTCACACCAAACAAGCTCTTGCCTGTCCTCCAAGCCTCTGCACAGAAGTTTGTGACCATCCTCCGGTAGCCTTCCTAGTCTCCCCCAAATGTAACCTTACACCTTTGCTTCTGTTCCCTGTCTTCATCCTAACCGTTGTCGGCTGCAGCAGTAATTTTTTGTTACCTTTTTGTGCTGATGGACTGTGAATCACTCAAGGCCACCTATCCCAGGGCTGGCACTTAGTAGATACAGAATAAATTCTCACTCACAGAATAAGACAGATTTGTCTCTGCCCTCACTGGAGCTGAAAAGGAGATGTGCAGCCACAGAAGCAGGTGAGAGTGGCCAAGGCTTTCCTGGGGGCTGTGGTGACGTCCTCAGAGGCAGATCCACCTGCTCAGCTCTGGGTCATCCCCCTGCCTCTTTCAAAGCCCTTTATTTACCTCCTTTGTTATTACCTGGCTATTCGTTTGTTTGAATTCTTCTTGAGAAAGAAGATCATCTTTATTCTACTAAATCTAGAATCTAACCCCCCTGTAGAGGTTTTTGTATGCATTTAAGAGTTTTGACTTCATTCAGTTCACATTTATGAAGAAACTAGAATTGTACCTGTAATGGAAAAACCTCCAGAAGTAGAGCATTTAATCTTTCTTTTTAAGGGAAACTAATATCATTAACCTTTTTATTTCAGAAGAAATCAGAAATGCACAAATATATAGCTATTTTGAAGAAATTATGATTTCCAAACCTCCTAGAAATCACACAAGCAGTGACTTTTTTGGATTCTTTTCAGAAGAAACTGTATTAGTCCAATTTAAGATAAAACAAGAATAGAAAATCATGTCATTTTATCTCTTTGTTGAGCCAATAAACACTTAACAAAGCCCCTTACTCTGTGCTATGATCTCCATTTTATGGGAAAAGCCACTGGGTTAAAGAGGTTAAGTTCATACACTACAGAATTAGGATTTGTATAGGACTATTCTAACACTAAATCTATTGCTCATCCATCAAATCATAGCCTTCTGTATATAACAATAATAGTGTTTCACATGTTAAATTCTGAAATCCTCCAGAACTGGGACTTATTTGATTTGTCCCTGAGTCCCCAATGCTTCTTACAGAGCCTAAATCTTGGTGTGCCATCAGATTGCGTGATAAGTGGGTTCATGAATGATTGAAGGAAGGGACAAGTACTACCTTTTATACTCCTTTAAAAGCTTCCTTTACTCAGCTGAGAGGTTTCTCTCCATGGAAGGTATATTTTCCCCAAAATAAACTTCAAGTGTGTGTCAATACCAGAATGCTAGTGGATCAAAAGGCCTTTCTTTTTTTCCTACTCTTCCCACAAAATGAAAAAAGTTCCTTTGTTACCTAAAATATCTGCGCCAGTTTGTACAATGCTGTCTCTTAACGCAAGTGCTTATTATTGTGGCTAATTTGGTCACATGTGTTGGAGGGAGAACAATGCCTCAGAAATTTTTTAAAGCAAAACAGCAATCTGAAGCATTTGTTGTAATGAGATGTAAATTGCCAACATCAGGGAGTGGAGCCTACTAAAATCTACAATGAAGTAATTCTCCCTCCCTTAAATTAAAAGCACTAGAGGCCCTCCCTTCTCTCCCCAAAGCAGCCACATGGTTTTTTGTTCCTTTTCTTCCTGATTCTGTGATGCTGAAACCATGCCTTAATTGACTGATTCGTTCCTTCACTCATCTGCCATTTACTGAGCCCCTGGCCTGTATCTCCATTGGTCCTGGGCTCTTCCAAAGGCACCAGGAGTCTGCTCTGTGGCCCTGGGTAATCCCCCACTCAGGCAGAAAAGCTGAGGTACAGAGCAAAGAAGTAACTTGCCTAAGGTCATGCAGTTGGTAGTCACTCCCAGGTCTGCTGAGAGGTCCCTTTCAAGATGCGCCTTTGGGGTTTTCTTAGCTGCCCTCCACTGAGACTGAGCTCTCAGGGACCTTCCATTTACAATGCCTTGGGAGGAAAAGGTTCTTGCAGAGGATGGCCACCAGGAGCTAAGGCCCAGGAGTAAACAGTGCTGACTGAATAAGCCTGGTTTTTTTCTTAGGAAATAGTTTTCCTTGAGAGTCAGAGATCCCATTATAGTAGCCTCAGTATTTGAGAAAGTGCCATCAATCGCTGAGAAAACCAGCATGAGCACAGGGGACAGGTGGTAGAGGACTGCAAGGACCTGCCCTGTGCCAGGCCTATGCTAGGGACCAGAGGCAAAAGCAGGCCAGTAGGTGCCCTGACTCAGAGAGCCCACAGTTTAGCAGAGATAAAAGTAAACCCAGAAGTGTGTGTGGATGGTGGGGGGCTGATTTACCAAGCACCCACTCTGTGCCAGACTCTAACATATACTCTTATATATGTGGTTTACGCATTCAGTTTTTACTTCTGCCTAGATGCAATTGTCATTTCTCCATTCAGGGAAGGCAAGAGGGTCACAGAGGTTAACTAATTATTTAAGTGTAAATTATCTCTTGAAGACAGAATTTGAACCAGGTGCTCGGTGAGCCCTGGTCTCTGACAAAAAAAGACACAGTCCCTGCCTGCCCTGAGCCTCACAGTGTAGTGGGAGAGACAGGGAGGAACAAATGAGGGCATCTGATGAGTCTGGTAGGTCAGGGAAGGGAGCAGGGAGGATCTGAGGAGCATGGAGCTCCATCACCTGAGGAAATCACAGCCACCTAAACAGTGGGTGGCTAGCCCTGTGCTTAAACCCAGTGGCAGCTCTGGCTCCAAATCCCAAGACAATGGGTGGAAGGAGTTACTTATTTCTGTTTGAGGAGACAGGATAGCCTCATGGTAGAGGTGGCATTTGTGTCAGGCCTTGAATCATTGGTGGAACTTGGACAGCTTATAGGG
The DNA here is from genome assembly GCA_020662805.1 of Glaucomys volans. Lineage (NCBI taxonomy): Eukaryota > Metazoa > Chordata > Mammalia > Rodentia > Sciuridae > Glaucomys > Glaucomys volans. The sequence continues at coordinate 16,365 of JAJEJO010051201.1, forward strand.
AGTAGCACAAGCAAAGCCTTCTAGGCAGGGAAGAATGGTGTGTGAGTGTGGAGAGGGTTAGACAGGCCACTTTGACTAGAGTGGAGCCTGACTATGGGGAGGGGACCAACAAGGCATGGAGCCAGAGAGGTGACTCTTTAGAGCCCTGTTACTTCTGGTGCCCCCCAGATGTCCCTCTGTGCATAGTGTGGCAGCACCATCCTATGCACATAACTGTAGCCCACTGAACTATCCATTCTCCTGAATAGACATTCTGATTTCTACTTGGTTCTGATTTCTTGGACTGCAACAGTTTACAGACATTCAAGAGAACAGCTTCTCACCTCTGCCCCCAAGCATCCCCACTTAGCAGCAGGGCTTTATTTCAGAATCTTTATTCCAGCCCATTAAAGACCCCCCCACCACCAACTCTCTCTCCCCTCCATGTCGTGAAGAATTTACTGAGTCTGACACATTGCAGGCACTGCCCAGGAACCCAGAGGGAGTAAAACTTTTGCTCTTGAAGAACTTCACAGTCTAGCATTAAAAAAAGACAGGGTGATGAATGCAAATACAATCGTTAGTATTTACAATGTAGAGACCTCTATTGCAGAGCAAGTCATCACAAAGGAGACACCTGAGCAGCTGGGTCCCAAAGTCTACTGGGAACTGGACAGACAGATGTGCAGCCTTTAAGGCCCAGGCAGCAGCACAGAGGCCTGAGACAACAGCATTTGGGAAATCTAAGCAAAAGTGAATATCATTGAGGAGCAAGATATAAACCATGGAGATTTAGAGAAGGCTGGTTGTCTGGCCCACCATGTTGAGGGGAGTTGGGTGCCTCAGCAAGGAAGGATGGGTCATGTGGGAGATCTCCCCAGCAGCCATTCTGGAGATAAATGGGAGAAACCAGACTGAAGTCATAATTGGACTAGATTCTTTCTTTTATTCAACAACCTTCTCTAACGGAAGGAAAAGGATTCGGAGGGTTGTTGTCTTGCTGAAGATGACCTAGAGCTAGCAGCTGTATAGACCTCCGCATCTCAGCCTACTCCTTTTTCCTGTCGCTGAACGTCAGAGCAGGAAGAGACCTCAGACACCAACTCAGCCAGGTACTTCAAGGGAAACTGAAGTAATTACCTTTGCCCAGCTCTGAGAAATAAATTACTCTACTTGTTTGTATCTCAGAGATTCAACTCAAGGTCAAGTACAAAGTACAAAGGGGAAACATTGGCACATGTTTCTGAAATTTGAGAATTATTCATTCATTGTTGCCATTCTTTTATTCATTTAGCAAACATTCAGAGAGAACCTACTCAGTGCCACATGCTCAGAACAAAAGGAATAATTAGAGGTGGGCCCAGCCTCAAATAGGTCACAAACAGTTGAGAGATGCTATTGAAATGATTATAATATTGGACCTTCACTCTGACAACTTTGCATCTGCAATTCATTTACCTGTGATAACAATTGAAACATGGCTGAGCCAGGAATGCAACCTGACTTCTCTCTACCAAGATGAAGTGAGCTCTTCCATCATCACCCTAGCCATCTTGCATTCAGCTGTGCAAAGTTCATTTTTAAATCCATGGAGACTACACAGATTCCACCTTGCAAGTGGCTGCTGCCAACAACTCAGGATTGATATTTTCATTCCAGGAAACCCTGTCATGAGAAATTTTAGTAACAAAACCACAAACACCTTCTCTAGCATCAGCCAAAGTCTAGGATATGGCAACTGAATACAGAGTTGCAACCTGATCGTTGCGTAAGGATTTAGCATATAAGAAGCATTATACCCAATTGTCCACTTGGTTAGGATAAAAGAAGGCTGTAACTCTGAATTTATTAGTAACGTAAGTTATATTCACAGCCATATATAGGTCCCTGATCCCAGTCAACTCCTGAAATATTTGCATAGGGACAGTTTCTAGCATGCTAAACTCTACTGGCTTTTGGAGTGGTTCTTCCACAAAAGTCAATCAAGTCATTTGGTTTTATTTACCCATTTTCATCCTGTTTCTCTGCCCTTTGGTAATCAAGACACAATAGGTGATTTTAAAAAAAAATAGTCCATCATTTTTAAAAAACTGATGGAGAGAAAAAAAAAAAAACCTTAGAAGCCACCCCCATTTATCTAGCTTCCTTTCACTGTTTAAACTTCACATAATTTGCCTTGATTGCATTAAAATAAAAATCAGAGTAGCTGCTGGATCAAGCAATCAGGGAGCTTAATCTGTATTGTATTTTAATTTCTTGGTTGGAATGTTCTAGTCTAGTACTAGGGTCTGGGTGTGGGGAGGCCTTTGTGTCTCTTCTCATAGTTTTCCTCACCTTCCTTCTTCCACTATGGCAGGAATGGGGTTTGGGGCAAGTATACGATTTGCATTTTCCTGTAATTGCCATTCTTTCTCTTCCGACACAGTCTGAATAAAACCTCTTTGCTGTACAGGAAGTTGAATCCCCTGCCTTTCCATGTAAACAATGATACACTAGAAGACTGCTCTTCATTCATACTTAATTAGAGTCTAGTCCATTCTTGTCTTTCAGTTTTCTACCTTTTCCCTTGTGACATTCATACCTCATATTATTTTCAAGTTGGGGTTTAAGTGTAGTGCAACGGACAAAAATAAGCTAGTGTAACTTTTTTTGTACCACCATGTGCTGATAGATGCGTAGTTAAAAAATATTTGCCTTTTATTTTCCTTGGAGTTCTAGACAGATCTCTTTTCTTAACTGCCTAGGTCCCGCCATTGACTTGGAAAAAGTAAAGTCAGAATGTCTCGAGCCAGAGCCGGAGTTACGGAGCACTTTCAGTGAGGAAGCAAATACGTCGTCCTATTACCCCGCTCCTGCGCCTGTCATGGACAAGTATATCCTAGACAATGGCAAGGTAGTGTTTTAAGCTCAATATCCATTCCCTGCAAGTGTTTGTTAGTCAGAGTAAAGATGGAGAGTATTGTGGGAACTTTCCAAAGCACAGCTTGACCAGTCGGCCTCCTGGCCTAGCCCTGAGTGATTATTTGTGTTATAACTAGGGTAGGTTTGCGGGGACTTTTTCTTTTTCCATTTTTTAAAAAAAATTTGGTCCAAAGCAACTGTAAAATTAACTGACATTTTAAAATAGCTTATTAGTAAGAAAGATTAACGATTCCCATGATACTTCGATCAAACTTGTCCTACCTTCCTTAGAAACCACATCTCTAAGTTTATAAGGTGAAGTGGAAATAAAATACCTTGTTTACAGATTCTAACTCAATATATATTCATTCACCCTTTACAAAGAATATTTTCCAGCCCCATGTTAGATGACAGGGACGGGGTGAGTAAGACACACTCCTGTTCCTAAGCTGCTTTTCTGCCATGTATTCAGCAGTGCTGAGCCCACAGGCTAGGGCCACATATCACTCCTCAGCTTTTCTTATATGACCCTTGAAAACAAATCATGAAAGAAAACTAAAGCACTAGTTGTAATTGTATTGATACAGGGATGAAAAGTAATGGAACAGCCTTTAGAAATCTAAAAGTCACACGGATATAGCAGAGAGCAGGAGAAGAACCTGTTCTAATGGCCTTCTATCATCCAAATGAATTCATCTTTGAAGAAGCCTGTCGGCCCTTTGTCTAGGCCTAGTAAAACCCAGCTCTAGTGTTATATTCTCTGCTACCACAGCATGCATTACAGATATCACCACTTCTCCCCAAAGACTCATCTGTGTCAGTTCATTTTTCTTGTCTCATGCTTCAGAAGGTCTCTGTTTATCTGGTATTGTTCCCTAGTGCATTGATGGGAAAGAAAAGGTTGTTTGATTTGGGTTTGTCCAGATATATCCCTGCAATTGGCCAACCTGAGCCAAAGCAAATATTGTCAAGTTGAGGGAATGAAACTTGTTACTCTCCAGGGCTGTCTTGGCCAGACTGTCATTCCCTGTATCTTCCACTGAGTACTTCCTCCCCTGCAGGGGCAGGGCTGGTGGGCCAGGCCACTTGCCTTGTTCTACTCAACAGGCTTTCAAAGTCAGCCTTGCCAAGGAGAGGTGGGGTGGTCAAGTGGAAGGGGCATCCTGGATCTGAGTGTGTAACACAACTCTACCTCTGTCCTATTTGTGTGACTTTGGGCAGGTCCTTTGCCTCTCTGGGCCTCAGAATTCTTCTCGGTGAAAGTTGGAAGGGATTGATCTCTCCATAGCTCTTTTTTGTGTATCTAAGTTTGGTGAACCTTCTCCAATTGAAGATAATAGAAGAGAGGACCATTCTGTGTTTGTTGATTTCCTTTGAGTTAGGACCACCTTGTGGAGTGATTAGAGAGTTTTTCTTAAAGCGGCTTCCCAGAAAAAAATCAATTTCTCTTTTGTTTTGAAGTCTTATGGGCAGTTTGAGAGCATTGTAGGGGCCCTCTTGCCACAGTAGCATTCTTCCTCAAGAACATGGGTCTCTCAGACCTCATTTAATTTCTTTACACAGTAATTGAACAACAAATATTAAAAATGCTTATTTTGTTTTTTCTCAGCATGTTGCTATAAAACTTACCTGGTTTTTGTTTGCAACTCACTTGTCATTGTGACACTCATTTTGCTTGACATGCCTTACTTGTCAGGCAAAGACATTTGTTGAGGGAGAAGAAAGGAAGCAGACAAACTAGCAATGAATGCCAGTTTCCCAGAGCAGTGGTTCCACATCACAGAAGTGGTCCTCATTGCTCTTGGCTCTACTCTCTTCTGACCCTTCCTTCTCTCTGTGACCAGAGGCCTTAATTCCTGCAAGGAGACTAGATCTGGAATGGGATCCATTTCCTACTAGGAAATGAGTTGTATCCCATAGAGCATTTCTCAAAGAAATGTTTTGATCAAGTCACATCCCACCAGATGCTGTATTTTTAATAACATCCCTGACAAGTAAATGCTAACATTTTGGTCAAGTCACATCCATGGTTTGCATGAATAGGGCTTGCCACACAAGTGACTTTTTGATTCTGATAAGTGCATTGCTTTTCTTGTCTGAGATATTTTATTTCAAAAACTCATTGAATCATAAAGCAGCAAAGAAAGACAGTTAAAGTTTAAATAGTCTAATTCACATGTAGTATAGATAGGAAACAGATTCACAGAAAGGACTTATCTACGATTATATAACAGATTAGAGGCAGGCAGAAACTGGAAGCCAAATCTCCTGGTTCCTGGGACAGTGCTCTTTCCAGTCTGTTCTGATATGTGCACACTGTTCCAGGTGACCCTGAGTTTGCTGACCTCAGGAACCCTTGTCTCAAAGACCCCAGTGTAGACCTGTGATTGGTCTAACCTCAGGGCCATTTCTTTTTGTGACGTAAAGTTGACCTTGTACTTAAATGAACGAAGTATTTTCTTCTTCAAGGAACAGTAGCTAATCAGAACAGAAAAACAGTACCATTAAGACATATTAAATGTGCCTATCAGCTTCTCACTACTATGTGTTCAGACTAGTCCCATTAACTTTGTAGGGACAGGAGAGTTGGAGCCTTGACCCCTCCCTAACCAAGATGTGCTGCGAGGTCTGGTGCTTCAGGTTCTGAGTGGCTAGAAATGCAGAAAGGATGGGTCTTATCTTTGGAGGAGTTAAAAAGTGTTTCCTGAGTTTTAGATGGGGGCTTGAGAGATTAGTAGGCTTAAGACAAGAAAATTGAAGGGAAGGCATTCATTCCCAGACTGGACAGGGGTGTGGCGTGAGCAGAGAGAGACCTAGGTAGTAGGCAGAGAGCAAGGATTTAGCACTTTCTGGACGTGAGCAGTCCTTCTGACGTTTATTTCAAATCCTTTAATCAAAACAACTCTGAATTAGGTGACAGTCTGCCTAATGTACAATTGAAAACAGTAAAGCTCAGAAAAGTAAAATGATTGGATCATGCTCACCAGCTAGTAGTCAAAAGAGACAGGATCCACACCCAGGACCAGTGGCTTCAGAGCCCATTCTCTTTCTGTTACTGCACACTGGAAGTAGATGAAGGGGAGCAAGTTCAGAGCTTATAGAATGATGGACATAGTAGGGAAGTAAAGTTTAGTAGGTAGAATGGAGATGAGATCCTTATGGGCCTTTAAAGCCAGGCTGAGAAGGTCAGATCTGATGTGACAGGACATTCAGAATTCCAGAGGGTTGACATAAAAACAGAGCTGAAAGACTGCTGAAGTCATGTAGCAAAGAAGGAAAGCAGTGTTTTAGGGAAACTAACTAATGTTAGTGATTATGTGCTGGTGAGCTCAGGAAGCATCAACTCAGGCAAGAAAGCCAGTTTAGTCTGTGGTTTTTATCCTGGTTTCTCTGTTGGCTGTGGCCAACTGCACCGGGGGCGGGTACAGGAGTGACAGGCAGGTGCAGAGGGAAACTCAAAAACAGAACATAGGTGTGTTAGGTCTGGCTGTTTTCAACCACACCAGCACCACCATGACATGGGTGGCAGTAGGGAAGCATGCCTTGGGTCACACACATTTGGGTTTAAATCTTGATTTCAAAACTTACTGATTATATGTCTTAGGAAAAGTCATTTAGTCCCCCTAAATTCCTGTTTGCATCTGTGAAATAGGATTAATAGTTTCTACCTATTTGTATCTCTTAAAGTTATCAGGAGGATTAAATAAATTGAGTTCACTATAGGTACTGAAAAAATATTAATTCTCCTTTCTGAAACACTGGTTCTGTCATTTCTCATTTAGAGTAATCAATTAAAAGATTATGGGAAAACAAAGCCCAGGGTAGAAAAGAGAAGAGATGTTTGAAAAACTGAAGTTGTCTTCCATCTCTAATGTTTTCTGATTCAGAATTTAATTCAAAGTTCTTGTTTTCCCCATATTTCGGGAAACTTATGTGGGTGGCTCCAGAGTGTCATCAAGGGAGATGATTCAGGGTCCCACAGGAAGCAGCAGGGAACTTGTCCCCAGCATGCCTGATGTAGCACAGACTACCCACCTACAGTTTGAATGGCAGCAAAAAAGGCCAAAATTTGACCTTGGGGTCAGTGTTGCCTAGCCAACCCCAGGCAGCCCATGTCCCTGGAAGGTTGCTTTTCTTTCTGAGCCGATGAACTGATTTGCAATACTGAAGTTGCACTGCATGGAGAGGCCAGGTGGTCTGGTTATCCGATCACCTGCAGAGGTCTGGTGTGAATGATTTTTTGAGCAAAAGGAGACAGAGTCCAATGGGGCAGGTGGATTCTTTGCTTACTAACAGCTGTGAGTGGGATGTTACTAATATTTTTCTTTTTGATAGTTAGAAAACCTCAGTAATTGTTGGAGGAAGAAGTGTTGCTTGCCAACCTGTCTGCCCATCTCTGTGCCCATGTTCCTCATGAGTCAAGCATCTGTAGAAAGAGCTTTAATTATTTTTGAGCCATTGGTCTTGCAATCCACCATCAGTGTGGGTGTGTATACAGTATCTCAGACCAGGACATCCCCCTGACCATGCAACAGTGATGACCTGCAGGTCTCTCTGAAAACAGGGACCTTTGGCACAGCCTTTTCATGCTCCTTAGAAAGTTTAGCTCATTAGCAGCTGCCTCCCCTCCATCCCAGAGGCCATTTCCTCCCTTCCTAGACTCAGCAGATGCACGACATAAATGACAATGTCAAAGTCAAAACTATTTTTTAAATGATTGTTAGTAAGTGTTGTGCAAGTTGTTAAAATAGTTAGAAAGGGGAACAAATTTAAAAGCTTGTAGCTTATTGCTAGATCATAGAATACAGTAACTTACTGGTTCTGCACTTCACCTTTCCGGCTGCTGCCCTTAAACAGAGCCTAAGATTGTGTTCTGTTCTGTGTGCTGTCAGAATCAGCCGGGTACATTGTGGTTATGTTTACTTTGTTAAGATCAGAGGTGTTCTGAACCAGAGGTTGAACTTTGAGATGAAATGCAACTCTCCCACTTCATAGGGTGGGAAAACCAAAGCTCAGAGAAGGGAAAGGGCTGCAGAACTTCACTCCTTTGGCAGCAGGGAGTGAGCTCTGGGCACTGGAGCTGGCAGGAGTTGTCAGACTCAGCTGAGTTGAAATTACCTAGGGAGCTTTAAACTGTCCTGCGCCTGGGCCACCCTCAGACCAAATAAATCAGTCTCTGGGAGAGGAGACCCAGGCACCAGTGATTTTTATAGCTCTCCAGCCCGTAATAGGAGGAGGCGTCCCAGCATATTCACGTTGAAGGGAGGCTGGTCTTTCTCGTGACACAGAAAGGAATAGAGCATGTGTGTCCTGAGACTCGGTCAGACCCTGAGCAACCGGCCATGGCAGGAGTATAGTTGAGAATTCCAACTATACTCAACTTCCTAGTTGAGTGCCTTCCAGCAAGTCACTTCACCTTGCTGAACCTGGATTTTCCACCTGAAAAGAAAGTGCATCGTAACACCTTCCATCCAGGGTGGCAATGAAGGTTTGAGATCCTGAATATAAAGTACTAGAACAAGGCCTGGCACAGTAGAGGTATTCAGTAGATGATAGCTATTATTGCCTGTAAAGAGCATGAATTTAGGATCTATGGCATGAATCCCTTACAGTGGTGCAGCAATGCATGGTAAAGGACAAAGGCAGCCTCCAGCTGCCCTCCTGTCGCACTAACAGGTGTGGTATTCTTATCCCTTTCAGGTCCATCTGGGAAGCGGGATTTGGGTTGATGAGGAGAAATGGCACCAGCTACAAGTAACCCAAGGAGATTCCAAGTACACGAAGAACTTGGCAGTCATGATTTGGGGAACAGATGTTCTGAAAAACAGAAGTGTCACAGGAGTCGCCACAAAAAAAAAGAAGGATGCAGTCCCGAAGCCACCCCTCTCTCCTCACAAACTGAGCATCGTCAGAGGTAGTCACTGAGGGCAAATGCAATGCTGAGATGCGGTCCTTCACCCTGTCGGGAATGTATTAGGCACGATTCAATTCAACCAACACTTCCTGCAAGCCTTGTGTGCCAGGCTGTGGGCAGAGCACAAGGACACAGAGCAAATATCCCCAACGTCCCCCGCAAGAGCTCACATTGAACAGGGAGAATTACTGCAGACAAGTACAATTCAAGGAATTAGTACACAGGAGGTAGATAGAGCATCCTGAGAGTTCTCAGGAGAGGAGAAGGACCTTAGCTGGAAAGCCACGGATGAATTCCAGGAAGGTTCCTGCCTTCATTCCTCCTCTCCTTCCCACATTCTTCATTCTTGCCTTCATTCTTTCTTCCCTCTCTCCCACCCTCTCTCCATCCTTTGACTAAGCTCTTATTCTTTGGGTTTTTGATGACACAAAGAAGGACTTAACATAGTGCATCTACAAGGGGCTCACAGTTCAGTGTTGAAGATGAACAGCTGGTTTCTGTGCAGATAATACAGAGCATAGGGACAGTGAAATAGGGCAGAGAGAATATAGTACTTGCTAATTATTTTGAGCACTTACTATATTTCACGTTCTGGTTTTTCTTTTAATGATTCTGTCTTTGAAAAAAAAACACTTTTACATATATTAACTCATTACCCCATCATCCTCTTAACAATCATACTGTTGGCCACCAATTATCCCTGTTTTACAGATAAGGAAACTGAGACACAGAGGTGTTAAGTAACCTGCCCTCGTCATACAGCTAGCAGGAGTAGCCAGAGTCTAGGGCAGCAGGGCTGGCTTCAGCTCTGCACTCTCAGTCCCTCTTCTGCAAGTGACTGGTCTGCTGTGTTTTACTGAAGAGAATATAACAGCACATGCATTTAAACAGGCCCTGCATGTTTGCTGGAGGCAGGCAGCAAACATGCCCATGAACACATCAGACAGTTTCAGATACTTGGAGCTTCATTGATGTGATAGGACAAAGAGAACCACATCATCTGAGGTGGTGGGGGAAGGAGAAGAGGCAGTACTGAAGATGAGGAAGAGGCGGCCCTATGAGGGAGAGAATACAGCAGAATAAATAGCAGGTGCAAAGATGAGAGGCAAAGTGGTGAGCAAGCTCAAGGGACAAAGTAGCTGGGCAGTTGAGAGTGAGGTTGGAGGTGACCTAGAGCCGGTTTTGTAGGGCTGTGAAGGCCACACTAAGCAGCTTGGGTTTAGACAGTATAGAGACACTAGAGTGACCGTGAAGGAGCTCGGTCAGAAGAGAGATTTGGTGCTCTGGAGGAGAAGTGGTGCTCCACAGACCAAGGGGAATAGCAGTGGAAGTAAAGAAGAATGGCCAGGTGTAGATAGATTCTGGAGGTGGAGGTGGCAGGACACAGATTAAGTGACCAGCTGAGATCACAGCTGCAAGGTTTGAGAGTCCAGTTTCCAACCCACACACCCTGCATACATCCTGACTCGTCTGGGCTTTTGTGCTGTCACACAGCCGCCTCCCCTGCCCAGCTGGCTCATGATTAATTGATTTAGACAGCCACTTATTTTTAGATAATCAGAGCTAACCTTTAGTCTGACTGCTGTCTGAAATGGTGAAGCCTGATTTAGGAGGTCGCCCCAAGAAAGGGACCTTTCTGAGGAGGTGGCCCTGCCTCTCTTGATAGGTGACTGATCTCTGGTTCTGCTACACTTGTTGGAATGTGACTCAGCAGGTCCCAGGTGCCTTTGGATAAGTGACTGTCCCTACCATTGTCATGTTGTGGTATAAAATCTTCTGCTGTGTGTCTGCCTTAGGACCCAGGACCATACACGATTCTCCGTGTCTTCACTGCCCATCATAGTAACTGGCACTCAGTAAATGAGGTTTGAACAAAAGAAACACCAAGACTGCAAGCTGATCCCTGACCAACCCTTGGTGTGACTTTTTTGTAAATCACTTTCCCTCCATGTTTCAGTTTCCTCAGCTACAAATTTACTTCTAAAGAGGTCAGGGCTACATAGAATTGTAGCAGAGCTCTGTGGCTTGGGGCCATTACAGACTCACTGCCAAGTTGTCTGAGTTTCCCTCCCTGATTCACACTCCCATTTTCCAAACTTTCTTTAAGTCTTCTCTATTTTTTTCTAAACATGATTCCATACTTGTCTCTTAAAAGATGTCCTTCTCTTCTCCTTCATAGAAAAAAGTAAAAGGAATTTCCACAGTTTCCAACAACTACACCTACAGACTTAACTGCATTCCCACCATTCTTCTGCCTCATGTCCCAGAAAGAGAGTTTCCTTGTCTTCTTTGAGGCTGGTGATTTTCTCCATCTGGGCTCTGTGGCCCCATCCACCTGCCTACCTAATACCTCTTCCTCCAATTATGTTTTCACTCTCCTGGCTCCTTCCCAGCATGGCTTGCATTTCTCTCAAAAGCAAACCACGCAGAGACCACTTCCCTCACCCAGATGCTGCTGTGTCGCTCTCTTCCTGTGTGTCTAGACTTTGAAAGCCACATCTCCACTCACTGTCTGTTTTTGCTGGGAAAGCCCCTGCCATTGGCCTTCCACTCCTGGCTGTCTACCTGATCCATTTTCAGCAGTCACTGGGAAATGTCTTCCTCATTACCAAATCCTATGCTCTAAATCCAGAGCTGATTCTCACCTTCTCACCAGCAGGATGTGACAGGCCACCTGTCCTCCACTTGGAAGCCTGCCCTGCATGCATGCTCAGGGTTCCTTCCCCTCAGGCTCCTCAGCCTATCAGGCTGCCTTCTCTTCCTGTGCCCTCTCCCATCTCCAACCCTCTTCTCTCTCAACCCTGCCATGCTTTTCTCCGCTGATCTCCTCACTTCCCATGTGTCCCATTGCCTTTAGTGTGTCCTCAGCCCTCAGTTGAAAGTCACACTCCTTCTGCCTCATACATGCTCATCTGGTCTCTGGTGACCCCTCTGCTCTCTTCTTGAACCACACCTCCCACCATGCAGTAACCACAGAGGCCTTCTTCCAGCTTCTTCTGTTCCTGCTGCTCATGGTGCTCTTCCTCCTGATCTGCACAGGCTGTCTCCTCATCACTCAGAGAGGCCCCTCCATTGCTTTCTGTTGCATCACTCTGCTTTCAAGGCTCTGCACAGTCTTTCTTATTTACTTATTTACTTGTTTACTTGAAACTTGTCTTTCTTCTCCACCTCCATTAAAATCTAAGCTTTATGAGCATCTTGTTCAGGGCTAGCATGTAGTAGCTACTTAATAAATATTTGCTGAATCAATGAAGGATGATTCCCAAGTCTATATTTGACCTCAGTCCTCACTTCTGCCGTCCTGACTCACATATCCAGGTGCCCACTAGTGGTCTCCTTGTAACATGACATTAGCCAAACTGCACCACTCAAGACTCACTCCTCCTCCACTACCTTTTTTTTTCCCCTTCCAGGAAACCTTCTTCCCGTTCTGTGTTGGTGAATAGTGCTGCCAGCCAGGGACCCAGGTCGCATCCTTGCCTCTTTGACATGCATCCCTCCCCATCAGTCCTGTACCTGAAATACCTCTAAAACCCTCCACTTCTCTATCCACTGGCCCCTCATAGTCAGGGTCACATGCTGTCTGTCTCCTCTTCACTTCTCCAGTGGCTTCCAGAATCCTTGCCCCATTATGTAACCAGATTGATATTTCAGAAACCAGATATGATCCCTTTACCACTGCCTTGTCACAGTTGGTGCCTGTGCTCATTATTAAAGGGTAAGCTTCTTAACACATCATAGAAGCACCTTCACAGTCTGGCCCCAGGCTGTATCTCCAACTTTATTTTTCAACTCTACTGCCCTTGAACTCTAAGTTTTTATCAGAATGTGTACCTTGAACAAGCCTTGTTCCCTCTCACCTTGGGGAATCTGCAAGTGCTAGTCCTCATGCCTGGAACACATTCACACTACACCCCCTCCACCATTCTGCTTTGCCCAGCTTATTGCTACTCACCACCCAGACCTCTAGATCTGCTCGGGTGAACCTTTCTCCAGGAGGCTGTTCCTGACCTCTGAGAGTGATGTCTTCTTCCTTCCTGTGTCCAGGAACACCCAGTACCTACCCCGTTCTCTCCCCTTCTTCTCTGCCTCCTAGGAGCTTGTCTGCAGCCCCTTAGAGCCTGGCACACTTGCCCAGGGCCATATACCTAATCAGAGTCAGTCTGAACTGAGCTGGGGTTTCAGGCCTTGTGCTGCCAGCAAAGGTTTCTGAAATACACTACTGAATTTGTGTGTTTGTTTTACTACAACCAGACTGGTTTGAAGTTTTTGTCCTGTCCAACCATTTGATCACAGTTTTTAGCCTTATTATTTCAGCTATTCCAGATTGGATTTGGCTGGTTCTTTCCATGAAAGCTGTCTAACTGGATTCAGATAGTTTGATTTTTTTTGTATGATTTTATAACATTTAGTCACATTTGCCGTGTAAAAATGGCCAAAGCATTTACACTCACAGGATTGGTGGGGATTTCCTCTTCTCTTTGATGTTAAAATCATTTCTTACTGGATGGCAGAAGGATGGGGGAACATTGACTCTGCCTTAGAAAGATGAAAGCAGGAGGGCTGGAGTAGAGTCTGACTCTCACGACAAGCTCCAGAATGACAGTTAAACCTTATTAAGGTTGAATGACCTTTTGCAGAGTGTCTGAGTTTTCTAAATGAGCCACAGCATTGCGTTCTGGTTAATTTTTATAACTTTTTTAATAGGACACATTAGCGCTGTTATAAACCTTGTTAATTAAGCAATAATCTCAAATGCTCTCTCACAGAGGGAGACATTCCCGGCAACTGCAGGTGATTAATAACTAGAGTCTAACAAAAGCCTTTTAATCAACCTGAGGGGCTGTGCAGGGCGGCTACCCCCAGGAAATGAGAACGATTGGAATTCTGTAGGGGCCCCCCTGAGAACTTTCCTTCATTTTCACCCTCCTCTTTCTGTCTCTTCCTTGACTCATGCCAGCAGCTCTGAGGGCCATCACACTCACTCTCCTGCCTTCTGCTTCTTTCTCCTGCCCTTATGACTGTAGGCAACTAGAGCAAGTGAGAAGAATCTCCTGAGATAATCTAGTTTGACATCCCAGTTGCATGAGTGCTGAGAGTGAGATCCAGAGAGGTTGCCCATCGAGGTTGCACAGCATCTAGGGTCAGAGCCATGTCTGAGCACCTGAACCTCTCAGCATAGTCTGTTGTTCTCATTTAGTTCAGGTCTCAGCAAGCTCACCATGAGTGTTTGTGTATTCCTGGCCCAGGGCTGGAGAGGCACTACCAAGTGTGGTCATAGTTTTATTAGATCATGATCAGGTTTTCCACAGAAAACCCAAAGAAGGTTTGGAAGCAGAGTGTTGTAGATACAGTGAGGTTTCCAAACTCAGTTTGGTAGGTTTCTAGAAGGCTACAACTGGAATAAGGGGTAGGTCTTGGGTAGGTGAGGAGCAGAGCAAGGGTCTTCTGGGCAGAGATGAGCAAGTACACTGATTTGTGGGATAGCTTGGAATGGAAAGGAAACTGCAGGTGGATATAGCAAAAATGGGGTGGGTGAGACACAGCCCCCTACCTTCTTGCTTCTCAGTCCTTATGGAAAGGCCAAGACAAGATGAACTGAAGACTGGGAGTGGTCAGAAAGCAGTGGAAGTCAATTAAAAGCTTTTAAGGGCACGTCTGTGCAAAACCCTTCTCAGTGGGGAAGAAAGAGTGACCCAGAGAAGATGGCTCGTAGCACATGCATCTGCAGCCTAGATGGCAGCAGGAGGCAGGACAGCTCCAAGCCAGGAAAGGCAGAGTGTGGGGAGGCAGCAGAGCTTCTGCCCTGTACTACCTTTCTGCAGGTCTCAGCCTTCTTACATAGGTATGGAGGGGTTAGCACATGTTAGTCTCTATGATCCCTCTATTGTTAACAGTGTCTCAGGGTGTTAGGTCCTATCTGCTCTGAGCTGGCTTGGTAAAATACAAGATTTTGCTTATTCTCCATTTCAGTTCCTTAAGATGGAAATGCCATTCCTATTTTACAGGTGAGGAAACTCAGAGCTCAGAGAAGTTAGATTTTGCCCATGATTGCACACCATACCTATACCCAGTCCTTTTCTGTCCTCTTAGGTTTCCCTGAAAAAGCTTTTCTTTATTCATTCAACACATGTTTTTTTTGATCTTGCTTTGCCCTTTGGAATTAACTGTTACATATACATAAAATAATCAGAACAACCCATGCAGGTATAGTATTCCTTATAGTTTGGAAAAGGCTTGTAAAATATTTACCCTGAATACCTCATGGCATTCTTAAGAAAGATAATCTGTAGTTTGTCATCCTTGTTTGTGAGGTGAGCAGTCTAGGGCGATGACTTACACCAGTTCCTCAGGTTCAGAGACCAACTGCAAATCAGTCTCTAGTCAGGCCTTGTCTGGGGCTGACTCTGCTTCATCATAGCAAATGATGGACTCAGCAAGAGAGTAGCCATCCTCAGCCTCACTGGTAATCACCACAAAGAGACACTGCTTCACACTATCAGTTATCAAAACCTTACTAATATGACAGTGCCAAGTGCTGGGAAACTATTTGCATACATTACTATTCAGAATGCTAGTCAGCACAATGCTTTGGAAAACAATTTACCAGCAAAACTGAGTATGCACACACCCCAGCAAAACTGAGTATGCACACACCCCAACTTTTAGCAAGTCCTTGCCCTGGCCAATACTTGCATGTATGCCCCTGAGACGTGTATGAGGGTATTGGTAATTGGGAAGCCAAGTATCCATGGACAACAAAATGGATAAACAATGTGTGATTCAGTCATATAATAGAATACCACTCATCAGTGGCAATGAATGCTCTACAGCCATCTTCTCCAACATGTGGAAATCTCACAACTGTAACACTGAGTCATAAAAAATGAAAATTAAAAAAGTCAGAAAGGCATATAGAGATGGCCATATGTATAAAAAGACTGAAAATTGAAAAAATAGATAATATGTTATTTGAGGATATATACCAATGTTAACACCAAAAGAAAAAGCGGAAATTCAGGAGTGCAGTTACCTCTATGAGGGAAAGGAGAGGAGAGGGTTGGGGAGGGACATCCAGAGGTTTCAGAAGGACCCCTAATGTCCTGTTAAGCTAAATGGTGGCACATAGATGTTTTGCCATTATTTTTAAAGTATAAATTTGTAATGTATTCCTACTTTTTTCAAAGTACATTTTATGGTGCAAATTTTAAATGCAGCTATGCAAGATATATGAGTTGGTATTTGGGAAGTATGTCGGGAGGCACCCCCCAAGAAAAGATTTGTTCTTGAATTCACCATTAATCCTTGGCCTTCTTGTTTCTTCTCTCTGTCTAGAGTGTTTGTATGACAGAATAGCACAAGAAACTGTGGATGAAACTGAAATTGCACAGAGACTCTCCAAAGTCAACAAGTACATCTGTGAAAAAATCATGGATATCAATAAATCTTGTAAAAATGAAGAACGAAGGGAAGCAAAATACAATTTGCAATAAACTTTGGATTTTTCATAAAGCCTTCGCGTTTTTCTTGTGCAGCGTGTGCTTTGCAGAACACAGTGCCGTCTGAGTCAGACTCCAGTGTGCATGCTGGTATGCAGGCAGGGAGCCCACAGGGTTCTGGGGTCAGCGGCTTGTTCTTCACTTGGACTTCCTACTGCAGAGAAGGCAGAGGGATTTGCTGAGACTTGGGCAGCAGCCCTGGCGCCGCCAGTGTGGTTGTGGGAATGGGAAAGCACTGTGTCCAGAGGGCAGGAGAGCATCTCTGAGCTGCCTATCCCTTGATTTGGATTTGAACTAATATTTTTACCATCCAAGGACTTCTATCTCTGTTCCTCTATTTTGTTCTATAATAAAAGTTCATTAATTCTTGGTGTAAACAATCATTATCCTCATTTATTTAGAATATTGAGTGTATGGTTAGGTGACTTGTGTGTCATACGGCCTGGAATGTCCTTTCTTTCAGAGGAGAAACCTTCAGTGTGAAGGAGATAAAACTCATAGGGGATGTGGTTGCTCTCTGTGGCTTCGAAGGGCTGTCTCAAAAGCAGATTACTTTCTCTGATTTCAAAAGCCTGATCTTGGACCAATTACCTCTCTCAAGATGATGAACTTCCCTGATAATTTACACCAATCTTGGCAAAGATGGGGTATGGGGCAGGGGGGACAGTGTTAGATGTGGTGCAGGGTTGCTTTCAGGAAGTAGGGGCAATGTCACCTGATACCAGTTTGTTCATCCTTTTTCTATCTCAAATGATCTTTCAAGTTACATAATTTTTACCTCATTCTTTATTCAGTCACTGAGTCTCTAAGGTGTCTGGCACACCTTTTGGCAAACCACACTTGTTCTTCCTGTTGATTTGCACTTTCCTTTCTGTAATGCCTTCTGACATAAGCATGGTATTTTGGAAAGGGCAAGAGCTTTGGACAGATGCTTCTAGGTTCCAAACCTAGTTTCCCCCTGCTTGCTTTGGACTTAGCCAAACCTCTCTGTGTTTCTGTTTACTATTCCATAAAAAGAAGCTAATACCTACCTTGCAGAGTTGCTGTAAGGATTAGAGATAACATATAAAGTGTTCAATAAAAGTTGACAGTGTTCATCCTCATTTCTGATTGTTGGCTTTTAGTCAGTGGTTGTAAAATTTTGTCCTCTAATTTTTCTAATGGTTTATCTCTTAATTGGTGGTCTGTAAGCAAAAGCTCAGGTCACTGGGGTAAGTAGGGGAAGTAACTGCCACTTTAAAACCCTTTACTTCAATAATTAAATAATCCTTTGTAATGTGAACTATTATATGCTCACTAATAGGATGTAGAGATGAGAATTTCCTCTTACGATATTTTCCTAGCTTTCTTCAAACTACCAATGTAGATCGGGCCAATCATTAATTTCTCAGTATCTTTATCAGTATAATGAGGAAAATAGTGCCTACCCTATGGACTATATCAACAAGTAAGAAGAGTAACAACAGGTTGTGAACCAGGACTTCTCTAAGTGCATAACATAGGGTAATTCATTTCATTAGGTAAGTAAAATTCTTCACACTTAGTAGGTAGGTGTTCAGTAAATTCTTATGAATATATATTTGATCTATGGCATAGCAGAGCTTGGGCATGAATAGCACAGAATTCATGAGCAACTGGAAAAAACTATACATCATTGTTGAGTTCATCCCCTTTTCTCCCTAAGAATGATGAAAATAGAAACACCCAGAGGCTTTCTGCTTTCCCTTTGAAGACTAATACAACACAGAACCTGCTTCATAAGTGCACTTAGGTTAGTTTTGGGGAAAAGTCATGGAAAAATCTGCAAAAAATGCCATGAGTGTCAGAGTGTTTTGTGTAATGTGAGATGCATACGTTAGGAACAAACAGACCCGTGAAAGACCGGGATCTCAGAGCTAGTCCTTATTTTACCACTTCACTTCACAGGCAGTTCCCTTGACCTCAGATAATAATCCCTAAACTTGAGGTTGTGGTGGATAGACCAGATAGTATCTGGGAAGAGGACTCTGAATTATAAAGACATACAGGTGTCAGTTATTCTTAGCATATAAGGTAGCATGAGATTAGAAGTGGGTGCAACAAGAAAGCCTGCTTCTGTGCTGATTCTGATGGAGATCAGATTTCAGCCACTAGCCAGACTAAGATGGTTTTGCACCCAGGCTCTGTGCCTGCTGCCTACCATGGTGATCTGAGGGCAAGTCCTGCATTCTTAAACCCAAGCAGATGAAGAGATGGGCTCAGGAAATGGGAAATGATGTCTCTCCTAAAGTCGTGGGGCTCTCAGTGATTGAGCTGGATCAGAAAGAATCCAGGTCTGTGGAAAACCTGCCCTTTTACCTCATCTCTGAAAAATGAGTGGAAAGTTAGGGTCAGGCTGAGAGTCTAGCCATGTAATCTCAGGGGGTGTTTAGCATGACCTAACCTAAGGAGTCAGGGGTAGTCAATAATGCTAATAGGTCTCATTTATTCAGGCCATTTAGAGGGATTGGCAATAATAGCATCATTTATAGCATTTATTACCTTCAAACACATGAAACTCAAGATAGTTTTGTGTAGCAGTGTTTCCCAGACTGGCCCAATCTTAAGAATTTGCTGAGGTGCTTAAAATACAGATTCCTGGGTTTGGGTCTGGAGATCCTGATTCTGTAGATCTGGGATGAGACATTTTAACACAAGCACCACTTTTTAAAAATGCCAGCTTAGTAGAACTCATTGGAAGCTCCACATCAATGAAGGAATAAGAGGGTTTTCCAAGTAAACAATAACCAAAACATAAAACAAAACAAACAAAAACTCTGACGGTCTTTTTTAAGTGCCTGAGGATATTTGAAATTGAAAATAAATTTCTTCTTTAATAACTGTGGACCCTCCCTAAAATCTTGCTTAGATTCATTCCTCATGCTTACCAATTTTTTTCTTTTTTTTGAACAGAAGGTGACTTTCTGTCTAGACTCCACTGATTTTTCCCACTGAGATCCTTTTGGTTTCTGCAATAGGCCAGTGAGTTGTATAGGACAGGATAGTTGATACTGAATTGGCAGAATATGAATTGACAAGAAAGGGTGCCACCTTCAGAAGCCCTGGCAACGAGTTCTCTGTCACCAGTTGGAACTAAAGGATGATGCTTGATTTTATTTCCTAGTTGTATTGGTGACTGTTATGTTCTTGGTGGTTTCTTGTATATGCATTTCTAAGTGATGATCTTTTTGTAATTGTAAAGAAATTTTTAAAAAACACTTTATAGAAATCTTTGGAAAAAATAAGGAAAACTCTTCAAATGGCACTGCTGAAGGATAGTGATCTCTCTGTCTCCTCTAGTCTCTTTTCAAGGGTATAAATATGGATTTGACATGTCTGTGATTCTTCATATGCTCAGGCTTGTACCCTTCCCTGCTCATTCAATGTGTCCCCATGTTGTTCCATGACCTTCATAATCTCAGTTCTGTCATCCACAAAGTAGACAGGCAGGAAACTGAGGCTGAGTAAACCATCTGGTCAGATGCCCAGGCCTTTAAAGTGGGGCCAAAGCACAGATCTGCCAGTCACCACAGGGCCCGGCCACACACTCTCATGGAGCACAGTTCAAGTGAGCTGAGTTAGGGGGACGATAAGCATTTGAGTTCCCTTCCCAACTCTAGCACCTGCCACTCACTTGAGGCAAGTTACTTCATGTTTCTTAACATAGACTTCTTCATCTGCAAAGTGGAGAAATAACATCTGGCTGAGGGGCAGTTAGGAGAACGGAGAACATAGCTACAGTGCCCCAGTAAGAGTGGATAAATGGTCATCTGTGTTAAGGTTGGGATTCCTCTTCTCTCCCTACGTCTGCTTGTTCCTCCCCGGAGTGTGCACCCTTCCTGTCTCCCACCTGCTGGCAGTGACTTGGCTTTCATATCTACCTTTGACTCTCCAGAGATCCTGTGCTTGTTCCATAGTTCTTGAGACCTGGTTGCTTCCCTGTGCATGCCCTCCAGGTTCTCTGGGGCTTCCCGCTCCCCTCACCTACCTCTGTCCCCACTACCTACTGCCCAGCTGGCCCATTTTCTGTCCTTGGATTTTTATATTGTTTATAAATAAAACTCAGATGGGGATATTTGTATTATACAGATTTTTCTTTTTATAGGGAAAAATTTGTTTTCTTTGGGTGGTTTTGCCTCAATCAAAAGGAATGACATTTTTTTGTTCTTTATGCATATGATGGGTGTAACCACTTTTTAAATTATTCTTCCAATTTAACTGGTAAAAAACAAAATAGTACCTCATTGTATTTCTTTTGATTATTATCAAGAACACATATCTCTCCAAAGTTTGGTTCATTCTTTGTAGGAAGGAAATCTTAAACCAGTAAACATTTCCAGCAGAATCCATTTCATTCTGTGTTTAGCTTTCTCATGGACCAGTTTGTTTACTTAGGCATATGATTTGTGCTCTTATGTCTACAAATAGAAACAGCAACAGATATTTTCATCACTTCTCTTGAAGAGACTGACAAGTTTCTGCAAGGCAGTTCCGTAGCTCATGGAACCTCAGGTTCTCCACCCCGATGTCTTCTCCATAGTAACAATGTCCTTCCAGACATGCTCAAACTCCTCCAGATGTGAAAATCAGCCTTCTATCCAGAAGTTCATCTAGCTATTGTTATCACTATCTGGTGTTCTGTTGACCTAGCAGCCTACTTCCCTGAAACAGCCAAATTAATTCAAATTCTCCCTTCTGAAATCATGCAGACTGCTTCTACCCATGGCCCTTTGTGGAGAGGAAGGGCCTATCATCACTCTCTACTAAATAGCCTAATTTTGCTCCACCATGTCTCACATGAGGAAGGCTACATGGCAGAGTGGGACCCTGGATTTAGACACCTCTGTGTTCAAATTCTGATTCTGCCACTTACTAGTTTGTGACCTTGAACAAGTTCTTTACCTGTCTTAATTTTAGCTTTTACTTTGGGGAATGCAAATGGTAATGTCTACCTTCCAGGATGGTGTCAGGATTTTTAAGATGTTATGCGTAAAGCACCGAGGCATCCGTGTCTTAGCTCCTTATTAATGAGAACTCTGAGCACCCTGGCTGCTCTTATTGATGAACCCCCAAAGATGTGGCCCAGGACTGGGCATGACTCCAAGGAGAGTCTCTTCAGCAGGATGTCACCTCTTACTCTTGGACTTTTTTTTTTTTTTTGTACTGGGGATTGAACCCAGGGGTACTTGGCCACTGAGCCACATCCCCAGCCCTATTTTGTATTTTATTTAGAGACAGGGTCTCACTGAGTTGCTTAGTGTCTTGCCCGTGCTGAAACTGGCTTTGAACCCATGATTCTCCTGTCTCAGCCTCCCAAGTGCTGGGATTACAGCGTGTGCCACCGCGCCTGGCCCTCATTATACAGTCCTTACAGTGATCGTACTGGCCGTCACTGCACCAGCCCAGCAGCTCCAGCCTTCAGTAAGTCTGGGATCTATATGTTCCTTTTTTTCTCCTCCTTTTCATCCTAATGGTTCTTTAGTCCCACCCCTTCCCCCAATTATGTGAATTTTTCAAATATATTTCTTAGATGAAATACAAGACTTGCATTCATCCCTGTTACATTTCATCTTGTTGGTTCCAGCCCAACATTCCAGCTGGTTGAGATCTTTTCCATTTTTACTTAAATTACAAAAGAATATTTAAATAACTCCAAAGTCTAAGAAGGAAGTCCAATCATAATCCCCAGAGCTGGCCCCAAGTGCACGTTCACTCCAGAGAGTCCCCGTCTGTTCAGGGTGACAGTTTTGTTCATGGCGGCTGGTGTTGGCCATGCTCCCACACAGCCTCGCATCCCTGCTCATCCAACACCATGAGCAAACATTTCCCCCTCTGCTGCCTGATTTGCACAGCTATCATTTTAATACCCTTCCTGGAACTGGGCCAAGATTAACTTCTTTTTTATTTTAAATTTTTTTTATTGTTTCTTTTTAATTATAGATAACATTAGGATTATCTCTTCTTTGTATGCTTTGTTGTCTCTACATTCTTGGTATTAGGGAAATGCTGCCTGCCTGATCGTTCATGACTGTCCTACTTATGTTGAATTGTTTTTTAGAGTAAATCCCCAGGAGCAAGCTAATGGGGTTAAAGGGCAAGAACATTTCCTAGTCCTTTCCATGTGTTGTTATATTACTTTCCAAAAGGTAAACCATGTCTCAGGCATTGTCCATATGCATGCGCCATCTCCCCACCACTTCACCGGTATATGGAATTTTAAAATTTTGGCAAATTAGCTTTATATATGCATGTATGCATACATTTGCGCATTTGAAGGATGCTTTTAAAATCAGCCTATGATACTGCTCTCCTCCAAGTTTTATAGTATTTAAATAACTTTACTAAGTTAACCATAATAATTTTCTAGTGAGGTCAAGAGCCATGTGGTCCTCAACTAGAGACTCCTCTTCTCCTCACTAATTGGCATTATTCTTTCAGCTGAATTATTCTGGTAGCTAAGATCCCTTTACCTGGTTCTGGTCAAGGTAGTTGTCTGAGACATGACATTTGAATTGATGCTTGAAGGATACAAATGAATGTGATATCATTTGTCTTCCTGTTCATCCTTCCATCCATCCTCCTTAAAAATGCAGAATGTCTAGCCTATGCCCACCACTCAGCTAGGCAAAGCTGGTCTCGCAAGACCAGAGAGTCCTACCTCCAGCCTGGCACCAAACCCTCAGCTCTTTCCACCAGACTAGAATGCACTCTTGTGGCCACATCTGATCTAGTACCTGAGGATTTAGGAAGTTCATGATTTCTGTTTGATTAGTGGATAGGGGAGAGAGAGTGAAGGTCCCAGCCTCATGCCGTCTGCATCCAGAAGTCCTCTAGGAGTCATTATGGCATTCATCCAGTCATTCAAGAAACTGAATGTCTACCAGGTGTCAGTCACTGGCCTAAATGTGTAAGACATATTGAGAAAAAACAAAGATCCTCCCTTGTGAAGCTTAAAATCTGGTTGAGACAGGGTGGAGTGGGGAGAAAAATAAGCAAAACATAATAAAGAAGAAGGTCTCAGAAGATGATAAATGCCATGAACAGGGGAAAATATAGAGTAGGGTGTGGCAGATTGAGCATGTGGAGGGGGACTAGTGCATAGAGAAGGTGAGAACTGAATAAAGACTGGAAGGAGTTGAGGGATTCCCAGGGGGCAGGAGCCCTGCTCTGGACTCTGCCATAGGAACTGGCAGGATGCACAGCCGTGACTACTCCCGTCTACCTCGTGCCTCAGTTTTACTCCAAGATGGGGGAAAGGGAGAAAGTGGAGGGGAGAAGGAAGGAAGAGCTAATTTTAACTGATACTTGAAAACATTTTATGTAACAACAAGCAAGCATAGATTAGAGCATAGAAGAAGCATTTTCATGAAGAAAATGAAACAGGAGACTTCAAAAACATGCGGCCGCTTGCAAGGAGGCGCGTGACTACTCCTGCATATACCTCCCCAGTCCCTGCAGAGGCCTCTAGGGGTCCTTTGGGGGAAAAGTCTACTGAGTCATGGCTATGGATAGACTGGGGGCTGAGTCAGGCCGTCCTAGATTTGAATTATGGTTACATCTCTATTTAGGTCTTTTTCCCTGCGCCATTTCCTGATCAGAAAAGTATAGTACATAATTCTCACCCTGCAGTATTGTAGGGAGGACAAAATAAAGAGGCAAAGTCAAAAGCTCCTGGCACAAAGACCAGCTCTGTGGAGGTGCTCAGCTATGTGTGCCCCAACTCCATCCTAGACTCCCCTCCTCTCACTGGCCCCTTCTCTCATCAGACATGATGCTTTCTGAGTCAACCCTCACTCTGGGGTCCTGGGCAAGTGACCTTGCTCTCTTGTCCTGAGTTATGCCTATAATAACATAATAAGTCCTGCCTATAATAGCTCATCTGAGACTTTGAGGATTCAGTGAAATCCCTCATGAAAAGTGCATGGGACCAGGCATCTGGGTGAAGAAGCTCAGGTACTCATCAGGATGTGTCTGGGCTCACCCCTTAGGTGCAACCCCAACATTTTGCATGTATAATTTTAAAGAACCAGTCTCACCTAATGAGAACTCATTGCACTGTAGAGTGTTGAGGCTCACTCTGTCTCTTCCACCTGAACTTACTGCTGACCATCTTAACCCAGAGGCTACTGATTACACAGCAAAAGAGGTGCTCCCAGCATGTGGGGCAGGGGTCCAATGGACTAGTTGCTCCATAAATGCATGTTGAATGAATGAATGATGGCTTTATTATTGTCATGCTGACTAAAAATACAAAAGACTTTCACATAGATTGTCTCATATGATTCCTCATAGAAATTCTATTATGTGCCTTTATTTTGGAAACAGGGAAGCTGAGGCAAAAGAGGGGGTAATGTGAGTTTCCTGAGTCACACAGTAATCAGGTGAAACTTCGCTTCAAAATCCAGAGGCAAAACTTAGGGGCAAAATCCAGAGCTCTCTTCTCTACGTCAGTGGTTCTAAAACTTGAGTCTGCATCAGAATCATCTAAAGGACTCATCAAAACATGAATTGCAAGTCCCACCCCAGAATCTGATTCAGCATGTCTAGTGTGAGGCTCCTTAAGTTTACATTTCTAACAAGTTTCCAGATGATGCTGCTGGTGCTGGTCTAGGGACCACACTTTGAGAAACACTATTTTGAAGACTGGTATTTCTCCATATTGTAATCACGACAAGTGGCACATAATTACATCTTGGTGATTTCAGATTCATGGACATGACCAGAGGCAGCTGTGGGTAGAAGGGCAGAAAGTAGACTAGGATGCTTGAACCTCAAAGCCAGCTCTGCCACTAAATGCTAGGTGACCACCACTTGGGGATGCACTTTCCTGAGTAAAATGGTCTGACCATCCTGGCTCTGTCCGCCTCCCAGGATGGCAATAGATTAGAAGAAATCGTGGAAGAGAGACAATTTCAAGTAAATTAAAAATCCTGGAATCAATAGGGTAAAGTGTCCCTATTTCAGCCACTTCCTGTCCCATTTTCAGGTGTCTAGCATATGACAGGGAAGAAGGAGGGTTCCAGACTTCTCTGCCTTCTCCCTCTGCACCAACCCTGCTACCCCCTCAAATGAAAAGTACTAGAATTTTTGTACGTATATTTAGTTGTTGATTTTCTCTCTGTGTTCCTCCTATATGAATTATCTAAATAATTCACAAATTGTATGATAATTACATTCATCATCCACTTTAGCCTCTTTCTTTCTGTCTCATTTACTGATGTATTCCCAGTCCATGGATATTGTATACACTCACTAAAACATTACTGAATAAATAATAATAAAAGAGAGCACCATGACTCCCATGTTGGGACTTTTCTGGTCTGAAAAGCAGTGACCACAGAGGCTCTGGGGGTCTATTCACATACCCAGCCCCACCCTAACATACAGCTTACCACTGCATTCCACAGGGAAGACTCAGTCAAAATGATTTGGGCCTGCCTCATCTCTTCTTGTCCCCCTTCTGGGTCAGAAACTGTGGGGAAAATCCTGTCCTCACTAGATGTGACGACTCAGTTAAAATATTTTCTTAAAAGCCTGTGTCTACCTCATCCTAAAACAAACTCTCTTCTATAGCTTTCCGAATCTCCCCCATCCCTCTCTCCCAACCCCAACTTTTCCTAACTGTGAACACTGAAGCATTGCATTACAATATCTATATAGTTGTCTATCCCAGCCATCATTAAACTGAGGGCAGGACTATGTTAATTCATCTCTGTTCATGTTTGCTGAGCCCCTGCTATGTTCCAAGTGCAGGCGATACAGATGTGGACAATATTTCTAATTACCTGAAATTTGTTGAGCACTTGCTATATGCTAGACACTCTTCATTCTTTCATTTATTTTTCACACAACCCTGTGAACCAGATACTATTACCATCTACATTTCACAGATGAGGAAACCATTTTATAGAGGTTGAATAATAGCTTGCCCAAGAAGGCACAGCCATGACCTGGAGGAGCCAGGACTGAATCCAAAACTGTGTAACTCCAACCCCTGGCTTCTTTTTTTTTTTTTTTTTTTTATTCTTTTATTTACTTATTGATTCATTGAACACAAATGGAGTACAGCTATTGTTTCACTGGTTGTACACAAAGTAGAGTCACACCATCTGTGCATTCATGCATGTACACAGGGCAATGGTATCTGTCACACATTGTTATTAATTTTACCCCCCACCCACCCCCACCCCCCTGGCTTCTTAACAACCATGCTTAATGCTGCCTTGAAATGGATATTGACACAAGCTATTTCTTTCATCTGAACGTTCTCCAGCATCCTCTGCTCTATGACTCCTGCTTCCTCCATGAGCTCTTCAGTGCCCTCTCCCAGCCTGGGTTGAGAAATCTTCTCATGCTTTGACCACTCTCTTGTGGCCTCTGTTAGACTCACATCAAGCTGTATTTTCATTGTATGTGCATCTTTCTTACTGAACTATAAGCCCTGTGAGGTGGGGACAGCATGTATTCAGGCCCAGCCTGGATGAAGTGGAGCTTTCCCTAGAAGCCTGATCCCTGATGAACTGTGACTGTGGGAAACCAGAGACCAAAGCAGGTCTTTCTGCCTAGGGTTTCAGACCTTGAAGGATCAAGAAAGTCCTGCATGAAAGGTCATGAGAACTTCCTGGTCTCGTTCCCACAGGTTGAAGCTTGAAATGTCACCACAAGGTCAAGAGAGAAGGGAAGGATTGGCAGAGGTTCCATCTGAGGACTCTGACCTTTCTTGCTTGGGTGTGACTGGGCTCCACCATTTACCAGCTCTGTGACCTTGGGCAAGCGACTTATTTGGTTTGGGGCTCGGTTTTCTCTTCCAGAAAAGGTATTTTCTTTTCTTTTTTTTTCTTTCTTTTTTTTTTTTTTGGTACTGGGGATTGAACCCAGGGGCACTCAACCACTGAGCCACATCCCCAGCCCTATTTTGTATTTTATTTAGAGACAGGGTCTCACTGAGTGGCTTAGGGCCTCGCTAAATTGCTGAGGCTGGCTTTGAACTCGCGATCCTCCTGTCTCAGCCTCCCAAGTGCTGGGACTACAGGCGTGCGCCACCGCGCCCGGCCAGAAAAGGTATTTTCTGAGCCACTTCCTTGGTGCCGCTGCATGGGCTGTGGGGTGAGGGATAATGGGTTTGAAATTTTCCTCTCTGTTTTTTAGTAGCATGACCTTGACTAAGTCAGTCCTTTCAGATCCTGAGATTTGTCCCCTACAGGGAACTGATTTCTCAGCTTCAGGAGCAAGAAACTATCCCTGTGTGGGGGCTGCTTAGCACATGGCAAGCTTGTATTAGGTTCTCTTTGGCAGAAGCTGCCCTCCTTTTAAAATGACAGAGACAGGGAGTGCCAAGCACTTGGTTAGCAGGGTGCACTCCACCTCTGCGGGACTTTGGGATGGTCATTTCCCTTCTGTGAACCTCACTTTCCTCAGTTATAACACACATGCCACTGTCCCTGCTCACCTGAACTCCAAAAGGAGACATGACTCTGACATCTTTGTCCTCAAGGGAGCAGAGTTCACTCCAAGTGGATTCTCAACAGTCCTTCTGCTCCCCCCCCCCCAGCCTGCTCCCTCCCACAGGGAGCAATTTCCAGCCTCTGATACATTCCTTCTCAAAACTGGTGGGAAGCCCCTGGCCTGCATATGAAAAATGAGAGCCACTACTGAGAGGCCATCATAGCTGTAGAAGGAGGGAGGCTGGGGTTCTTTTTTCCAATGGATCTTTAAATTATTTTCATTTTGCTGACTCGCATGCTTTTCTGAGTTAAGGAGCTTCGGGAGATGGTTCTAGGCCATTTAAGCAGAAAGCCTCATTGGCTCCAATCTCTTAGGAGGAAAAGATTTAACACTGTGTAGCCCAGCCTGTTGCTGCCTTCCCAGGGTCCAGGAGGGCAGGGGTGGGTTTTGTGGGGTTCTGCCCTTCAAAGAGCCTGGTCCAAGGCCAAGTAGACCCCACTGAGATTTCCAGTGTTGGCCAGTCAGAATGTAAATCGCACAAAACCTCTACCAGATTTCCAGTGGGTGGGGCTCCCTGGGTTTTAAATTATGTTCACAAGGTGGCTTGTTTTCTTTCTGTCTGTCTTTTGTTCTTTGTTAGTGAGAAGGGCAGCCAACAGGAGCATGACAGTGCCCCCCACCCCTGAATGATGTAGTGATCAGAGCCCTTCCTCCCAGCTCTCAACTCTGGCTCCCAGGTGAGCCTCACTCCTGAGCTGGATGTTCTCACCTGGCTGGCTGGGGCTAGGGACAAATGTAACACAACTGACCTAATTTGTTCAAGGGCAGTCTTGAACTGAGTCACCACAAAGCCCTTACTCAATCCTTCTGTGGCCCTGTAGATGATTGCCATCCCTCCTGTGATGAAGATTGGGATGCTGAGGCTTGTGTGGTAATAACGAGCAGACTTAGGAGTCAGAGTCAGGTCAGAACCTGTGGGCTGAGGTGTCTCCATGGACTGAGAAGGCAAAACTGTCCCCAGGAAACCACAAGTAGCAACAGGGTGCATTTCTCTGCTCACAATCCAGTCGACCAGCGGCCGAGGCAGGGCCTGGAGAGGGATAATCACGATTCAGAGCCGACCAGAGCGGCTGCCACTCGAGCTTCCTTTGTATTTTGAATATGTAGTCTCTAATTAGACTTTGCCTTAATTGCAAGATTTCCATACGCCCCATGACTGCTGTGCACTCTGTCTGGGGATAAACACGTCCATCAAGTGAGAAGCAAATTGTGACTGTTGCCTTGGCCCATCATCCTGTGGCTCCACTGCGGTTCCTCTGGGGACAAAGCTCAGCCTTCCCCCGTGAAAGCGCTCTGGGGCCCACATTTTAATCAAAAGCGTACCTGCCTCTAGGAAAAAGAGTAGAGGCACGGCTCAAAAGTGATTAAATTTAATAACCAAAAGACCAGAAAAAGTCTGCTTTGCAATGCATAATTTTACCAGATATTTATTTATTCCATCAAGTGGCCACATTCTATATGCTGTATGGGGACACTTTATTAAAAATGCCATTTATTTTAACAGCAGCAATAAAGGAAACACACACCTTTTTTTTTTCTTCGCCCCACTGTGTTAAAGGCATTTGTGGTTATTAAATTACTCCTGAGTAGAGGAATGCCTGTCTCCACATTTACTCTGAAGTATTTCAATAAAATGATCTCAAATGTTTATTCACTCAGCAAGTATTCACCCAGAGCTACTCTGGGTCAGGCACTGAGCTAGCACTGGGATAGAGCAGATGGAGCCCCCTGCCTCCCAGGAGCTCCTGGATCACGGGGCAAGCGCAGGTGACAGAGGCATCCCAAGTCACAGCCCAGGTCTAGTGGAGAAGTGAATGGATGAGGGTATGGCGCCCCCACACCTTACTGCCCCCAATCTTTTCCACCATGAGCACACTCCCCATAGCCCTGCTTCAGTAGAGATCATTCCTCCACAGTCCTGCTGTCCAGAACCTGAATGTCCTGAGGATGGCTCTGCCCCTCACATCTCCCCACCTCTCTATTCTGGACCAGGTCTTGGCTCACTTCTCACTGCAGGAACCATCCTTTCCAGGGAAGGCTGAACCCCAGACTGGTCCAGCTGCACCTTCTCTGGGCTGCCATCAGTCAGGGCACTGCTCACATCCATGAGTTCTGTCTGTTTCCATGTCTATCTCTCCCACCAGACCAAGGACTCGTCAAGGACAGGGACTGTGCCTTACTCACCCTGAGTCCTGGGCTCAGCACAAAGCCCAGCACATGGGCAATGGAGGAGGGGTGCCCAGTGCCCCTCTGTGGCAGAGGGAGATGCTCAGGTGCAGTTTCTCTGGAGTCATGGGACACTGCACCCTAAGAGCTGCAGGCAGATCTGGGATGGGGCCTGGGGGATGGGCATGACTGACTTCCCTCCAGGGCTTCCCGGGCAGCCACCTTCTCCCCCAGGGCCACCGGCTTGGTGTCTCCTGTGCACTCCTGTTTTAACCCCATTCATGGGGGCCATAGCCACGTAATTGGATTGAGCAGACACTGACAAGGTCAATTTGACAATTTCATTAATCTTTTATTAAACACCAGCCCTGAGCTCCAGCCAGGCTCGTCTGTGCGCTGTTCCTAGAACGTGCCTGGCATATTCTTGTCTGGCATGCCTCCGCCAGGCCAGACGTGACTGTCCCACAGCTTCCTGTGTGCAGGGCCTGATGCTCAGCAGGCCCCTCAGCCTCTCTGGCCACACTGTGGGGATGGAGGAGTCAATGTATGAGAAGAGTTGTGACTTACTTTAGTGCTCCGTATCATTAATTCACAACAACCTCCAGAGTTGAAGACCTCATTTTGCTAAGGAGGAAATTGAGTCCAAGAGAGGGAAAGTGACATACTCAAGGTCCTTCCCAGCGGGACAAACAGCAGCCATCTGTAGGACTAGCAGGTTAGAATGGGCTAGATCATGAAGGGTGGTTTTGAGGTTGGTGGAACAGTGATTAGCACAGTTCTGGCCTTCAGCACTAGGGAGCACAGGTTTGTTAGGGAGGGAGTCTGGGAAGCTGATACAAACTGGAGCTTCCATAAGAGTCCCCAGGGAAGGGAAGTGACACCTTGCTAGGTGAGATGGGGAGCCTTGAGTTCAGCGGGGGCTTTTAGGACTCAGAGTGAAGCAAGGAGCCAGGAGAGCATCCAAGAAAAGGAGCAGCACAGATGGTGGCTGGAGAGAGGTGACCGGGAGAGAAAGAGGAAGGTGAGGCTGGAGACAAAGTAGAGGCCACTGTTCAGCATGTGGGGAGCATGAAAAGGTGTCTAACAAGGAACACACAGCCCATTTTGCAATTTAGAAAGCTCCTTCTGGCTTCACTATGGAAGACTGAGCCAGGCAGGCTGGAAGTTGGAAGATTGTTAGTGGCTGTGGGGTGGGCAGTGTCTGCTGGGATAAGCCCATCCCCGTGCTGCCTGGCCTCTTAATTAGTGGAGAGGGACGGGGTGCCAAATGAGACCCTTCCTGGTGCAGCCATACCAGCTGCTTATCTTCATGATGGTGTGCAGACAAGTTGTCTTTATTACCAAAGGTTCATGGCTTCCCTAGTAAGGCAAAGAACACTGGAACTCAAACTCACACACATGGAACCGGATAGACTCTCCAAAGGTATAAGAGGCCCTTAAAGCACTTGGCCAGTTTGTTGTGACAGTGCTCAGGACCTGAGCCAGTTTCATCTCCAGCATGCAGCACTGATGGCGTCTCAGAGCTTCAGGGCTCTCCTTGTTGCTGAGGCCCACTTCCCACTCGGCTATCAACCTCTAGCCAACAGACTCTGGAGGCCAGCCATGGCCCAGGCCCATACTAGGTCCTGGTGCTTGGACATGAATCAACCACTATCAGAGCCTGGAAGAGTTCCAGGCAGCAGTGAGCATGGGGGGTCAGAAGGATAGAAAAAGGAGTTCAGTGCCAGGAGTGGAGCATGTCCCAGAGAGGAAACAAGGAAGGATCCATAGGAGAGGTTGTTCGTTAGGGAAACTTTCCCAAAGATGCTGTTGTTTGTGCTGGACCTTAAAGGACATGTGGGGACTCCACAGGCCAGTGGGGTACTGAACTTTGAATGCCTCTTTAAGAACTGCCTGCATTCTAACATTGTTTTTTCAATCTGGTTATGAAACCTATTGTAAGAGAAGAGGAAGAACCCTGGCTTGCCCGTTTTGGAATTTTCCTAGTGCAGAGTCTCAAGCATCCTACAGAAGGTGTGAAAGTGTTGAATGGGAGGGCTCCTGGGTTCCCCTCCCCACACTGAAAGAGGGAGGGAGAAGAGGGGTACTGGGGTGGAGGGAGAATGAGGGGAGTTCCCCAGGAAGGTCCCTTAAACCCAACAGGACCAGTCTGTTCCCTGCAGAAAGCCCACGGCTCCCCGAGCCTTAGGACAAATCCAGCCTCTTGCTCAGCTGGTGTCTGATCTGGCCTTTGTATTTGGCATGTATTCACCCATCTGCAGTCTCACTCACTCCCGCCTTCCTCCCCACAAACACATCACCCCACATCTTCATCTTCAGCTCTTGTATTTCCAGGACAGACCCAGACGCTGCCATATTCAGGCCTTTGTCGATGCTGCATCCTCTGCATGGGAATCCGGTTTCACCCAGGGAGCACATCCTCAGTGGCTTTGTCAATTATAGTAAGAAGTCTTCCCCAGGAAATCACAGACCCCCTGGCCCTCCAGTAGCACCAAAGTGCACTCCCCATGCTCAGGAAGGAATCTCAGTGTTTCTCCTGCCTCTGAGGCAGGCTCGCCCCTGTTCTTCATTGTCCATCTTTACTTACCAGAGTTGGTGTGGTCAGATGGGGAAAGTCCGTGTTCTTCTGTCAGACTGTCATAGTCAGAGACTCAAATCCTGGTTACTGCTCCTGGAATCTGTGAAATCCTGTGAGAGCTATTTATCTCAGTGCCTCTGGTTCTTCATCTGCAAAATGGGGTTAATAATAAGGGTTGTTGCAAGGATTAACTCCTTTAATTGTGTCAAGGTCTTAGAAGAATCCTGGCAGATAGTAAGAACTCACTAAAGGTGAGCTCTTTTGATTGCTTTTTAATTAGAAAAATAGTAAGGTGCAATGCAGAAATATTTGGAGAAAAAAAGTCCAAAGTTAAAAAGAAGTGCCACCCCCTCTCAGATAATTATCAGATTCATGCATGTCTTTCCAGTTTTCTATTCAGCATGTAGGTGTGTCACATACCTACTGTATACACACATTCGCAAAATCTGTACACACAAACATGACATCCTCTTCTGAAGCTTGTTTTCCTCACTTAACAGCGTATACAAATGCTCTCAAAAACAGGCATTATTTTTACCTGTCTTTGTAGCCACAAAAGCTAGTACAGAATAGGCATTTCATGGAACTCTGTGGAAGTAAAGAGGAGGGAAAGCAGGCAGTCTGGCTGAGGTAGGGCTGCAGCCTGTGGCTGAGGTCCAAGGAGTCATTAACAGCATAGCAGTTGTCCCTGCCGAGGAGTCTGTGTCTGTGTTCAAGTAAGAGCTCCCTGTGATGGTTTGAATGTGTCCCTCTAAGGTTCCTGTGTTAGAAGCTTAATTTCCAAATTCATATGTTGGCGGTGAGTTTGGAAAGTGTTGGGGATTGAATGGGGTCAGGAGGTTGGGGCCCCATGACAGCTTTCATGGTTCTGAAAGAAGGAGAGACCTGAGCCAGCACACGTGCTCTGCCTTGCCACATCACTATGGGGCAGGCAGCCCTCACCAGACGCCAGGCAGATGCGGACGCCATACTCCTGGACTTATCAGCCTCCAGAACTGTGAGGAGTAAATTTCTTCTCTGTATAAATTACTCAGTATCAGGCATTTGGTTATAGCAATAGAAAAAGGACAATAGAATAGAAAAAGTGATAGAAACTTCCAAATCCAAGAGGGTAAGGGGCTTCCCTGAGGTGGCTCAGCAAGTTATGAGATTAGAGCCTGGCCACTCCTGTGCCTGTGTCCTCAGACAACATGTGGCCACCTTCCCTTCCTCCTTCCCAGAGTACTCCTCGCCTCAAAGCTGAGGTGCAACCTAAGAGACAGCCTTCTTGCCCTGGTCCTGCCTGGCTTTGTGGCATCCCCCAGGCCTGAGTTTGTTAGACAGCCTGGAGCAGCCATCCCCAGACTGTTTCCCAGACAAGAAGGCAGAGGGAGGTGGCTAATGGGAAAATGTCAATAACAAAGGACTCCTGTCCAACGTGGTGTCAGATTATTTCTCAGAAAATAAAGTATTTTGGAGTCTTGGAGACTTCTGGCTCAGCCCCTCCAATCTGTCCCACACAGGATTTCAGAGGGTCCCCTGTGGTAGGATGAAGTGTGCCTTTTGTAGGATAGGCACCCTCTTCTGGGGACCATTGCTCTCTCTGGGCCTCATTAGACCTCTGGGCCTTTGCACGACTCTGTCTTCTATCTGAGATGTCATCTCTGGTCTTTGCCTCCTCTCAAAATCATGTGGTTCCTCAAGGCCCATCTGCTCCTCTCATCCCGAGTGATCTGTCCCTCCTCAGGGTCCCTGCAACACCTCACACAACCCTTCTCTCTGGCCCTCCTCAGCACTCAGTTGGCCCTGCCCATGGGTGTTATCTACCTGGAACGAGAGGCTGACTGAGGGCGGTTATGTTAGCTGGGCTTGGGCTGGGAGCATCCAGGCAGTTTTCCCATAAAAGCCAACCTTTACTCTGTATCCCGCTGTGAAAGGACATGGATGTATGTCTGTTGTCTGGAAATCTTGGAAAAGCCCTCCACTTGTTTTGAGCTTCAGATTCAATATCGGAAAAATGGCAATTCTGCAGCCCGTGAGAAAGTCTTAAATGAGCAAACCAGAAACTGCCCGGCCACTGCTCTTCTCCTGCCCTGCCCTCTCCTTTTAGAGATCACTCTCTAAGTCATAGAGAACAAAATTTACAGGGACCAAGAAAGTAGCCCCAAACTCAAAGTGGAACAACAGAAATCACTCTGGCAGGCATGCAAGGGCTCGGTAGGCAGCCTGACACAACAGCTGGGTATCACACTGCTGGGCTCTATCCCAGACCCCTCTTCCCAGTCCCCAGCCTGGCACTCCCGTGGAGAGCTGCAGGGAACACCCATTTCCCTGCCAAGGAGCTTGGGCCTTTGCAATGATGATGGACTTAACTGTGGCAAGCACACTGAATGCCAGGAGTCTCTCCAAGGTTAATCTTTGTCAACTGTGGTTTTGTAATTAAAGAGGATATTTTACAGAGCACTGGGATGGCCACCAGCAGCCACAGGAATGCTTTCTGGAAGATGATGCCCACCATGTTGACCCAAGAGCACAGCACAGTCTTAGCAGAACTCTGTCTCCTCATCCTTTGGCAAGGTGGCCCAGCTCTGTTGTGCTCTCCACAGAAGTTTTCCACATCTTCCCAGTGTTGCTTAGGTCTTCTTTCCAGATTCAGTGTTAAGTTCAGGGAAGAAAGCCTGGGAAAAGACAGCTGCTCCTCTAGCTGGGGTACTTCACTCAAGAGCAACCTTAGAGTAGCAACGGTTGGCTTCAGGTGCTTCAGTGCTTGTTCCCGGTGGACAAGGCTGGCCCTCTGGAGTGTGGCTGCCTTGCACATGGTTCCCCTGGTGTTTTCCTCATGGCTACCAAGAGGAACCACATCCAAATAATAGCTTTGGACTCCAAGGCGGGGAAACATGGACACAGTTACTTCATTTATTAATTCATTTATCCATTTATTCATGGATGCATCCATTTACTTCACACAAATGTGTGGAGTTTCTACAATGTTCCTGGCCTGTTCTGAGTGCTGGGTATTTACTAGAAAGTGGAAGGGTCAAAGTCCTCATCCCCACGGAGCTTGTTCTCAAGCAGAGGGAGCAGACAGCAAACCAAATGGACCAGGAGATATTCAGATGGTCACTGACTTAAGATGGTTCAGCTTTTGATTTTTTGGCACTATGATGGTGTGAAAGAAATACAAATCAAAAGAAATTGTACTTCAAATTTTGAGTTTTGCTTTGTTCCACCAGGCTGGTGACATGCACTCTGGGCAGCAGCAGTGAGCCATACGTAGCTCCTAGTCAGCCCCAAGATCACGAGGATAAACCACCAATGCTCTATAGCGTACTGTGTTCCTAACAGAATTTGGAGACATGTATTCAATGCATTATGTGAATTGTTCAATATTTTTTAATAGAATGTGTTTTATCTTAAGTGATTTTGTTCAATTGTAGATCAGTGTAAGTATTCTGAGCATGTCTGAGCTAGGTTGAGCTAAGCTACAACGTTAAGAAGTTTGGGTGTATGCTATTCATTTTTGACCTATGACATTTTCAACTTATAATGGGTTTATCATTGTTACCCCAATGCAAGCTGAGGAGAGATTGTATATGGTGCATAGTGATTTTGCTTTTGGGGGAAGAAAGGATAGAGGACAAAGGATGCCCTTTTAAGAAGGTGATCAGGGAACCCCTCTCTGAGACAGTGGCATGTGAGCAAAGACCTGAATGGAATGAGAAAGTCATCCATGGGCACCTGGGAAATCAGTACTGTACGCTGGACATAGGATCAGCAAATGAAGAGGCTCTAGAGCAGGTGGTGCTTAGATGTCCTAGGAGAAGCAGGGTGGCCAGGGGTGCATGAGGGGTGCAGAGGAGAAGCAATGATGGGGAGAGTGGGAAGAGACAAAATGGGCCATGCAGCCAGGACCAGAGCTGAGGCTATGAGCAAGGTTCAAAACACATTCCAAGTACCAAGGGACACCTCTGAAGGATTTTGATCAGGAAAATGACATGATTGAATTTATGTCTTGTGGAAGTCACTTTAGTTCCTGTGTGGACAAGACAATGGGGGCACAAGGTAAAAGCAGGAAGTCTTCCTGCTAGAAGGCTCCTGAAAAAAACTCAGGAAGGGGTGAGGGGCTTGCGCTAAAGAATGGATGTAGCAGTGATAAGTAGCTGCCCTGGAGGCTACTTGGAAGAAAGAGGGATCTGCCATTGGGTGAGAGGAGGAGTATGAGAGCAGCAGGAGTCAAGGGTGTCTCCAGGGTTTTAGTCTGAGCAGCTGGAAAACAGGAGTTGTGATGGGGTTCAGGATTAGGAGGAGACTAGGGACGTTCTCAGATAGGACTGTGCATGTCAGACATCTGGGGAAGGTGAGCATGACGTTGGATAGATAGGGACTGGTGCTGTGTATTCAGGAGACATATATAGATGATATTTCTAGCCATGAGGGGGACGGGACTCTCCAGAGCAGCCAGTGTAGCTAGAACTAATCCCATTTGCCTGTGTGGCCTTGCACAAGTCCCTCTACCCCTTCAACTTCACCTCAAGTGAAGATGGCAGTACCTCGGAGAGTTGCTGAGAGAGACCAAAAGCAAGAAGAAAACCCTCTAGAAGTCATTCATGGCATGTCCCTATTCTGTTCTGATTACGCTGCCCCTGCCTAGCCATTGCCTAGCAATGGGGCTATTTTCTCTGGTTCCCCCTCTTTCCCACCCCCTAATCCCAAATAGCAACAAAGTCTGCAGGCCTGGTGTTCTGCTTCATTTGAGTCTGTGCCAGTCTCTTCAGGCTGCTGTAACAAAGTACCTTAGACTGGGTAAGTCACAAACAATAGAAATTTGTTGCTCACAGTTCTGGGAGCTAGGCAGTCCAAGAGCAAGGTGCCAGCCATTCTGTGTCTAGCAGAAGGGGTGAGCGAGCTGCTTCAGGCATCTTCAACAGGGGTACTAATCCCAATCAGGAGGGTAGACTCCTGGTGACCTTACCACCTCCCTAAGGCTCTTCCATTTAATGCCATCACCTTAGTGATTAGGTTTCAACTAATGCATTTTGAGGGACACACACATTCAGGCATTCAGCAGGCCACAATAGTCTGCTCTCTCCTTCCCACAGGAATGGCTCATCTGACATAAATAGCATGACACAGTTAATAATGCCATTGTGCTATCTTGGTCCCATTTCATCATCATCCTGATAGTGAGGCAGGTATTATTTTCTCCAACCTCCAGTGAAGGCAATGGAGGCTTCGAAAGTTCATACAACCAGAGAGGGGCTTAGCTACTAGTCACATCCAGGCACAGCATCTGACTCATGGACAGGGCACCAGGGTCCTCCGGGCAGAATTGTCCACTTGGCAGAAAACCTCTGTAGGTAGACGCATGCGACAGAAGGGCCAGAGCTGAACTGAGAGCAAGTGCAGTGTAGATCAACTGGACTCAGCCACCGGAGCAGGCTTTGTGGCAGCTCAGGGGAGCCACAGTGGTGGGAGTGAGGGGAGGAGACAGGCGCTGAGCTTTCCTCTGCAAAAGTTCAGTCAAACCTGGGAAGGGCTCCCTCTTCTGAGTGCCATGCTTCAAGAAGAAGAGTAGCACAAGGACATCAGAAAGATGTCCTGGAAAGCATGGTCAGGGGAAGAGTGAGGACTCTAGAGTGTTCCGTGGATCCAGTCTGAGCACACCTCACTTTGCTTCTTGACTGGCCCAAACTCAGTCATGCAGGCCCTCGATCCCAGGGGGGCAGAAAAATGCAACCCAGTGTGTGTGCAGGTAGAAGAGAAGAGCGTGGATAATGGCCACCACTGGGAATGTGTGCCCAAGAGGGGAGTGGTCACCCGTCCTCCAAGGCTGTGGTGAAACTCAGGGCCTGTGTGTAAGTGCCCCAGTGACAGAAGAAAGAGGGTACAATGGTGACGAGATTAAAAGCAGCTTCCTGTAAGACTGGCAGAAACGGTGGGAGATGTCCTTTCACCTGGGGTAGGACTGGGACCTGCTTGCCAGGCCCATCTCTGCAGAGCTCCCTGGAAACAAGGAGCAGGAGCCTCTTGGGGAGCCAGGAGATCATTCCATGAGTCCCCTCGGTCACAGAGGAAGACTGTGATAGAACCTGGACTGGAACTCTGGTCTCCACCTCTCTTTCCCCAACTGGATGGGGTCTTGTTGGACGTAGAGAAGATGCCCAGTTGATTGGAGTTCCCCAGGTCCAGCCTCTGCTGACCAGCACTGTGTCTAACACCAGCAAGACCAAGGAGGCTGTGCCACCAAGAAGGCAGGTTCAAAAATCAAGTGGATGCAACTGCTGTTTCCCACTCCAAGCCACATGACCTCAGTATCACTTAACCACTTGGAACCTCAACTTTCACTCCTATAAAATGGATATAATCTATCTTTTAGGGTTGTTATGAGAGTTTAGAAGATAGAAGTTTGTGGATTGCCCAGTTAAGTGCCTGGCATGAGAGGTATGCAATTCCCCCCAACCACTACCACCTTCCTTCTACTTTCTAGGACCCCAGGACAATGGTGCCAGATCTGCAAAATATAGTAGGTGCAAAAGGAACAAAATTCTGACACTGTGAGTGGTGGCAGAGGGGAGGCTGATGTGACAAAAGACCATCACTGTGCTTCCCCAACACTGAAGCAGCAGAGCAGGCATGGGACTCCCTCTGTCCACTGTGGACACCACGGCTGGCTGCTCTGGACCTGGGCTGGTGCTGGGACAGAGCAGGCAGTTAGGGAATTAGCCTGGGAGCCATCCTCATGCTGGGCCTCATAGGTCTGCAGGGAGTGCTAGGTCCCTCGGTGGAGGAGCAAGCACTTTCCACCCAGTACAGTAGAATGGAGAGGAGCAGCATTCTCTGTCTGTTTCCCTTTAGCCTCGCTGTTGGCTGCCTTCCATGTGTGGCTGCCTTGGGCTTGGGGGCTTTCCAGGGGTGGCAGGTTAACAGCCTCTGGGAGAGTGGCAGAGGAGGCCCCAGGGTGAAGGCTTTGGGGTGGGTGCCTGCTGCTCCAGGGTCGCGCCTGCCCTGGGCTCTGCCCTCAGGCTTCCTCCTCAGCTCCCTGCCAGTGCCCTGCGGCGGGTGAGAATCAGCTGTGGACTTCCAGCATAGACAGCCACAAGACGAGGCCGGTGGCTGCAGGACTCAGGACACCAAGAGCCAGCAGGCATCCTTGTGCTTCTATTGTCATTTTTCTCAAGTGAAGTAAATCATTAGTTGTCCCTTGTCCATAATTAAAAATAACAATAACAATATTTTATGTGTATACAGAAATTTAGGCCTGATGACATACTTTTCACATTATTGAGTACAGGGCTTTGTAGGGATTATCTTGAATCCCCACACTGTCCCCTGAGTAGGTATTTTCATCCTTCATTCGCATCTGAGGATGTAAGCTCCAAGAGGTCCATGCATGTGTCTGAGGCGTCGCAGTCCTAGTCAGTGGCAGAACTGGATCTGAGCCCAGCTGACCTGGCTGAAAGACCCACATTCTTCCCAATCCTCCCCGAGATGGCTGGGCGGGGAGATCACAAGGGAAGCACCAGAGTAGCCCCGCAGCCCTCCACTCAGCCTCTTCTCTTTGAAGGGTTATGCATTTGACAATGGTGTGACTTGGGCATGGGGGTACCAGGGACTGAGCAGAGGAGACAGGAAGTGATCTATCTGTTCATCGCCCCTTCATGCCATAGGATTGTCGCGAGCCCCTGCCCTGTGTCTTGCTTGATCTCCATCCTGGATTCTGATCCATAACACAAACAGGAGTCTGCTGTCCTTGGGTCACAGGATGGCATAAATATGCAAATCTCTGTCTCTATCACTTTGTTGTAATGGGATTTTCCAGGTGTCATGTCAGGAAAAAAAAAACGACACCTCCTTCCTCCACCACGTCATTAAGATGTGTTGTTCATGTAATTGAAAGCTGCTGTTGTCGTGGGCTATTGAAATAACAATCACCATTTGGAGCTGCGGTGGGGATAAACCCGCCCCTGTTGCAGGAGTGATCTGTGTGAATGTGAATGTGAGAAGGTAGAGGGATGTCAAGGAGCTGGAATCAAAGTGCTGGGCTTGAAATCTGGTCTGAATGGCGACAGTCATTTGGTGAACATTCATGGAGCACCTGTTCTGAGTCCAGCCCTCGGCTACAAAAAGGAATCCACCTCCCTCACTGCAAAGTGTTCATCGTCCTGTCAAGTGGCTCAGCAAGTGCATCCGTGTGTCACAAGTGTTGGGTGAAGGAGTGTGCGGGGCCTCTGAGGAGGCAGGGCCTCATCTTCCTTGATTGAAGTTATGATCCTGGAAGGCTTCCTGGGGGCAGTAACCTTTCTGCCAAGGCTTCCAACCAGAGTTCACCAGACATACAGAGCAGGAAGGGCACACCTGGAAGAGGGACCGGCATGATTTACAAAAGGCTCAGTCCTTTACTTCAAATGCCCTGGAGAAATCAAGGCATTTGCAATAGCTTGGCTGGGCAGGAGCAGAAAGGCGAAGGCACTGTGCCTGAGGGAATCATCTGAGCAAAGGCACACTCTCCCCGTCCTACCTCTGTGGTCTGGAGTTTCCATCCAGGTACATTTTGCCTGATTCACATGGGATGTCCCAGTCCATTCTGTGAATCCTTTTGATGAGCTCCTCTTCTCTCTGCGCTTCAGTTTCCTTGTTTGAAAAATGGCAGGCCACTGCAGAAATGACATGCTCTTCACACCACCTTCCATGACAAGTGTCATTGCACCTTCTGAGTGCCCAGTCCCCAGGATGTCTGGCATTTTGCTGAGCTTGACATTCAGGCTCCTCCACCTGCCCGCAGCCTGCCTGGCCTTGCTCACCAACCCTTGGAGATTCACTGCACAGCATGGTGAAGTTCTGGTGAAGAGGTCCAAGTTCCTGTCCGGTGGAGCTTGCAGTCTTGTTGGGGAAAGACAGTAAATAAGTAAACAAATAAATGTATAATGAGATTCCTGGTAGTTGTTAAGGTTTATGAAGAAAAATAGAGCCAAGGAAAAAAACAGGATGTTAACTAAGGAATTCAGCTGACGTGTTCATTCCTCCGGGGCCTTGGGAGGGGTGTGGTCTAGCTGGCCTGCTTTGCCATCAGCCCCACAGTGCTTCTTAGTGTCCCAGGAAGACTTGGGATAGTCTTCCTTCTCCTCTGTCTGTCCCTTTCTTCCTTCCTTCTTTCTTTCTTTCCTTCTTTCTTCCTTCCTTCCTTCCTTCCTTCCTTCCTTCCTTCCTTCCTTCCTTC
>JAJEJO010051201.1:58220-93334 GCA_020662805.1 Glaucomys volans
TCTTTCTTT
Organism: Glaucomys volans; assembly: GCA_020662805.1. Taxonomy (NCBI): domain Eukaryota; kingdom Metazoa; phylum Chordata; class Mammalia; order Rodentia; family Sciuridae; genus Glaucomys; species Glaucomys volans. The sequence continues at coordinate 58,230 of JAJEJO010051201.1, forward strand.
CTTTCTTTCTTTCTCTTTCTTTCTTTCTTTCTTTCTTCTTTCTTCCTTCTTTCTTTCTTTCTTTCTTTCTTTCTTTCTTTCTTTCTTTCTTCTTTTCTTTCTACATCCATTCAGCCATCGTCAAACATATCTTTTTCTCCCTGTTTGGTGCTGGAGATCAAAACCAGGGCCTCCTGCACCTTGAGCAAGCCATAAGTTACGTCCCCAGACCTTCAAACACAGCTTGCAGTGGAAGATGCTAGCACTGTGTCAGGCCATGGAAGTTGCTTTGCTGTAACCCTGAAGCTGTCTTGTTCTCCATATCCCACTTGGGGACCCTCCCTGACCCGGAGGGCCTCTCGCACCTCCAAGTTCATCTGGTGCCTGAGAGGACACTGGGGCCTGAGCCCACCAGTGTCTGTGAGTTTCTAATGTTTCCTTCACCAGATTGTTGAGCTTCTGTTCATGCTGGGTTCTATTTTAAAGTTGTCTGTCTACTTATTTATTTGTCCATTTTTTTTCGTGTTAATGTGCTCATTTTTGTAGCTTTGCCTATGTTTTAACATTGGAGACTAAGCACCTCCTTCCTTATCCTGGAGTCTCTTAATCTTTCCTGTTCCTTTTTCCAAGTAAATTTCAGTAATTTTCTCCAGCATCAATTTGGAATAAAATCTATACATGAGTTTGGGAAGAATTAACATCTTTATATTTTTTAGCCTTCCGGTACAAAAATATGGCACATATTTCCACTTATTCAAATTTTCTTTTATTTCTCTCAGTAAAGTTTCATAATTTTCTTCACATACATCCCACACAGTTCTTGTTAAAATTATTTCTTAAGGGTTCATATTTTTGCTGTGACTGTGACTGAAATGTTTTAAGATTTTAGTTTCAATCTTAATTCTTTTCTAGATTTAGGAAGCTTATTAATTTGTTTTATTTTTATTTGTATGAAGCCAACCAATTAAATTTTCATTTAGGAGTTTTTAAGTTGCTAATTTTAGGATTTTCTAGTTAAATAATCATATAATTACAAACAATTTAGTTTTTTTCTTCCTTTATAATGTTTCTAATTCTTATTTATTTTTCCCACCATTCTCATGGACTAGTTCTTCTACATCAATTTTAAATAATAATGAGTCTAACTTTTAATGAGAATACTTATGGTATTTCACTATTCAGCATGAAGCTGTTCCCCATTTTAAGATAACTGTTGAATAGAATGTTGGGTAACTACCTTCCAGTTTTAGATCACTTGTTCAAAACAAAAATCAGCAAGTATTTCACTTTGTCAATGACTACAACTTTTGCAATTAGACCCATTTATTTTCAGTCTTAATTAATACACCTCTGAATTACCAGTATGAAACGTCTTGATTTTTCAAAATTTGATCGGCTACTATTTATTTAGAACTTCTGTTTCTATAAGCACAATAGAAATTTGCTTACAGCCATCATATTAACCTTGTAATTACTTAGTAAAATGTTTTGGAAGCTTCCTATTTCTTTATATGCTTCAAAGCAGGTATGAATTCTGTGAGAACTATCATCAAATCTCAAATATTTGAGAAAAACTGCTTATAAAATCATTTGGACCACAGGCCTTTTTAAAGGGTTCATTTACTTCTGTGGTAACTTGAGGTTTCTTTTACTTCTAAAATTAATCTTGGAAATGTCCAGGAACTTATTTCTCTCATCTGGACACCTTATCACATTATTATTATTATTATTATTATTATTATTATTATTATTATTATTTTAATTCTCCATTGTTGTTACTTTCCATTCCTGCCATGGTCCTCCAAAGGCTTAGTGGCCACCTGTGGCACTATAGGGAGGTGGTGGGATCTAGGAGTCGGGGCCTATGGGAGGAAGTCAGGTCATGGAGAGCTTGTGCTTAAAGCGGACACCAGGACCCCAGCCCCTTCCCTTCATTCTCCTGGCTTCCTGGCCACCATGAGGTGAGTGTCCTCTGCCCCGTGCTTCCACCATGATGTGCTGTGCTGTGCTGTGCTGCCTGCCAAATGCCCAAAGCTGTGGCGACCAGCAACCATGGACTGAATCCTCTGAATCCATGAGCCAAACTAAACATGGGTTCCTTTTCAGTTGTAGCCCAGGTGTCTTGTCACACCAGTGGGAAGCCGACTAACACAATTTATCTGGGTTATGTTTGTCACGTTTCCTTTGTTTCTGTTTTCCAGAGGTTTGTCATATTTACTGATTTGGTCTAAAAATTAGCTTTTGGATTTCTTTGTCGAATCTACTGCTTTTTTCGGTTTCCTGATTTATTCTCTTACTTCTTTCTTATAGCTTTCCTTTTTGTTTTTTGTTTTTTTCCAACTTGTATAGTAGCGGTCTTCATTATTTTTTCTAAAGCTATAGTATTTAGTTAAGAATGTGCTTGAGTATAAGAATTTCTTTTGCAGCATAGCTTTCTTTGGCAGCATTCTGCTTGATAAATTGTTTCATTATTATTTTTTACTTTCTAAATATTCTGTAGTTGTAGTTTTTTTCCCTTTTTATTTTTGACATAATATTTTTAGAATTAATTTAAATCTCCATGTGGTAGTTAACTGCAGATGTTTCTGTAGTAATTCAAACATTGTTACTAATTTCTGGTTTTGGTAGTCATAGTCCAAGAATGAAAATTGTATGTATTTATATCATTTAGCATTTAGTCTATGTTCATAAAGAAAATGTTTTTATATGTAATTAACTTACTGATTCTTTTATTCAAATCTTTCTACCTTATTTATTTTTTCTTTTGTCATTCTTCATACTTTATTTAATACATGCAAATAATGTAGGTGCATGTGTAAGTTCTAAAGCATGGTCACAGAATGAACACCTGTGAATTTACCACCCAACCCTGGAATTAGAACATTACTAATAATTCACATTTATCAATGCATTATCAATTTGCTCACCATAGGGGGTAACCACCTTCATCTATTTAAAATTTATAATTTCCTTGATTTTTCAATACCCTTTTTAAATCACCTCTATGACTGTCTAAGACTAGAAGCAGTCTGACTTACTTTTGTCCGTGCATGCTATATAAACTCCTGTTAAAATTTTCTCCATGAATTTCTAATACTTGTTGCTTTAAATATTCAGATGTTTTGTTGGGTAGAACAGATGCATGTCCATTCAATCTTCAGTGTGAATTTTGCCTTTTAACAGTTTAACATGATGTTAAATTGTTTTTGCCTTGAATTCTGCTTTGTAATTTACATTGTCACCTCTGCTTTCTTTTTAATTGAGTTTGCCTGAAGTATTTTGGAAGTTTATTTTTTGACCTGACTGTGTAATTTTGCCTGAGATGCTGTAGATGCTAATGTTTAAGAAGTTGTGCTCTAAGTTGAACAGGGTTTAAATCCTTATCCCAGTGAGTATTAGCAGTTACCCTTGGGGCAAGTGGTTTGCTTCCTTATGCTACAGTACTGAACTCAAGACACAGGGGTAATGATATTTCTGCCTTATACTATTACTGGGAGAATTGGATGAGATAATGTGTGTGCAATGCTTAGCATGCTGTGACCCATGTGGCAAGTGTGCAATATGTATTGACGGCTTCAGGAGATTTATCCTCTGTAAGTTACACAAAATTTAATGTTTGCACTCTACTCTGAGAATTTTTGTCCACCAATAGAATAAACTATTTTCAATCATTTCATATCTGATATGTTTGACCTTAATTCTGCCACCCAATTTTATATTCTTTTTCATACATTTTTACTCTTAATGTTTTCTCTATTTTTCTTTGTATCTTTCCTATTGATTTAGGGATTAAAATATTCTTTCTAACTTAAATCCTAATATATGCCTTAAAATGTATTGCATGACATACACATTTACACCTGTATTTCCTTCAATATCATTTAAGAACATAGCAGTATTTTTTTTTCTTCTCTTTATGGGATTATGCAATATGCAACATAGAATTCCATGTACTTTTATTTTCCTTGCAATCATCTTCACAATTGATAACTTTTTTTTTTTTGATGTCTAATGCTAAGGAAAATTCAGACACCAGTTTGCTCCTTTCCTATCAACCTCTTTCCTGGATGTTGACATGAACTTGAACTTCATTTTGCCAAGATTTAGCTAGTTATGTTTGTCCCTTTCATCAATATTGCTTAGATCTATGATCTTTTGGGTCTTTTTCCTCAATTAGAAATATTTGTTCTATTTTGGTTAAGTACATTTTCCCTCTATTATAAGTTTGTTACTTTTATTTTGATTGCTTCCCTCTTTCCCCTAAGACTACTGATAATTCTTGGACTCTTGTCTTTTTTGTCTGTCATCTTTCCAATCATCTCTTTTCTGACCTTTCTCTCTGCATTCATTGACAGGTGCTCAAACTGGTCCTCATCACTGATTGCATTTTCTGCAGCATCAGTTCTGTTCTTTCCTCACTCCCGTGGGGATTTTAGTTTTGTCTTTTATTCTGTGTTAATTTGCCACATCGCTTTCATTCAATCAGCTTCCTCTGCATCTCTGCCTTTATCTTATCCAGCTCCCTGCTCTTCTTAAAAGCCGAGTCATGCATCTCTTGAGGATACCAAGCAGATGGTCTCTGAAATGATCTCAATTTCTTTTCAAACTTCTCTCTTTCCCCATGTTTCCAGGGCAATCTTTCCTTTTCCTATTGCTTTGGTGTCTCATTAAAAGCCCCATGTTTTCGTTTCTTTGGAAGTTTTATTCTTTTGCTTAATCGTGTTTGAATAGAGCAGGGTCTCTGCAAACCTGGCATATGCAATTGGGAAGCCTAGGAGAGACACTGCTAACCCCTCTCTATGAGATGGAGTGCTTCCAGATTTAGATCCAAAGCTCAAATTGACATACTCTGCCCCTGTTCTGCTTGCAGGGTGATTTTACCTGCTGAAGTTGACTCTTCTCTAAGATCGGCTTCTATACCTTTCTTGCCCAGAGTAGACCTAGAAAACCCTCCTCCCCCCGCATCAGACACTGCCTCCAAAGCACTTCCTGCCTTCCTTCCTGCTTACAAGGCTGCTTCTTGAGGCCTTCAGTGTTCCTGGATGCCAGGCTGTGTGCTCAGAGTTTCTGTTTCTGGGTGGATGCTTGAAAAGCAGAAGAGAGGAGCAGAGGGTGGGGAGGGGAGAGCAGGAGCTCAGACTCCCCTGGCTCAGAAGGCTCCTGTTTTCCTGCTCAGTGAACACTAGGTTAGGGAACCTAGGGGGTAGTGTACAGGGAGGAGTGTTTTCCCAATTTGGGACATGGGTGGATAGTCAAAGGGTGGATCCCTGAAATTATCCCAATTTGACCATTTACAGTATTATTTTCAACCTTTGTTATTTTGTGTCTCTTCATGAGACTTTTGACAGAAAGTCAGAAGGTGCCATGGTAAGTATTACTAACCAATTATCATACTAATAACCAAGCATTTCAACGAAGGTGATTTTATGTGCTTCATTCATTCACTCATTCACTCATTCATTCATTCACGTCTACTTCCTCCACTAGACTGAGAGTTCAGACACTGGGAATTTTATAGTTTTACCCCCAACCTAGCACAGGAACTGGCACCTACAGGTGCTCAAAAACTATTTGGTGAACGTACGATAACCCCACACAAAACAGGGCAGAGAGAAGTCCGTGGGTATGAATCAAATTATATTTCAAACTTGTAACGCTGCTAATTATCAAGTGTGCTACAAACAATTTGGAAGCACTCTTATCAATTATCTAATGTGATGCTAAAATCAAGCTGTGACAGTGCCACAGCATCTCCAGCAACACATGACTGACTGACCAGTGGCTTTCAGTTTCAGGTCTTGGAGACAGTGAAAAAAAAAAAAAAAAAGCTGTGACTAGGTAAGAGGGGAATGATTCTCCCAGTTGTTTATAGATGAATAAAGTGGGACCCAAAATGGGGAAAATGCCTGCCCACACTCACAAAATTATAGGTAGGACCAACAAGCAGTGTCCCCTCCCTGAAAGGAGTATGCTGTCCTAGATCAGTCACCTCATCCAGGGTCTGCTCATAGGAATGGGAAGAGAAGCAAGAGATGTTTGGGGAATGGAGAAGACATCCTCAAGGACCAGGGCTGGCTCACGCAGGTGGAGAGGGACAGGGGGAGAAGCACTGAAAGCAGGGCAGAGGGAAGCTGGGGAGAGACACAGCTGTGGTGGGAAGGTCATATGGTTGGGAAGGGTTCAGTTTCCTCCTTGTGTAAAGGGGATAAGAACACTGGACTTGCTGACCTTTGTGAAGATGAGAAGAGATGGTGTAGGTGAGGTCCTTGGGGTATTATAGATGACTTAACCCTTCTTCCTTCTTGGATCCTTTGTGGACAGGTTAGGGAGGGTCCCATGCTCTGGATCTACCCGTAATCTTGGAACACAGCAGAGAGATATGCCGAGAGCATGACCGCAGGACAAGGCCACAATCCCCACCCCGCCACCCTGTTCATTAGGGCCACATGCTGCCTTTCACAGGACATCCTCTTACTTTCCCCTCCTATGAGCAGGAAGCTGATTTCCTCTTAAGTGAAGTCCACAGGAGCTAACCCTCCACATATGGTGCACTCCTTTGCTGTCAGAACAAAGCCCTGATGTAAATGCTGTGTGTTTAACTTGTGTCCTCTTTGCCAGCCACCTTGGAAGATTGCCAGGTGCATCATGGATAAGGTAGTGTCAGAAGGAACCTGAATGTGCTCGGTAACTTGCTCCAGCTCCAGAAACTGCCCTAAAGGCTTTGCCCCAGAGAGCTCGATTCCCAGGGGTCAGATGGAGGCAATCCATCAGCAATGTGCAGGCCTTTGGTAGAAGCCTTTGTGTGTGAAACTGTGCTGGGCACCTTCTGGGTGGTAGCAAAGGGGAGGAAAGGAGGCAGAAAGGAACTAATAGAGGAATCAGAAACTGCCTGAGACGAGACCCTGAGGGTAGTTCTTTTTTTTTTTTTTTTTTTTTATAATGTGAAGAAACACCAAGAAAGAAGTGGGAAGTAAGACAAAAGAGAAGGGAGCCAATCAAAGGTTTTTTGTTGTAAAGGTTACCACTGTGTGCAACTGAGGCTCAGTCCTGCTCACTCTGGGGACAGTACAAAATATTCCTTGCTATTATCCCAAGCAAGGAGCAAGGCAGCCAGGGTACTTTATCCACCGATTCCTGTTGGGCATTGATTGAGGGCTGTTGGGTTGAGGGAGGGTCTCCATTCCTCCGCACATCTGTCCTACCATGCACAGGAATAGAACTGGTTCCAGGCTCAGGTGCAGCTGTGGGCAGCTGAACATCAGGTTGCACTGAGGTGGCTATTGGAATGTGGGTGTGATAACAAACATCTGGCACAGACAGAGACACAAGACACATGTGAAAATAACAATTTTCAAGCAATAATTAATTGAATTCCTGCCGTGTGGCTAATATTTTATATTTTTACAGCATTCCTGCAAAGTAGGCATTATTATCCCTCTTCTATGGAAAACAAAACTGTGGTGCTGAGAGGGCCTGGGTATGCCTGAGATCACAGAGCGTTAAGAAACCCAGCCAGCAGGCAACCCCCTTGTACTCATTCCAAAGCCTGGGTCCTTATAGGGCTCCCCCTAGACAGGTCAGAAATGAAGGCCAAACCTGCACTGTTAGGACGATCCATCTGCCTATGGATAAGTAAAGGAATTATGGACATCCTCCTGAGGTCAGGCTTGAGAGCCTGGGAGAACCCATGGATGTGGAGAAATGGCTAGAGAGTGTGGTCAGCAGGACTGCCTGACCTGCCACCCTTAATGGGATCTAAATGGATGACATTGTTTTAAATAAGGGAAGAGAAGATTCTAGCTCTTAAGAGCAACCACAGGTTTGGGGTCAGCAGGACCTAGGTGGGCATACTACTCTCCTTCCTATTTGTTTGCTCAGTGACTTTGAGTAAGTTATTTAGCCTCTCTAGGCTCTGGTGTTCTCATCTACAGAAGTGAATGATAGTGTCACCTTTTAGGGCTGTTGTGAGGATGAGATGACAGCACAGGGCCAGGCACACAGGAGGTGGGACTTAAGGTCAGGAGACCCTGCCAGTTGCAGACCTTCCTTTTGGGCAAAACTTGTCTCCTCTAAGCCTTCATTTCCCTTTCCATGAAATGGAAATATGAATCTGTGGCTCACAAGCACACAGGGATGCTGGGGGACTGAGCTAACATGACAGAAACATCACAGTGATCCAGCTTCCTGTGTGTAAGCAGTGGAGGAGCTCGAGATGGGGAGCAAAATTGCCGGCTTCCAGTCTGGTCTGTATCATCAATGTTGCAGGTGGCTTTGGAAAGTTTCTTTTTTCTTTGGGTCAAAATGAGGGACTGATGGGCTTCTCCCCACTGAACCCCAGTGGCCTCCCTTTCCTTCCCTATCTCCTGGCCTGTCTCTTGTTCTGGTTTATCATAGCCTAGCCCTGTCAGCTTTGGTTTCTTGCTGTTTTTCCATGCTTTCCTGTACCCAGCATCCCTTTGATGTGCTATTGGACTGGCCCCAAGCCTGATAGCCATTCTCAGAGCCTGTGACCCAGCTAAGGTCACCAGCAAACCAGGACCTGGCTGAGTGTGTGGAGATCTCCCAGGGTCACTGTGGCCTGGGGAACTACAGAGAGAAAACATAGACCACAGCCCAGGCTATTCCAGATTCAGTGCAGCCACAACCCAACCTCAGGAGTCATTCCGTAACTGGTCTCAGCATTTGTTCTGGTCAAGTCTGAGCAGGGCTGGACTCTGACTATGCCTCAATTTCAGTAAGCTGGCTATATCCCTTCTTTCTCCAATATGCAGTCATTCTTTCCAACATACTGGCAGGGTTTCAGCCCCTCACATCAACCCAGGCCTTGGGACATCTTCCCATCCTCTTAAAGTGACTTCAGGCTCCAGATCTAGAGAGGTATATGTCACTGTTCTGTTTCTTCATTCTAAGAGTCTTAAGGACCAGAGCCAATGGAGTAAGTGAATGATTATATGGGATGACTTCAGGCTTACCAAGGAAGCTGCTCCTTCCTTCCTTCTGGTCAATACTGAAAGCCCACAGTTATACATCCACTCATTTGTATTTGTTTTGAAACAGCAGAAAAATTGTTGGTCTGGGAGTCAGAAGATGGTGAGCCAAGTCCCATCTTTGCCTCCTACTTAAGTCCTATCACCACACTTCTGGGCCTCACCTTCCCTGTCTGTAAAGTGGGAATAATAATGCCTGCCTTCCAGAAGTGTTACCTAGATTAAGTGAGACATAGGATGTAAAGCACTAGCACCTGTCAGGACCTCCCACATGACTTCCTTTCCCTAGCCTTTTAGTTGAAAGAACTAGGTGGGTTTGGAGAAGCCATGCTGGAAGCCACCAGCAGGTGGCAGCACAAGGCATTTTCATTTTAACCCGCCCCTCCCCTCCTCCTAATGAGGAAGTGCTTTGTTCCTGTTTCAAGAGGAACCCAGGCCTGTTAAACCAGAGGGCCCTTCAGGTTAGTGGGTTAAATCTGGATGGATTCCTTTCTTGCTTGACGAAGAGCAGCTAAATCATCTAAGGTCAGGAGCTGTTTTCGTGACAGTCACATACAAAGTATGAATCAATTCCCCCAGGGATGTAAAAAATGCCACTTCTCCCCTGCCCTCAAGGAAGCTGCAGTCTAGGAAAGGAGGCCTACACAGGCAACACACATAGAGGGAGAGCACACAGGCTGTGGGAGCCCTGTGAGGAGCACCATCCTGCAGGGAGCATCAGCAGGGGCTTCCCAGGGGAGGAGGGGTCAAGCAGATGGACATCAGGGATACCTGAGTATGTCTGGGATTTTGCAAGGGCTGCCCTTGGTTCTCTATGCTTGGAGCAACCCCTGCCCCATTTTCATTACAGACCAGGCTATGTATGTAGGGCACGTTGCTGTAATTTCTATAACCCTCCCACGATTCTCATGTTGGTACCCTGGCAATGCCTGGCCTCCCAACAGACACGGAGCACAGCCTCTCCCAGGCATAGTTCCATTTCCTCAGTTCTAACTCCTGCTCTTCCTGTAGCAAGCACTTGAATATATTTTTCTACCTGCTTTGGTGACCACACATCATTTTATCAAGGATGGAATCTAAGGGCAGGGAATCTAAGGCCCCTACTACTGGATTTTAAGTTCTGTCCTTCTGTTGTCTAGTCATGACCTTGGGTCTCCTTGTTCATTCTGTGCAATAAGGTGGACCTGAAGGTCCTAAGGAATCTCCCAGTTTTAACATATATCATCTATAGATTCTTCTAGATCCTAGAGTCACCTTGCTGGGTGACCTTGGGAAGGCCACCAGCTCATGGAGGGAGGCTATGGATACTGCTAGTCTCAAAGGAAATGACACATCTAATAGTGCCCTGGAAATTCTTCACAATCACTTAAGGATGCTCACATGGAGCTCTTGGGAGGCATGGCATCATTTTCAGATGTGTGTGCATCCCCCATGGAACCTGTCTGGACAGCTGGGACCTAATTGCTAAGGGAGAGGACAAAGAGAAGGAGGTGAAATATATCCACTATTTCCCTATTTTCCATATTTTTTGGTGAATTATAGTTGTACATAGTGGTGGGATTTGTTGTTACCTACTCAGACATGCACACAATATAACAACATAATTTGGCTAATATCATTCTCCAGTATTTTCTTTTCCCTACCCTCCTTTCTCCCTCTGGTTTTCCTCTATTCTACTGATCTCCCTTCAATTTTCATGATAACCTCCACCCCTGCACTTTTCCTTTTTCCACTCGAGTTTCCACATATGAGAGAAAACGTGACCTTTGACCTTCTGAGTTTGACTTATTTTGCTTAATGTAATGTTCTCAAGTTCCATCCATTTTCCTGCAAATGACATGATTTCATTTTACTTTATGGCTGAATAAAACTCCACTGTATATATACACCACATTTTCTTTATCTCTTCATCCATTGGTGATACCTAGGCTGGTTCCATAGTACGGCGATTGTGAATTGTGCTGCCATATGGGTATGCATGTGTCCCTACAGGGTGGTGACTTTAGTTCTTTAGGATAAACACTGAGAAGCAGTGTAGCTGTCATATGGTAGGTCCATTCTATCTCCACTGTTTCTAATCTCTCCCCATTGTCCTGGGGAACACAGCAGCCTTGCCTGTGGAACCTCAAAGGGCTGGGCCAGGGCCAATATGGGCATTAGGAGGTAGGTTTCTTCTCCTAATGAGGAGGACTTAAACCAGTCACGGTTAAAGATGAAACCTGGTAGGGCTGACCTCCTTGACCCCACCGGCCAGGAGTCTAGTGAAATTTACTATGGTGGAAAGTGGGTGGGGGAGAGGCTAGTGGTAGTTTCAACCAGTGCTCCCCAAACCTGGTGATGCTTCAGTTTCAACCAGTGCTCCCCAAACCTGGTGATGCTTCAGTTTCAACCAGTGCTCCCCAAACCTGGTGAATTCTGAAGGTCTGTCTTTGTAGTCCCTTGGAGATGTGACTTAAAATTTGGTATTTTTGTAATGGAGCTGTCTTCAAGGGGGTTCACCTGCAAACTTGGTTGTCCTCTGGAGTTTCTGTCTCACTGGGACCAGCACTACACCTGACAGTGCAGTGCTCTTCCCTGTGCCAGGCACCTTCTGATGCCTGGACAAAGTTTGTTGTAGGCCTGTCTGCCGTCTGTCGTGGGCCCAACTCTTTCCCATTTCAAGATACAACCGATCAGAAGGAAGCGGGTGGAGAAAGGTGTAAGTCAGATGCATTTGAAGGAAAGCAGCTTTGAAGTCCTGAGGCCATTATGTTAATGGCATTACTCAATTTCTGGAAGCAATCCTGATTAAATATTCATTGGCTTTGATTATACTGAAATTAGGGCTAAAGCGTGAAGTCAAATTGAGGGGAATAATGGCAGTGTAAATAATGCATGGCTCGTAAATTGAAAACACCAGCTTGTGCGGCCCGGCTCTCCCCCACCCTGCTTGTCACTGTGCCATTTGTTTAGAAGGTGATTAGTCCAACGCGGGCATCTCTTACCAGCTGGGGATCGTGGAATTGGAAGGATCTCAGCATTCCGTGTGTCTCTGCAGATGCAGGGGAATTGAAGCAGGCACCTTGCAGCAGGGGGTTTTCTCCAAGTCAGGGACCCGGAAGCTTAGACTCTTGGTGAAGCCCCAGCATGAAGTCCTGTATTCTCCAAGTGACAGTCACAGGCTGTGAGAATAAACTTCACACTCCCAAATCTTCAGCAGTGTCATTTATTTTTTATTGTAGATGAATACATACCTTATTTTGATTATTTATATGTGGTGCTGAGGATGGAACCCAGTGCCTCACACATGTTAGGCGAGCACTCCACTACTGAGCCACAACCCCAGCCCCAGACATGTCATCTTTGTGCAGAAAGCGCAAGTGGGCTGGGGAGGGCTGCAGCCAGAAAGGTGAGAAGAGCCAGGTGAGAGTTATTCAAATCAGCTAGGTAGAGAGGCAGGAAGGCTTGCTGAGGGTTATAAAATGGGAGTGAGTGCTGTCCAGAGGTGCAAGACCTGTGGGAATCAAATCACTTCTACTTGGTAGAGAGGGTGTGGGTTGGGGGCAGGAGGCCAGGGAAGGAGAGGAGTGGGGAAGTTTCAAGTAGTCTTTCTAGATGGCACCTTAGCTGCCCCTGGATGCCTAATGCCTGACCCAGGACTTGGCCCAGAGTAGAAGCTGATGGATGTTGGTAGAATGGATGAAGGATGTGTGATGTGGCACTGGGGAAGAAGCGAGCAACCTGGCCTGCCAACAGAAGAGAAGAGTCTGTCTCAGAAACATGAAAGACCATGGCATATAGCTGGGACCCCAGTGCCTGTACCCTTTCTACATGCTGGGCACTGGACAAAGTGCCAGGGCTACACAAGCCATCTCATTTGGTTTCTTCCAGTAGTCTTACAGGGAAGGTATGTGATATCCCCCATTTTATGGTCAAAACACTTAGCTGGGCACAGTGGTGCATGCTTGTAATCCCAGTAGCTTGGGAAGCTGAAGCAGGAGGATGACAAGTTCAAAGGCAGCCTCAGCAGCTTGGCGAGTCTCTAAGCAACTTAGCAAGACACTGTCTCTAAACAAAATGTAAAATAGGCTGGGGATGTGGCTCAGGAGTTAAGCGACACAGGGTTCGATCCCCTGAGTTAAACAAACAAACAAACGCTTGAATTAGTTTGCACACATAGCTAAAGAAGTTAAATTATATGCATCTAACAAATGGTGAACCTGGAATCCAAGTCCATGTTTATTTCTGGAACTTTTTATTTATGTATTTAAATTTTAAATTTTTATTTGTTTTTTAGTTATACATGACAGTAGTCTATTTTGACATATTTATGGAGCTTAAAAAACATTCTCAGTGACCCTGCACTTGAGTGATACTCATATATAGATATTCCTGTCCTTTCCTTCTGTCTGCCCTCACCCCACCCGTCTTACCCACCACTTTCTTTCCTTGCTGCTTCAGAACAACTGCGTGCAGGTTAGCATAGAATGAGTCCTCAATGAAAGGAAGCTGCAAATGTGGCTGCAACCCTCCAATCACAGGCCTGCCTTTTTGTTTTTAATTGAATAGAGATAGAAAAGAAGATCCAGGGACAGACCAAGCATGAAGGCAGAACTTAAAAATGTCCAGCGACTGGGTTTGCTCAGTTGCTTCTGGCTCATGCAGGTCGGGGTGAGTGAAACTCAGAAGACAACACCAGGCCTTCGCAACCCCATGATCCCAGAAGTCCTTCCAGATACCCACCCGAGAGCTCAGTTCTGCAAGGTACCTCTCATTTTTTATCAGGGTAGAAAACCTGAAGTCACTGAAGGACATCAGGGCCCTTTCAGCCCTGCATGCCCAGAGATGGGTTTCTGTTTTGTGTTGTGGTGCCCATGGGTTGCCTGGGAAGTGACCGAAATGGATTTCCTCAGGCTTGTTCTTGGTTTGTCCAGGGAGAGGCCTCTCAAGGAAGCTTTCAGTGCATAGACCTGCTGAGCAGAGCGCCACCTTCTGGCAAGACACAGGGATAGGTCCAGGAGTCCCCGCAGCCCCAATACCTTGCATAAGAGCCTGTGTCTTGATCTCTCTACATGCGGAGTTGTGAAATTTGTTTTCATGGCGCCAGCTACCAGGCCCACATGGAGTCCACCTGATCAGATGGGTTCCACGATAGGAAGGCAAGCCAGTCAAAAGTCAAGAGCCCTGGGATGAGTTGTCTGTTCTTCCACCACTCTACGGAACAATCAGGGTAAGCAATTGAACTGGTCTAGCCCAGCTTCCTCTCTGTGGATTTGATGGTTTAAATTGGATTAAATATCTTTCTCATGCATTCCCAGCAAATACTCGCTGGGCACTTAATCTACACCCAGGCCTGCACTGGGTCAGGCAGCCTGCTGGGGAGATTAAACAAAAATAGATTAGAATTAGAAGTAGTGCCTTAATAAAGGAACAAAGAACTTTGAAGAAATGGGTGAGTCAGTACCTCTTCTGGGCTGTCAGCAGTGTGACCTCTGAAGCCAGGTGGCCTGGGGCTGAGTCCTGGATCTTTCTTTCACCAGCTCAGAGACCATCGATCAGCTAATGAGACCCCTATCCAACAGGGCTACTAAAGATCACATAAAGTAATCCAGGCAGGATCCTAAATTCATGCCTGGCACTTGGTACATGCTTAGGAAGCTTCAGTTTATTGGGAGTTCTGAGGACTTCTTGCAAGAATACTACAATCCCTTCCCAGGCACTTCCCTGTATAACAAGGAAAGAGGGAGCAAGAGAAGGAGAGAAAAAGCCCAGAGAGGTGGTCTCTGCCTGTGCCTGATGGCTACAGCATGTGGAGCACTGTGACCAGCACCAGTGCACTTGACTTCCCAGGTTACCCTGTGAGTCCATGGGGGTTGTCTGCCAGCAGCAGCTAAAGCCCTAGACTGGCCAAGATCACAGTCCTCATAGGGGCAAAGCCAGCGTTTGGATCCAGTTCTGCGGGGGTTGGGTGAGGGGGGCTTATAGTCGTGTTTGCAAAACAGCATTTATCCCCCTTATGGTTCCTGGGGGGTGGCAGCCCACGCTTTCTCTCCCAGACTTCTTCCGCCTCCTGCGTTGCTCTCTGTGTGGGTGACTCGACAGACAGCCATGCAAAGCCTTTCCAACTCCCCCAGAGTTCTGTTACCTGCAGGTCCCAGTGGGAGGCGGGATGGCAGACATCCAAAGCTCCCCAGCGTGCCGCCCCCAGTACTGGCTCTGGAATCTGTCAGTGCTTCGCGGAGCTCATAATTAACTGGACTCAGGGCTAGGTTTTGTTTCACTCTTTCTGAAATCACCCGTTTTCACCACTAGTTGCTATTGTGCTGTGGCATCAGGGACTTGGTAGTGGGTGACTCAGTCCTTTGGCCCCTGAATCTCCACTTCTTCCTCCCTCTTAGACTTTTAATGGGAGTGTGACATTCTGATTAGAAAAATATGTAGAAACTGCTTTGCAATAAAGAGTCAGATTCTTCCTTAGTCAAAATTCATAGAAGGGAGACAAGGACCAGAGTAAGTTTCCTGAAGGAGTGAAAGACCCATGTTGGCCAGGGTGGGAAGGAGAAGAAGGCCAAGAGAGGGCAAAAGGGGGGAAGGTCCAGCAAGAGGCACAGCAAAGCCCAGGCACCGATCCACAGGGGCCCAGGGAAGAAACTCATCTGGCCCTCGAAATGCTCAACTCCAGGCAGGCCAGTGACCTCCCTAAGCAGACCTTTCTGCTTCACAACACTCAGAATATCACTTCCATTTCTAGTGCCTTCTGCCTCCTCTCTGCTTTGCCAAACCTCTCCCTTCTTCAAGGACCCCTTCCTCCTGAAACACCTCTCTGATTACTCAGGTTCTGAACTGCCTGATGCACAGCTACTCGCCACACGTGAGCCCTTAAAATGTGGTCAGGTGGTGATGATCTGCACTGGGAAATACCCAACTGAGTTCCAGGTTTAGTAGAAAAGTAACAAGAATGTCTCGTTACAAATGCCTAATACTGATTACATTTTGAAGTATATTTTAGAAACGCCAGGTAAAATGAAATATGTGAACACAATTCCACTTGGGTTCTTTTTTTTCACTTTTTCCAAGTGGCTCTTAACAAACCGAGGATGACGTGCGTGGCTCACTTGGGTGGCATGGGTTCCACTTTCATTGGAAAGTCCAGGTCCAGCTGTGCTACTCTCCTCCCTGGTCGGCATAGGTCTCAACACTTATGCTCAAATGACACACCGCTGCTTTGTTTTATCATATGTCTATGGAGTCACTTATGTTCTGTGTCACCATCTGTCTGTGTGGCCTTCAGTGAGACCCAGGCCCTCCTCAGCAGTTTTCTCATTCAGAAAAGGAAGGGTTTAAACTCCTTAGTCTCTGGTGCTCCTCCTTTCTCTGATGTCTGATGACTTATTAATTAATTCTAATCTTTTCTTTGCTTTAATGTGAAAACTTGGGAAAGCTGCCCCCTTTTGTGCTGTGGTGTTTGTTATCACCGCCTGATGGAGCTGAGACTCTGCCCTCCTCCCCAAAGTCAGAGTGAGTTCTGAACAGCAAAGGAATTCATGGATTCACGTCTCCCAGCCCAGCACACACAGGTCCAGTGAAGCAGCAGGGGTCTCCGAGGCTGGTGCCTGGACCCTGACCTGGCCCATCCTTCAGCATCCATCATTCATTTAGCAAGCATCCACTGAGTACCGCAGCCGGGCCAAGGTCCAGGTGCCACAGCACACGGATAGACTGTTGTGTTCCTTGCCCTCAAGGTGCTGGACGTGCAGTGGGAAGACCCCAGGCAATAGCAGTGATTTATAGCAGTGCAGACCCTGCAGCCACAGAGGGAGGAGCAGGTGGCTCAGGGGCTTCCGGCCAGGGTGGTGTCTCTCCTCCACAACAGGAGCAGTCGTTATAAAAGAGGACTGTAACTACCCCTCTGCCCTCATATGCTGGCCGCCTGCCCCACCTCCACCCCAGCACTTTCAGGATGATGAGCAGGCTTCCATCATGGTGTAAGAGACCCCCTGAGCTGAGCCACTGTGTGTGTTGGCTCCTCTGCTGTGTGCTGGCTGCCCCCTCCTTTGGAAGTCGCCCTAGCCTAGTACCCAAATAATATCAAGAAAGAGAAAGAAACAAAGGAAGAAGGGAGAAAGGAAGGAAGGAAGTCAGGAGTGAGCTGACCAGAATGGGGCACCCAAATGCACTTCTTCACTCTGCCTTGCATGGCCGCTGTGATGGGACCCAGGTTACGTTCCTTTAATAAGCGTTGTCAGGCTTCCCCAATGCAAGGACTCTGTGGCAGGCAGAGGGCCCATATTTCCAGATGGGGTTCCTACCTAGATATCCTAGATGCCAGTGAATGCTGGACATCACTGTCTGATGGGCAGACGTGGGCTGAGGCTCAGCAGCAGGAAATTTCATCATGACTGCTCTCCTCCACTCACACCCCTTTTCTCCTCACAGAAGCACATGGATCTTCCTCCACTTTCACTCCATTTCAGCCTCTCTTACTTGGCTTTGCAGTGCTCTTCTGGAACCCACAGGGTGTCACTGATCAAACCACTCCCACTCCAGGACCTCCTTTCTTGCCTTTGGTCCAAAGCTGGGCTGACTTCCTTAATCCCAGGAATGTTCTTTAAGTCCGATTCTTCTCTTGTAAAGACCACTTCTGTCAAGGCACTGGCAGCATCTCAGTGATGCTCAGACTCTCCTGCAGCGCAATCAAAGGGAACAGGGTTATCTCCTACCACCAGGGAATCTGGGTCCCTGGGGGCCAAGGGCTCCAGAACATCACAGTGTAATTCTCAGCAGCAAACACTCCGCCATGAGTCTTTGTTGAATAACCGACTGAATGCAAGATGAGTGAATGAACCAGCATGGGAGCTATCCTTAAGGACAGGAGGATGTCTTCAGGCCCTCTGAAGCAGAGGTGGGGGCATTCTGGGCCCAGGCAGGTGCACAAAAGGAGAAGCAGAGAGAGGGCGCTGGGGAAGCAGGACGGAAGGAGACCTGGAAGTTAGGTGGCCTGAGAGTAGAGAGAGCACCACCACCACAGCCCAGAGGGCCAGCCAGGCTCAGTGGGTCCTCCACTGACTTCCTCCTGATCCTCAGAGCCACACTGAATGCAAATGGCATACACATCTCCTTCCTCCTCCTTCTCTTCCTCCTTCCCTGCCTCTCTCCATTCCCCCTTTCCTTTCTTCCTTCCACAAATATTTGTGAAATGCCTACTGTTATAGGTTTTGAGGGTACCACAGTGAATGAAATGAGAAAGTTGCTGTCTTTTGAAAGCTTATTTTCTAGGGGGTTAAATATGATCACTCCAGGGAGTGATGGTGCTGTGGGAAAGGCAGAGAGAGGAGAGGGCTGGGAAGGAGCCCCTGCAAGGTGACACTTGAGCAGAGCCTGCAGGGAAGCCTGTGGGCACAGAGGGAGGGCCACCAGAAGCAGAATCCTAAGATGGGGGTGCTGCCTATAAGTATTTGAAGGTCTTTTCTTACTTAATCCCCAGGAGCTCTGGGAGGACAGAGGTAGCAAACAGTGTGGCCTCTATTTCACATGAAGACAGTGAGGCCCAGAGAGGTGAAGGAGGAGAGTCAAGGTCACACAGCTGCTAACCAGCAGATCTGGGTTTCAAACTTGTTTTTCCACCAGAACCTGATTACCCCTTCTCACACCACCAGACCAGAGACTTTCATTTGCATGCCTGGCCTCTCCTCTCCCTGCCTCCTTCCAGGATGACTAGGGCACCACCTTGATACTTCTGAGAGGTCATGGGACCCAAGCAGCAGTGGGGTGCTACAGGGCAGACCTGTGCCCGCCCAGAGGAGCACCACCCCCTGCAGCTGACCCTGCACTGCACAGAGTTGCTCCCACCCACACCTCAGTCTCTGGACACCTGCTTAGTTTTTAGTTGTTGTCTATGACTGACAGCTCCCCGGTCTTCCCCCTGCTGAGCCCTTGTCTTTCCCGCTCCTCGCCACTGCCTCTCAGTCTCAGTAGGCCTCCTGTGCCTGTCCCTCACCTCCCCCACCCTGGTCTCATTCTCTGCCTGTGCTCCATCTGCCTGTCTTTGCCAGTGTCCCCCACTCTCTCTGTCCTTTACCTGACTGTCCCCAGCTCTCTTCTCCTGCCCCTCTGGGTTGGTCCAGCCTTCTCTGTGAGTTTCACTCCTCCCACCACAAATTCCCTGATACCGCCACGACATCATGAGCTCTCTGCATGTGCACATGGCTGCCAACTGCAGATGGTCAGAGGGTGGCCCTCCATCCTTCTGGAAGGATCTCCAGGACAACGCAGGCCAGAATCAGTCAGGATGGCCTTGGAGCAGAGTGCAGGCACTGGTCAGGCCTACAGAGGCACTGAGTGGACCTCCCTCGTTGTGTGGCTAGATGAGGATGCTGAGGCTTAGAGTGAGGAGGTGACTCCACCATACTTGAGACACGAATGGCTGGCAGAGATTGGGGTCTCCAGGGGTCAAACCCCCAGATGGTGCAGGTCCCTACCCCATGTCAGGGCTCAGACCCTGCCTGTAGGTCTTTTATTCCCTCCTCCTTTTTCCCCTCCTTTCTTTTTTTTTCTTTTTCTGTCATCCTTTCTGACATCCTCCGATTCAGTCAACACATTTTCACTGAGCACCTATTATAGGCCAGACACTGTGCTGTGTGCTGAAAGATGTGATGGTGACCAGAGCTGAGGCCTATCCTTACATCCTTATTAAACTTTTTTTTTGCAACACTATGTACCAGACACTGCTCTCAGTATAACCAGTGGGCAACTTGCACCGAGCATGAATCTAGAAGGGGAGGCAAAGGGTTCATTAACAAGTGGGCGTGATCTCGTTTCAGCAGAGGAGGATAGCCAGGCCTGGGCTGTGGGAGTTCAGAGGCAGGTTCCCCGACCAAGGTGAGGGGAGGGAGACCACAGGTGAGGGGAGGTCATCTAAGCCAAGACTGGAAGGACCATTGTTCCAATAACACTGGTTACGTTATTGAGAAGCTGTGTGTCTTCCCCTTTCTGCGGCTGTTTAGTTGTCTGTAAATGGCAATGGTAATGCCCACCTCATAGGGATTCGGAGAGACTCAGTGAAATAATGAAAGCCAGTCAACCACACCAAGACTCAGTTTTCCTCACCTTTAAAATGGGGACAATAGCTAGCCTATCTCAAAAGGCTTTTGTGAAATGCAAATGATGAGTGACAGCTTTGTAGACCCAAAAATACGCTCCACAACAAACTCAAGTTGTGATTGTTGCTATCAGTACCCAGAGACGAGGCTGGAGGTGCAAAGACACCAAATCTGACTTCGTGGAAGGAAGATATTTATTTATAATCATTTCGATAATCAGGTTTTCATTTTCCTGCCACACTCCTACTTCCTAGGTGAAGGAAGGAAACATCATATCCTGAGCTAGATCCTGGGCTAGAGGCTTCATATCCCATCTCGTTGGAATCCTTATACTATTCCTTCAACTCCATATCTTATTTCTACATCTAATTTCAAAGATACAGAAATAGACTCAGAGATAAAAAATTTTTTCGAAGTTTGCAGTCAGGAATAAGTACTATTAATTTTCTACCCCCAGTGACAGTGAGCAGTGGAAGCTAAACCCGTCTGCCCGTGTGGAGCCTGTAGCATCTTATTCCGACGAGGATGAGGGAGATAATGGATGTCGCAATCAGGGAACCCTCGAATGCCAGAGGCAGAAGGTAGAGGTCTTCTCTGCTTCTCTCATTTTAGAGAAGGAATAAGCAAGACCCAAAGAATAAACTCTAATCACACAATGAGATAGTGAAAGCATCTCCCTAAGGTTTTTAGGACTCCACAGTTTACAACAGAAAAAATGTACCAGATCCATGAAGCCCCCTTTTGGAGGGAGGGCTTTAAAATAAAAAATAATTAATTTCCAATTCCTACAAATTAGAGAATTCATATAAAAATTAAAATCTCCAACATCTTTTGAAAAATTGGATCGTAGAGCTTGGAACCTAATTCCCACACGGTGGTGCCAGGCAGGTGCTGGGGAGGCTGCTGGGCGCAGGTGCCTAGCCTCAGTCACATGGTGTCTCAAGTCCCTCTGCTTCCCCATCCATGAACCCTCCCTGCTCAGCAGGCTCTGCATTCAGAACCCCTTGGTCACAAAGTGTGTTTGCAAATGTAAAGAGTGAAGACAGGCCTGGAACCAGGCCCTCCCTCCCTGGTTTTTTCTAGCATGTGGGGCAGCTTCGTACAGGACCCTGCAGGAGGTCAGGATGGAGTCTGCCCAGGTAGATTTCCAATAGTCTAGCATTAGAGTCACTTTTCTTAGTTTGTCTCATGTTCTTATTTTCAATGGTTCAAGGGTTAATTCCCTAATTCCCGTTTTTGATTGTTAAAAAGACATCTCTGCATCTGTTGGTCTTTTAGACTTTGGTCTTTGAGCGACTGGAATGTTGCCTTCTCTGAGCATGAGGTAGAAGTGGAGGTCCTTTCCCACTCCTTCCTCTAGGTCTGTGAACAGCCAAGTAAGCAGGGTCCTTCCCTGAATTCTAGTGGAGCCTTAGGTTATCAGTTCCTTGTATTACAAACTGCAGTGGAGGTGAGCCTCAGTCAATGACTGAGTCAATGTTGGTGCTGGGCACAGCTGCGTCTTGGGGTCCGAGCTCATCTGTGGCTATAGATGGTGCTCTGGCTGTGCCTGTGGACAGGGCAGTGTTTGGATACTCTGCTTCCTTTCCTCTTCTCTCTCCCTCTTTGGCAGGCCTTCTCTTGACCACCGTCCAGGTCCTCCCAGACTTGGCCCAACAGAAGGAGCCAACCCCATTGTGGTCTCTAGTGAAGACGGAGAACACTTTGCAATGCCCAGCATGGGCGAGACCCGACCTGCAAGCCTTTAACCACGATCACAGTGATAGCCCTTTTGCAGGGAAGGAACATTCTCCAATCTTAATCCCTTCCAAAGGCATAAAATCTAGAACTCCAGAATTGTCCACCTAGGAGCCTAATCAGCCAAACACTGAGGGCCTACAGAGTCAGAGTAATGATTTTTTTCTGGGTGTATTTTTCAGGACATGGCTGGGATGTCACATGACCACCATTGTGGACCTTTTTATTAGATTTTCAAAATATCGCCTCAAAACTGAAAGGATGGGTTGATTCATTCATTCTCCCAATGCAGCAAAGTAGAAAGTGATTATACCCACTGTGCATTTGACAAATCAGCTGATTCTTGGCACATAATTACAGAGCTGATGCTCTGGGCTCATCAATAAGCTCTGAGCTCACCTTCTGATCAGTAGTTCAAATCTTGACAACTGAGTGTTTTTACTTGTTAATGGAGCCAGATGACCTGGAATTAGGAAGGTCCTCATGCACAGCAAATCCAGCCCTCTACTCAGACCGTCCATGAGGGTTAGTCTCCATGCTGCCTCCCCTGCATAAGAGTTGCTCTCTTTCTAAGAGACTGGGGGCACTTTTCTTGTTATGCTTTTCTGACTTATCCTAAATACTCTCTCTTGTTTTGATTCTGAGTCACAACTGATGGGAGAGAGACACCAGGGGTCGTTGTGATTTAGAAAGAGGCTCTACACGGGCTACGTGTGGAGCACAGGAAACTGTTCTCTGTATCTCTTGGTCACTCTCATGGAAGGCCGAGGGGTCAATGTCCAGGCCCTCTATGTTGGATGGTTAGAAGGCTCCAACGGCAGTTTCAGAATGGGATTCTGGCAGGGGAGAGTGTCCCTTGGGAGCTGGAATGGGCCCTCTGGCATTGCTTAGCATGATACCACTGGGAGCAGGGGGGATACTCCTTGAGTTGAGCGAGTGTCCAGCGCCACCTGGGACTCGGTGGAGGTTTTAATACAGGGCATTAGCCTCTTCCATCATGGCTGTCACTACCCCTGCTTCATAGGCAGGAAATTGAAGTTGAGTGATTTTATCTATATTTTCACTGAAATGGCGGAGCTGGGACTTGGACTCAGAGCCCGTGTGTCTAAACCCCACTGTTCGTTTTAGCGCTCTGTACTTCTCAGGTTTAAGGCACCACTTGGGCAGGACAATAGCCGTCTTTGCCTGGATGCAGTGGCTCCTCTCACCCATAAAGAACTTTATTCTTTCTCAAACCTTATCATGTATGTAATCTTGCTGGGTTTCCCAACAGCTCTTTTAATGAGATAGAAAAGGGTTGTGATTGCTATTTCCTGGGGGATAAAATTGGGGTTCAGAGTGGTTACACAAGTGGGCAAACTTTGCACAGCCAAACAGGGAAGGGAGAGAACATGAGTTAGACACCTAGTAGGCACAAGGCAGGTTGTGCTTACTGTCTCCTCTGAGACACACCTATCCTCAACAACTTGTGAGCCAATTGTGCTGTTTCCCTCCCTCCTAGATGGGAGCTTTTCCCAAAGTCAAATAGCCAGGGGGAAGGTCCGGCACCAAACCCTAAGCCCTCCCCCTCTGTGTTAGTTTGGCTGCCGTATCCAATGCCCAGCCTGGGTGGTTTCAATGACAGAACGTCACGTGCTTACTGTTCTAGAGGCTAAAAGTCAGAGGTGAAGGCACCGGCAGGGGTGTACCCCTAGAGGCACCCCTCCCTGACTTGACGATCGCCACCTTCTCCCTCCCTTCTCATCATCTTTCCTCTTTGTGTTCTGATCTTCTCTTTGTATAAGGACCAAGCACACTGCCTTAGGATCCATCCTAATGATATCGTTTTACCTTAAAATGATCTCATTTTACCTTACATACTGGGATACTGCAGTTAGGATTTCACCATATGAATTTGGGGCACCTAATGCAGCACACAACACATCCTGTGGCCCACATCTCACCACCTAGGTCCTCTGACCTCCAGTCACCCCAAGGCCCCATTGACCCTGTATCTCTGCAGCCTTGTGTGGGCTAGGGTCACTCCTCAAGGCCCCACTCTGGGTTGAGAGTCCCTTTTCCTGAAAGGGGCCTCCTGTTTTAGGATTGTCCTGAGGATTGGCAGAAGCCCAGAAGGAGGTGGGAGAATATGGAAAAGTCACTCATGAGCTTGGGCATGGTACCTCAAGGACTTCAGAGGCTGCCTCTACCCTTGCTTCCTGGCAAAACTTCTGCAAGGAAGCCTGTGGGCAGAAGGACTCTGGAGCCCTGTGGCACTGGCTGCACACGTGGGGCAGAGCCCACCTCCCTTCTGGACAGCCCCCCTTGTGGGTAAAATCTTTTCAGACTAATGCTTAGTTTCTGTGAGCCAAAAACTTGACAACAGGAAGAGTGACCCCAGGACCTCTGGGCAACTTATTGGGAAGATGGAGGCTTCCCCACACC
This sequence comes from Glaucomys volans, assembly GCA_020662805.1. Classification (NCBI taxonomy): domain Eukaryota; kingdom Metazoa; phylum Chordata; class Mammalia; order Rodentia; family Sciuridae; genus Glaucomys; species Glaucomys volans. The sequence goes on from JAJEJO010051201.1 coordinate 82,435, forward strand.
TCACAGGGACTATTCGCACACTGGACAACCCTAAATGCCAGGCACTGTCCACACACGATATACTCAACTCACTTCTTCCTCCTATACAGTATATTCCTGGAGGCAGAGATTCCTGCCTGGTTTACAGATATGGAAATGGAGGCATGGAGGAGGAGAGTGACTTGCCCACAGCCAGATGACATTCTAGAGGTCCAATAAAGAAAAGCACTAGTGTCCTGAACCAGTTGTTTCCACAGCTTTGTCATCACAAGAAGCACTCAGGGCACTAGTTTAAAAAATACAGGCTCCCAAGCCCTCTGCTTGAGATTCTTTCTCATTGAGCCTGGATGGGGGCCCAGGACCCTGTAATGTTAGCCGGTACCTCAGGTGGTCCCTACTCATGCAGGTGTGGGGATCACTGGGTGGAAGGATGCCACCCAGTCTGTCTCCTCTGCCCACCCCAGGAGCGGTGGCTATTTCATTCCCACTTTCCTTTCCCAGCTGTTAACTTGCTTTGAGTGCACCCTGGTTGCCTGAATGAGGCCCCTGACACTCACCATTGTCTCCCACAGCTGAGGTTAGCAGCTGGCCCAGGAGGGTGACCTCCTCTCCACCTTGCCCACCACAAGGTAGCAGTCACCTTGCAGCTCGCAGCTGGGGACTCGGGTTTCTCTAACTTCTGGGGCTAAGCTACCACCCTCGGGAGCAGAGTAGGTGGGCAAGAGTGGAAAGCTGTTTTGTTGTATGTTCCTTTGAACAAGGTCAGCTTCTAACAATTATTTTTTTCTAATCGCCTGGGATTGCTCTCATCTGTGGACCTACACCACAATACCTCCCAGAAAAGAAAAACAAATAAACAAACAGAAAGCTCTCTCCTGAGCTCCACTCAGGCTGCAAGGCAGCAGACACCATCTTCCTGATCCTCCTGCAGCCCTCGGATCACACTGCACATTAATTAGAAATCCAGAGCCCTGGAACAAGGGAAATGACTTTGTGTTTCAATTTAATTTGTTCTCATTTTTTGACAGGGTCAAAGTTCACCTTCCCAGTCTGAATCTGAAAGCGAATTAGAGCTGTGTCATTTTTATATTGATGTGCCCAGGCTGAAGACCTTTGGAAAACATTTTCTTCTGGGAATTGATCTGGTTGATGTTTTCTCGCAATTCCATTTAGCAAAGGCTGGCTGCAGCCTCACGGTGTGCCCGTGTGCCAGGGACTGTGCTAGTTGTCAGGAGAGGACAGAAAGGGCAGAGAGAGGTGGGTTCCCCAGGAGGACTACAGTGACCGCACTGTGTACAGGACCCACCAGGCCCTCTGGCTTGGGGGTCAGGGTAGGCTTGTAGAGGATAGCCTGACGCGCAGGGTTTGGAAGACAGGAGCAGGTCCCACAGCGTCAGCACTAAGCACTGTAGAGGCACCTCTTCTGTACACCTCACAACTAGCTCTGGATTCAGAGCAGAAGAGCACCTTGTTTGATTTCTAGGTGCCTGGGGATCAAATCCTGGCTCACCCACTGGACAACTGTGTGGTCTGGAGCCAGTGGCTTAACCTCTCTATTCTTGTTCTGTGAAATAAGGGGTAACAGGATCCTCCATAGAGTGGTCATGAAAATTAAAGGAACTTACCCACACTGGTGAGTGCAGAGGTGGGGTGGCAGGGAGGGATAAAGGAGATGGGTGCACAGGTCCCATGGCTGGGTTCACCCCATGAAGTCACCTCCACTCTGGCCCTGGCTATATTGAGCAGGCCCAGTCATTCCAGTCTGCCAGGCCACCCTCACCCTGACACACAGCCAGTGGTGTCAGAGCTGGGATTTGAACCCAGGTCTATCTGACCCAAAGATCCTTGACCTTAACCTCACCCTATAGCCAAGGTTAAGAGTGTAATTGCACAGGCCCTGCCTAAGCGCAGGTCCTGACTCCCTTATATTCTTTCTGCTGAGAAGCCCTCAGGCTGGCCCAGGGTCCCCGCGGCCCCTGTTTCCCTCTGTCAGTGCAGCAGTCACTCAAATTCCCACTGTCGACTTGCAGGTTCATCTGCCTCACTGACGGTGAGGTCCAGAGGGCAGGGCTGAGAGTGGAGTTTGAACCAAAGTTGGAGAATCACCCCATGTTTAAAGATCTCTCCAATATTTCCCTTTAACAGTAGCAGGTAGGAAATGCAAGTGTGTTAATAAACCTCGGTGCTGGCAGCTCTCAAATATTAATGATCTCTAGAATTGAAAATGCAAATAGCTGTCTGGAACTCCTCCACTCGGCATAAAGAGAAAGGCTTTGAAGGACACCACGGAGATCTCAGAGGGGCGGATGGGGGCTCGCACGAAGATGGGAGGCAAACAGACATTTTCCACCTTGTCACTGCCACATTAACACCGTTAAGAAGCAAGCCTGGGTTCTTCCAGGGACGTTAGTCAGTGGGTGCTGTTTGAAGGCCTGGCTTCAAGTCTGCCACTTCTGTGGGGACTGCTGTGAGCCAAAAAGGGGGTAGGGTGGGAGGTGAGAGCTAAGAGACGCCAGTCCAACCTGGGTCAGCTCAGTACACAGCTGGGTGTGAACAGGGCCTCCCTTGACCCACAGCCCTGGCTGCCCTGCCTGGTGCCCCTCCGTCTAGGAGCACCTCCATTGCGCAGCATGAGCGCCTGTCTTTATCTAACCCCAGGATTGCTAGACTGTGCCTTGTCGGCCTCCACATCTCCAAAGCAAATCTGCTTCCAGGTTTTGTCCAATCACCTGGTCACTAGACGGCGAGTCACTGGAGATCAGGACTGTGGCTCTGCGTCTAGCTGTCTCTGTGCTCCATGCTCGTCCCTGGTACGAGGCATGTGAGTGGAATGGAGGAGATTTTTTTAGACAGATGCCATGGAGTGCCAGTGCGGGGCACCTCTGGTCCTGGGCATAAGCCCCGGGTTCCTCACCATTTGCATGGACAGACAAGCAAAAGCTGGGGGACAGCAGAATAGCCTCCAGCTGCCTTCTGGAGTGAGAGCAGGTCCCATGGCAACAGCCACCCATTTCCACCCTCTGCCATGTAGTCACCCCGCAGCTCCCGAGGCCCTGGTTGTCGAGCATACCTGGCCACTTGAGTGCTGTTGGGCTGCCCTCTCCTCAGCAGAGACACTGTGCCTGGCTTTGCCCCAGCAGAGCTCCTGAGACACACCAGCCACACTGCCACTGCCACCTGCTTCCTCTGGATGTCAGGTGGTCAAGAACCATGCCCTGGAAGGGCCCGGTCACTCTAAGTGGCTTTACTGTTCCTACCCTGTGTCACTGTGTTTATAGACTTGCTTTCAAAAAGAAATGCTGAACCCTCTTTCCAGAGGTTGGGAGGGAGCTCCCTGTCACACCAGGTCTGAGACCTGGCAGGACCTGTGCATCTGTGTGTCTGGAGTGTGCTTGCTCCCAGCCCTTCCTGGCTTTGCTGGGACAGGGTGTGTGAGGTCTGAGGACAGAGGTTTGAGTGAGAGAGCAGCCAGCTGGCAGGGAAGTCCCTGCCTTGGCCCAGCCTTGGCCCAGCTCTTCTCAGCTCCTCAGCCTGGGGCCAGCCCCACACTCTAACCTGCCACAGAATGGGGCACAGAGCACCAGTCCCCCTGGGAGGCTGGCAGGGTGGAAGCAGGTTACACACCTCATGTGGCCTGGTGACCAGCAGGAGCAAGAGCTCAGCTACAGTGATCCCCTCTTCCCTCTAGCCTCTAGGAGTCTGGTTCTGGTGCCCAGCATGCATGTTATTTGGGCCCCTTTTTATTGCTGAAGGTAAATATATAAACCGTCTTCCATCATCCTTTGAAAAATGCCTTTTCTTCTTCTTCTCATGCATGTGACATGTATTTCCATTATAAATTCAATCTGTTTGCTCTAAGCTTTGCGAGTTCCCTGGGGATACTGCACCTCCATTATCTTAGTACGTCTTGTCCTGTTCCCAGGAAGAGACTGTCTGCAAAGATATCTATCTGCTTGACATATGCATGTGTTCCTGTCCCCTCGCCCTCCTGCTCTCCCATTGTTAGGTCCAACATGGCCACTCCCTGGGTCCCCCAAACCTCCTCAGTCATGCTATTTTAGAACTGGAGGGGACTGAGGGACCACCCTGTCCTGCCCCTTCTCACTACAATGGTGGAACCAGACCCGGGTGTGGAGGGCCTGCTCCAAGGTCATGCCAGACAAGTGACTCTCGGTGGCAACTCAGTGGAATTTGCTCCTCCCCAGAACATTGTCAGAATCTTGTGGCAGCAGTCACCAGGGGTGTCAGTAGTGTCAGGGGGAATCAGTAGTTTTAGAAAGCTCCCTGGTGCCGTTGGGGTGGAGATCCAGAAAATAAAATGTTTCTTGCCCATACATTGTCCTCACACACCTAGAGAAAAATGCCGGTGCTGTCTCTAGACAATTGTTTCTGAGGGGAGAAGGCCATCACAGGGAGGCCTCCAAGGTGAGCAGCACCCTGTGCACCCTGGAAGCACCTGAAAGGGTGCTGTCAATCAGACGCTTATTCTATAAGAGCGGAAACTTATGCTGATGAGAGCTTTACCAACCCCAGCTTATCACCATGACAGTCTGCTATGTCCCCATTTTACAGATGGGAGACTGGAGTGCCCCGAGAGTGGCAGAGTCCCAGTTCTTCACCATTCTGCTAAACTGCCTCTCTGGTCCTCGGCTCACCTTTGTGATCCTGGGTAGCACCTTCAGGCCAGGGCCTGCCTGGATGGCAGCATCTGCCAGAAAGTAGAAAGTGCGGCTCAAAGTTTCTGGAATCAGTGACATTGGAGGTGTCCTCTGTGGTACATCCACAGTTGGCTTCCCTTTCTCACCTGAAACGTGTCCAGCAACTAACCTAAGCTCCACAGCATCAAACCCTGGCCTGTCCAGCTCCAGCCCTGTGCACCCCAGGTATGGTCCAAGGCAGAGGCGCAGACAGAGTCCAGGTTTATCCCAGGAGTTTCATCCTAGGAACTCGTGCTGCTGCTCTCTCAAAACACCCTCTGGAAACATGTTCTTCTAAATTAAGTTTTGATTCTTTATTTTTTTCAAGAAAAACTGCATTCAATCCAAGTCGTGTAGCTGTTAAGACAGTAGGGATATGTAATATCCTAACTTGCGTTAACAGGGGTTTATTTCTTTAGCTTGTTGCAGAAATATCAATTATGGAAGTGGTTGTGTGAGTTATCTGCTCTCAGTCTGTGCCCTCCATGTGCAGAAGCTCCCGCCCTCATGTGGACCAGGGCTGCCCTGAGGGCCTTGCTGTCCCCATGCATGGCTGGCTGAGGGGTATCCACAACCTAACCAGTTTTAGTGTCTGACTGGACACTAAAACTCCTTCCAACCAGAACCCGTCCAATCCAGTGTGTGAGTATCAACCAGAGCATCACAGCCTTCCATGGGCTTCGTTGAATTCAAGCCATGAGCTCAATGGTGATGCTGTGGCTGAACATCCAAGAAACAGAATGAAGACGTTATTCTGGAACCAATCACATATTTCTGATCTAAGGTGTAAAAGTCAGTTTACTGTGAAACCTTGGTCATGTCACTTTCCTTGTTGGAGTGTTGGCTGTAAAGTGGAAGATATTAATTAGAGCATACTCAGTTCTAATTGTCACCATTCTGTGATGCTGTGTGCTAGCAGGCAGCATCCTTAACTTCTCTGATCCTTCTGGCGCTGGGAACAGCCTCATGGAACCAAAAGTAATTGGTGGAGTCAAAGTGAACATTGGTATTATGTGTAGCTGATTGCTTATTCATCCACGTACGGTGGTTCATGTTTGAAACCCATTATTGAGGACTGCTGTGTGCCAGGTGGCTACTTATGCAGAGTTCATATCATGTCCACGTGGTCCTTTTGTCTCCACTGCACTGATGCAGCCACTTGAAGGCAGCTATTTTGATATGGGGACGTTTTGACACAGCTAAGAAAACAAACCATTACACCTTCGACATTTGAAAGAAGATTACCAAACAATGTGCCAAGGGGACATTTCAGGCCAGCTCCTTCTGTCCCAGAACGTCCCCACTCCCCATCTCCCCTCTGGTGAGGGGCCCAGGAAGAGGAGGGAAGGAGAAGAGGAGGAGGGTGGGCTTGGGGTCAGGGATGGGGATGTGGCAGGCAGGATGGTGAGGGCTGGTGGGATGAAGGACAGCGGACGGCAGGCGTGGGGGTTGTGGGGTCTCTTTCATGCAGCACCTGGTAATTTTCAAAAGCCATTTTACATTTAAATGCAGCCATTTTAAAACTCACATCAAAACAACCATGTCAAAATGTCCTTCTCTGTCGCAGACAAAGGAAATGAATGCCAGAAAGAGATGAGCAGGACAGGGCTTGTGCCCCCCAAAGCTTAGAGACACCAGAGGGGACAGGCGGGACCCACGAGAAGCAAATTACTATTCTAGTGCTGGGCAATCGCTGTAATAGCGAGGGGGTGGGGACGAGCCCGGAGCCGCAGTGAGGGTGTGTGGGCTCGGCTTCCTGGGAGTGGGAGCGCAGGCTGAATGACTAATAATAGCAAACGTTAATTGAGGGGTTGACATGTGACAAACAATCCTATTTGCGGCATATTTCAGCTCATTTAGCCCTTGCACAGCGCCTGATAAGATGCGTATTATCATTACTTCCATTTTATCAATGGGGAGACTGAGGCGCCCAGAGTCGGAGTGACTGACCCAAGGCAGAACGGCCAGTAAGGGGCAGTGCCACTGTTAGATGCAGGCACAGCCACATGGAAGGTCACACTCCCTCCACCAGCCCCTTCCTCCAAACCTCTTCAGACACAGTGGTCTCTGAGCGAGCCACATCCCTGGCTGGGGGAAATGGCGCAGCTGTCACATTCACTGCGTGCTCCTCTCTCACCACTGACCAGGTGACAACCTTGGGAATGTGCTGACCCCAGTTGCCTCTTCCTTCTTGTTCTGTGGTCCTCATCTCCAGCACACGTCACTTGGGAACAGTTGGCTGTGCTCAACGAGCTCTGTAGTCAGCACGTGCATACAGCAGGCGCTGCTTTAGATCTCGATCCTTCTTAGTACTTAAAAAGGCAAAGTTTCTGCTGCCGTCTGGTCAGCGGGGCTAGAGTTCTTAGTGAGTCAGCTCCAAGAATCCAAGGGGCCTGCCAGACAGAGGACAGAGCAGCTGGCAGGGTGTGAGGAGCAGGTGAGAGAAGAGCGAGAGAGGTAAGAGTGGGGAGGTGGGCAGGCGGGCAGCAGGCTGGAGAGGGGGCTGGGGAGGCCACTGCAGGACGGGCACAGGCTGCCTGGGCAGACTGCAGGGGCAGGAGAGGCTAGGGCCGCTGTGGAGATTCCCACAGATACACTGCAGCAGGGGTTGAGCAGGGACAGGGGCAACGGAAATGTGTCCCCTGTGAGCACCGAAACTGTGAAGTCCTCAGGGCGTGGGGTCTGGTTATTATCCTTGCTCAGGCCTCCTCATTCCTGCCCCCTGCTCTCCCTGGCTGCTGTGTTCCAGCTGTGGTCTGTTTAGCCACCTTGTGGGTGAGGCGTGGGTGGGTTCGTTTTCTCAGAGCCTGGAACAATTCAGCTTCCCTGACTCCTCTGAAGATGTTGTGTTGAGAGAGAAAAAAATTACACTTTAATAGAAATACTTTTCCTTCATTAAATGAAATCTCCAAAGCCCAGTAGCATTTTCGGTGCTTATATAAAGATGCCAGTGGGGATTTGAGATTGAAAGTAGTATTTTTATACAAGTCAATGAAGATCTCAATAGGAAAGAAAGAATACTCTTCAAATCTAAATTCCTCCAGCATTGGGCAAGGCAGATCTTCAGAGGAGGCCATGATCATATTACTCCCAGCCCTACCAGCAACTTTCCAGAAGCACTTGGAAGGCTCGTATGCAGGCTTGGGCAGTTGTCTCATTAGAGGCTTTCCAAGGCTGCAAACCATTAAACTTGGATTTCTGTTTGTACCTTCACTCTGATGACTTTGCGTAAAAAGTCAGGTATTTGTAGAATTTTGAGTCAGAAGCAGATGTGCCTACACTCAGGTCCACACAGAGGAATGTCCCTTTCATTTGGTATAGCTGGGGAATTAATTTTCTCCTTGCAGGTGTCAGAAGGAAGACTGATCTCCAAAGACAGAAAGACCAGCACTGAGCTCTTGCTGCCTGCCCAGCCCTGGGTGGTGGCTTGGCCTCACTCTACCGTTCTCACGGGGTGTGCTGAAACGTGGGTCACAGGGTGTGTGGAGTGCCTGACATACCGCACTGCTCAAGACCTGTTCCTCCTCAGCCACCACTCCCCTGACTGTCCTTTCCAACCCATGAGGATCATCAGTTCTGTAGCAAGTGCTCTGGGAGGTTATTGACATGCAAGCTCCCCCACCCTCAAATAGAGTGACTTAAAGTGACCATTGTCTTATCTTGTGCAATGAATCTGCAATCTGAAACCCCATTTCTTCCCCCTGATGTCTGGGTCTTCAACTCTCCTGACTCCAATGGCTTCTTTGACAGTTGGAAGAGCAGATGATTGAAGGCTGGGAAAGGGGTCTGCTGTTGCTGCCCAGCAAGTTAAAACTAGATCTTTTCTATAAACACCCCCATGCTGACAGGTCCCCAGAAGTGAGAGAAAGCTGTAAGGCATTGAGTTGGTGATGGCAAAGAAACCACTGGAGAGAATTAATTTATGTTTTTTGACAACAGATTGCTTTGGCCTCTTGGGTGACATCAGGCTTCGGAGTCTGGTGAATCTGGCCCTTCCCTGCCTTTACCATGAACAAGACAGGGATTCTCACCCCTTCTGCAGGTTCTAGATTCACACAACTAGTTGCTGTGCCTAGCAGTTAGCAGATACTGAATAAATGGCATCTAGTAAAAGAAGGATTTGTTTCCTGCTCTGCCTCAGAAAGTCCAGCACCTGCCCCACCCTCCCACTGTGCCTGGTAAGCAGGAGGAGGCTCTTACTGCCTCTAACAGGCAGGCTGAACTCTCGCCTTTCACTGTGGAAAAATCCATTACGGAGAAGTCATTTGTCAAAGCCAACTGTTTAGCTACTTTAATTTACATATTTATCAAGTTTGATTAGAAGGTATTGTCTTCGACTTTCATCCCAGCTTTCACCTCTCCTGGCCTTCTTTTCCTGGGGAAACTGTTTTTGTTGTCCTTGTTGTAAAAGGGCACCACGTAATTCAGTTTGCATTTGCTAATAAGCCTGCAGCTGAACCTGGTGAGGAATTCCTGGAGTCTGGGAGTGGTGGACTCCAGAGGCAGGGCACACCTTGGGGAAAATCTGGGCTCTTGGTGCTAGATGATATGCTCAACCATCCCGAGGACAGCAGAGACTATTCCCAACTCCACAAGTCCTTATTGAACACCTTCTGTGTGCCAGGCACTAGAATGTAAATTGTGAAGAAGATAGGCAAACTTGTGACTGCCCTGTCTTAACGTACTGTGACCCCAAGCATCTGGAGAATCAGGTGGTTGGACTAAGAGAGCCCTGTCTGTAAGGCACCAATTTTGGACACTTACATGATTGGGTTATCTTGTTTGATTCTTACAAGATCCCTAAGGGATGGACCCTGTTATTGTCATTTTGCAAATGAGGGTGTGAAAGTTCCCAAGGCACAGGTCATATAAGTAGAGGCAGGACTTAGATTGAACTCTCCTGTCTGATTCTAGAGAACCAATTCATAACCAGAGCCAGGCTTGACCCTTCTCCTCCACCAGTCTGAGTATCTGGATGGTAGGGACAGTCTCTGATTCCTTGCCATTCCTCGGGGACTGACTCAATGTTTGGTATTGGTCAGTGTTAGAAAATTGTGCTGAATTTATCAAAAAGAAAGAAGGTCCATCACCCTCACCTCTTTGTCTCTGGGGCCTCAGATCTGCCCTGCTCTCCTCCGCTGCCTAAGCTAATGCTGTTGCATGACATGCTGTGTGCACCACCCAGATCCCCCTTCAGGACCAGGGCAGGTTCCCAGGAGACTTGGTGTCTGATGGCTCACAGCTGAGTCTCTCCCTGGGATGAGCACTCAACCTTGACCGAGGTGATGCCCCTGCCACATCCAGTTTCCCTTAATGCAGGTCACACAGCCAACTCCCTGGCCTCCTGAAATGACTAGGGAGGGCTTCCCAGCCCAGAGCTCCTCATGGGATTGATTACCATCTCTGCTGAGTTCAGCCTGATCCTGCTTAACTTGCACATCTCACAAGAATTCCCAAGATCCATCCCAGAGGCTCCTGCTTGGGAATCTCTGAGTCTCTAGGTCTCTTTCCTAGGTGCCCTGGTTTCAGCAGGTATTCTGAACAGGTGACTCTGGATCTGACTTCCTGAAGATGCTTACAGGATTCTGGGGTGAAGACACACAGTGGAAGGGACAGTGTCTTGCCATCAGCCTGCCTACCTGTTGCCAGGTCTGGAGTGCCAGCCCTTCATCCACAAGGGGCAGCCTATCTGGAGAGGGAAGCTCAGTGCTGCTCCTTTGACTGTCAAAGTGGGGTCTCCTCAGCTGGCCCACGCCACCTAGATCTGAGGCCTGCACCTATTTGGCTTCCTTTGCTTCTCTGACAGGCATTCACTGGGCACTTTCCAGGTGACAACTTGAGTGGGCATTGCCTCTCCCACACAGTGCCATGAGCAGAGGCCACATGGATGCTGGAGCTGTGAGCCCCATAATCCAGACCTGCCTGACCACTCTCTAGCTGTGTGGTCTGGGGCAAGTCACTTGGTCTCTCTGATCCTCTTCCCATTACTCCACAGTGAGGATGTTCTTCTCAGTGACCTTATAGGCTTCGTAGATCTGATGGGCTCTGTGTGTCTCATGCAAGTCAGAGACCTGCTTTTTAAGGCCAAAGCACAGTTTAAAAATGTCCTCAGGCCTTGTGAGACATTAATTTGTGAAGACATGTGAAGTGCACCAGAAAAACTCCTATCCTCAAAGCCTGAAATTCCAAAACCAATGCTTTATTTCTAGGCACAGGCTCCTTTC